>OX596017.1:53988769-54286644 GCA_951394055.1 Villa cingulata | reverse complement strand
TACTTAGATGAAATGTATATATGAGTTTATAAATGTGTATAAATATCAAATATTATATGAAGTGTTAAATTGAAAATGTTTGAAAACCAGGAAACCACTGTCAATAATATTTGTATTGGGGTTGTAATCACATACTTAACAACATACTTAGTTGGTGTTAAATTAAATAGTTGGCACGTGCTGACACCGTTTATAGCATACATATAGCATAGCACATTCAAATATCGAAAATATTTCTTGTAATATGTAATGAATCTGCAAATTATCCGATATAAGTATTTGGATTTTATAAACATATTTTTACATACATATTTTCAGAAGTTTTTTTTTTTTCTTTGTCTTGTTTTTGTTTCATTTTTATTTTTACTGTTGTTATGGCTTTTGATATATGCACACATATTCGTAATACATATATCCTAGTTATATTGTTATTATATTATCCTATTGAAGATCTTTAATTACATCCTCAAAAAATATATATGTACATATATACCTATATATATTTTCTTTTTTATGTTATCGAATTGATTGATATTATACATATATAACTCTCTATATAAAATTGTTTACATAAGAAAGAAAATGTTTTGAATCAATTTTCATTGTACATATAATACGCAAATAGAAAATTAATTTTATAAATTTCAAAAGGATTAATTGAAATTGATGAGAAAAAATTTGAGAAAAAAAAGAATAAAATTAAAATTGTCCTTAATATCGAATATAGATTTCGTGAAATTTATTAAAATTTGACTGTTCAGAACCGGGTTCGTTAGTTCAATGGTAGAGATAGAGGAACAGGCTAACTGATCTCGAAATCTCAAGCTGAAGGCCCAAAGTAATAGAAAAACTTTTCAAATTTTGCACACCTTATACAAACATTTCATCCTTTGCCGCATTGAATTGCTATTATATGGACGCATTACAGAAACTTCAGACAGTTGATATTTTATATACATTTATGTATATGTATATATTGTAGGAATATAATAAAAATTTATTTGAAGTGAACAAAATTATTTTAATATTAATAATAATTTCAAAATTTCAGACTAAATTTCTATGTTTGTTCTCTGTTATTTATTGTTTTCGAACTGTTAAACTATTTCTTCTTGTTACTTTCATGCTTTGCTGCCTGAAAAGTTGAAAGTTAACCAACTTCTATCCATTGTCGACTTCATACGCTTTTTATATGTTATCATTGGAACTTATTATACATATTACTATACGTATTTTAATGTTGTTCAACGAGTGAAAGGTGTGAAAAGCGTGAAAAGCGTACATTGGGCCTTCAGCTTTAGGTTCAATTAACGATTCCCATCTAAGCAAAAGTAAAAGAAATAATTTTCAATTTTTCATTTACCCCACGCACAAAAAATACAAAATAGCAGAGTCGCATTCATTAACACCTCCCGCCCCCACGTTCAATTATAGTTTTGAATGATGGGAAAAATGAACTTAGAAATGCTAATTCGATTCTACTTTTGCTGACGAAAGATAACTCAAGTATCATTCAAGTAACAGATCATTCAAAATAAATATAGCATTTTAAATTTAAATTCAACTTTTTCCAACTTAAATTAATCTTTGTCCAAGTTAAATTAATCTTTGTCCAAGTTAAATTAATCTTTGTACATTTTAAATTAAACTTTGTACAATTTAAATTAAACTTTGTCCATTTTATGCTTTTTCGATGGGATTGAGCATTGCAGAGTATGGTGGCAAGTACTTCAACCGAGCTCTCGAAGAAATTAGCTCTCTATTTTCAGAAGTTTTATGGATTCTGACATTATCCATAATAATTAATGTATCACTCACATTTTCAATCTTTTTCAACTGTAATTAAAAATTTGAGTTTATTTATTCAGCAACAAATTCAATGGTTTAACCGTAATTCATTTTAAACTGTAAGTTCACATATGATAATGCTATTAAGTGAAGAAATCACTTCAGTGAAAACCCTGGCTCACTTATACAGCTGTATAATGAAATGATATTCCTATTGAGGAAGAAAAAAAAATTTTTTCAAATTTCTTAACCAGTTCAATTTAATCAGAAAAAAATTATTTTTAGTATTTTTAAAGTAAAAAATCAAAATTAATTCATTTTAAAAATTACAGATGACTAATCTCGATTATTGTATACTCGTATATGTATATGTTTATATATGGATAAAAAATTTATTCATTGTAATTCGGAGTAATATGATGTGTTGCTCATTTTTGATATTCCTATAAATATACCTAAATTCTAAAAACGTTTATATGCTTACATGAGTATACATGTACATTAATATGCTATTTATTTAGTTAGATCATAAATAAATAAATATATCCTTCTGTATTTGTATATATACAATATATTATATGTATATATATCTATGTAGCATTAAAATTGTTTATTTAAAGTCTAAATTTGTTGGCAAATTTTTTCGAAGTTAATGTGGGAACTTAAACAATATGTTTGTATTGGAAGACTTTATTTTTTTTATGTTTGTTCTTTTCTTCCTTTATATATATATATGTAATATCACAGACAATATACAGATACGCCAATGGAACCAAAAATCCGTCACCATATAAAATGAAAAAATCGTGTGTCCCCATCTACTTTACATAAATCAAAATGCTTCAATTTAGTTTAGTTTTGAATCCATAAAAATAATATTCAAATAATACCAAACTTTGAACTTGAAACAAACTTTAAATGAATGTTGTTAATATGTAGTACAATACATATTCATTTTTACACATTTAATACATATGTTCATAAGTTTGTACAACCAGAACAACTAACAAAGCGTATAGCACATACATAGCACCCATTCACCAGGAAACAATATAAATTTGGTACTGTATTGAATTTATCAGTGTATTTACATACGCATTAACGCACATATTTTAACATTTGACAGTATATGTAGTAGTGTCGAATGTCTGCTTTGCCTGTGCTTTAAGAATTATACGCAAACGTATTTGCAATAGCCAGAGTAAATTTGTTTTTGTACATTTCAATCTACCTGCTATCGCAGAGAATATAATACATACATATATATATATTATTTGTGGTGCTGCTATACGAATACTTCGCAGGTTTATTTCTTTCATCTTTTTTTTTCTTTTTGATGTTGCTTTTGCTATGCCACTATCTTGACACACAATTACATATATATGTGTAGTATGTATGTAGTATGTATACTACTGCAGAGAGGTAGAAAAATTATCTCGGGTTTATTTAGAATTTTTGAACAATTTTTGACTTGAACATTTAAAATATTATTTTTTAAAAACAGACAAATAAGGGTATTCACGGTTTGGTCTTGTATCATTGTAAACGGTGTAAACTCGTACAATCCTACATCTATTGTAAACATCTTCAATGTAATTTTTACTTATACTGCTTGTAAAAATTTACACTGCTGAAACCCATTGTATATTACTATTGCTTACTATTGTATATGCCATTCTGACATTAAATGCTAAAATAATTTGATTATTTTTATAATATTTTAGCTGACATAATTTGCTTGATTTCAATACAAAGTTTTCGTTCACGATATAGTGTAATGTGTAAGATTTTGGTGTATATTCACACTTTTTACACTCTTACAACATTTCGTGAATACCTCTAACATTATAAGCATTTACACTGGCCTGTGCTGTGCAGTGATAATTTTTATATTTCCTTCTGTATGGTACACTATATCACAAACAATAAACATGTTTATCAAAGGGTATTTTATGTATACAACTTGTTATACACATACACATCATTATAAATCATTATGGTGTACTATCCTTACTGTGGTCTATACTATACGTGACGTATACAAAATATACAATGTATACAAAAACCAGTGTAGGTATATATTTTTTTTCACACAAAAAAAGGAAAAAAAGGAAAGAATAACTAGCGATACATATTCTTTCAAAATTTAATGCAAACATTTAATAGGGTTCAATGTCCAATATTATTGTTATATATACCACATATAATCCTTATCTGTGTGTCTGTGTTTATACATAGGACTACATCACACCTGCAAGACAACATGTACTATGGAAGCATACCATCAGCAATAATATTATTATATTCATATAAAAATGTTTATGATATTATATATACTACCAAATTGCTACAAATAAATCGTATATTTTCTATTATTGCGTGTAAATATACGAATAAACCTAAACACTCAAATCAGATTGTTTATATGTATGCGTATATAATTTTATGAACCATATTTTAAAACTTTTATCGAATGCAAGAACAATCGAATATTAACGTATATTTTGAATTTAAATATATCCAAGACTCGAATCTGGACCTAACAATAGGTCCATATGAATTTGATTTTGTTACACATTTTAATATATGCGATGAAATATCTGTATATTTTCTGTGGTAATATATATATTTTTTTGCTTAAATCTTTATTTTATCATTCATTGTTATTAGTTTGAAGAATAGATAATCTGTTAAACAAATTGAATAACAAATATCACTTGAAAATAATTTCTTTTTAAATTCATTTCATATATTTGAATGCACACTAGTATGTATGTATATGTATGTATATGTTTTTTTTTTTTACAACTTAATTGTCCTTTTACTTAATTTTGATTTACTTATTATTTAACATGGACGTGTATTTATATCATGACATGTTGTATTTGCGTTTTTAAAAATGACAATAAGATATTATAATTCTGTTTACTATGTATACCTATATAAATAAGAATTCAAATATATATATGTACATTCGAATACACATATATGAATATATTTTATACATATATTATATACAAAATGTTTATAAATAAATAAATATTTCTACTATTTCTACACCATATATACATATGTAGTATATCAATTTTGGCATTTTAGTTACATAAATACATATATATGTACGTACATATATATTTTTGTTTTACTTCATTTTATTTTATTGTTATATTATAAGATTTAGTATTATGTACATAAATATATATAAAAGGATAATAAAAGATTGAAAAAAAAAGGGGAAAGTATAGTAAAATATTACACTCTAATATACATATATGTAATATAAATATATGTAAATGTATATATGTATGTATGTAAAAGTGCACATATTCTATATAGATACATTTATATAGTATACATACTTATATACGTGTAAATGCTTAAAATGTAAATAAAAGTATAAATATGCTCAAAAAATGATACAAAACAAGGATATACATATATGTACGTACATAACATACATACTTATGTATATAAAAAAATATAAAAAAATTGAATAACATACATATACATGTATCTACACACATAAGTTAGTATACACTATGAAATAAGAGACAATATAAAAATGACAACAGCAAACGAAAAATGAAACAAAATAAAAAAAAAAAAAAAAAAAAAAAAAGAAGAAAAACTCTTTTACAGAGTTTACAGATTACATCAACGTAAATATTTAATCTACGGTACAAAATGAATTTTATCCCTTAAAAGAGAGAGAGCATTTATTTACCTTAGTTCTTATCTAAATTGAAAATTGATGTCATATTGTTTTATACATTTTCATTTTTTTTTTGTTTTTTTTTTTTATTGTTTTATTCTTTTATTTTTATTTCACATTTTTATTTAAGTTTTTCATATACATACATACTATATATTATTTTGTATTATATTATTTTGCTGTTTTGTAATCAATTTTAAGTTTGTCGACAAATCAAATAAATGTAATATATTTAATACATAATAGTATATAATCGTATGTATGTAAATGTGTATGTATATGAATACCTAATAATATATAGAAGTATACATGTTATA
The DNA here is from genome assembly GCA_951394055.1 of Villa cingulata. Taxonomy (NCBI): domain Eukaryota; kingdom Metazoa; phylum Arthropoda; class Insecta; order Diptera; family Bombyliidae; genus Villa; species Villa cingulata. The sequence goes on along the minus strand of OX596017.1, from coordinate 54,280,827 downwards.
AAATTGAAGCAAATAATATCAAAAGTAGATAGATATATTTTAAATATATTTATAAGAAATGAGTTCTCTTCTCATATAATATATGTAATTATTATTGTTTTTTTTTTTATTTATTTTCAATTATGTATGGTAAATGATGTATTCATGATGTATGATAAATGGTAAAAGTTGTAAAGGAAACATCGTGTGCACCTCTGACAATAAAATGGTAATTAATATGGTAAATATAGTAAATTTATGTCATCAAAGTCAAAAAAAATTGCATAAAGAATAATTAAATTATCAGAATCCATTGATTCGATATTTAGAAATTTAAATTTATAAAAGTGTTATTCTGAAATAAAATTTAAATATTTCAAAAAATATAGTAAGAGATTGAAAATAATTAATAATATTGCTGATCTAAATGTATTTTAAATTTAAAATGATCGATTTAGCCTTGAATAAATGGTTTGAAATGAATGATAGATAAATTCGATGTGAATTCGATTACGATTTATCATTTACCATTCAAAAACATGCCTGAATTCAGAGTAAAAAATTTACCATGTCTTAACTTGTTTTCCTATATAAAATTTTTACCACCAATTACCATATGATTACAATGATTGCTAGGCTTTTACGACACATCGTGAACAGCACTATAGATTTTAATTAGAAATAAAAAACAAAATACCTAAAAAAAAAAAAAAACCTAGAAAAAATCAAATTAAGTTTCGAAAATTTAAAATTCATTTAAAAAATTAAAAATAAAGTATATAAGAAGAGAATTCATGAAAACCATACAATATAATAATAATAAGAATTATTAATTATTTATTATTGATGGTAGTGGCAGTAGTAGTATGGTAGTGAAAATATAATATAATGATAGTATAATTTAATACTCGTATACAAACTCATAAAATAATTTATTTACCTACAATACATTTATAATAGATGCTAATATAATAATAATTATGACGTTTAAATGACAATGATAATAAATACAAAAATACAAATAGATATTTATGCAAATGAATTATAAGGATACATGCGAACATTATAAAATATGTAATACTCGTATCCATATTATATATTTATATATTTTTTTTTATAATATTTTTATATATGTATATGTTTGTATTTATATGTAATGTATTTATTAAATGTACCAGATAATAGCTATACATACAAGACAAGTATATAAAAATATGCACAATATAATGTGTTGAATAAGATGAAAAGTTAAAATAAAAAATATATGTAGATATATGTAGATATATGTAGATAATAATAATAATAGGAAGAAGAAGAAGACGAATAAGAAGATAAAAGGGATTGTATTAGTATAGCTGTCGAAGTGGAATGTGAAATTGAAAAATTTGAAGGGTGCGTTTGTGAATAAATTTCATTAAATTATTATTATTATTATTATTATTATGCTTTTATATGCACACGCACACATATTTATCGTTTAATTTATGTGTAAGTGTATATCATATATATATATATATATATTTATGTATTTATAAGTACAAAAATATATATGTAGTGTGTTATTCTATGAAATTTATATACATACATACATATATGTAGATATGTTAATACATATACTCGTAAGTATTATATAGTTATTTATATACCATTTAAAATTTTATGCATATATACATACATTTATAGTGCAGACAAAAATGATGACTGAATAATAGATGCATACATAAGCAGCACACAAATTACTAATACGTACATATGTATATGTCTAAATAAAATAAACCTCTTTATATATATGTATATACATTTTATAAATCCATATAAATGTATAAATATAAAAACACTATATACATATTATATAGCTAAATATGTGTAAAAAGGTGTGAGAGACTGTATGTGATAAATTATTCAATATAATTTCAACGAATTTAATAAAAGGATTAAGAGCCCGCACTTTTATGGTCCTTCGCATTTATTATAAACACTTCATTATATTGTTATGGTTATATACATATAAGTAGTACATACATATAATACTTATATAATGTACGAATAATATACAATACAAAATAATGTATTATAAATATCTTATAATAGAAAAATTAAAATATAAATAAAATTAAAAATAAAAAAAATAAAAAATAAATGTAAAAAATTTGGAAATGAAAATAATTTGTATACATACAGTATAGCATACACGTATACATATATGTATGTAGGTATATTCAATAATATTATGTACTTATACAATACACGAATATAGATATCATTGCTATATACTTATAAATAACTACATAAATGTATAAATATATACGCACGATTATATGCATCATTATATAATGAATGTACAAATTGAATTTTTACTATATATCATATTCATTTACACATCATATATATACACATAACACATGTGTGTAAATATAATCTATGTTCAGTAAAAAAAAAAAATTTTTTTTTTTTTTATTAGTAATCACAAAAAATATATATGCAAATAAATGCTTTTTTTTTTTTTAATGTTCAGTATTTCATTTTTATTTTTCACTTGATGCATTATTAACTTATCCCTGGATGAGCCAATGTCGCTTATAAAGCACTTTATGGGTTCCTGTGGTGCTGCTGCTAATACCCATTTTTGTTCAGCCAATTCTGATATACGAGTATATACTATGTAAAATATATACAAATACAAATATGTATGTTAAAAATAATGTACATGTGCAACAATATAAATATACATATATATTTATAATACATATATTCTATATGTACATACATGTATAATATAAAATGTATATATACATACATACATATATAGTTACACTGTATGCGCACGAGAAAACAAGTGGAATAATTTTGATTACTTCAAACAAGTGCTGAAAAATCTATTTGTATTATAATATCAGATCAGGCTACCAGTATACTTTTAGGCAGCAGTTACCTGTATATATATGTATATGCACATACAATCTACCCATATATATATATATATATAAATATATAGATATATATATATGTACATAATATCGTATACATACATATATGTATAATTCCTTACATATAAATGTACGTATAGTATGCGAAATTATTTAACTCTGTGCTGTTGATATCTTTTGTACAACAACAGATTTTGCATCCTTTTATAGAGGGTATACGAGTAAAAAAAATTATAGAAAAAACACAAAAAACACAACAACAAAAATGTATACATACATATACATACATATATGTATGTGATGTCCGCATGTATGTACATACATATTATATCCTTATATAGAATATACAATAAGCATAAAAAACAAAAAAACAAAATACAAAAAATTGAATTTTCAAATTCAAACTGAACAAATGTGAGAGTGCATTTGAAATTTCATTTTGCTAGTACTTGATGATGAATGGGCAAGTGCGCGTTTAGAGTGAGCTCTTGTTAAAATTTTTATATTCAGGGTTTTTGTGTTATTTATACATATATATATTTTGTTGTTGTTTTTTTTTTATTGTTTTTATTTTTTTTTTTTTTTGTTTTTTTTTTTTGTTTTCTATCAGGATTTTTGGATTACATGATATGTATACATAATATAATAATAATAATGATGAAAAACAATAAAAGAAAAATCAAAAAATTTATAACAAAATAAAAAAAAAAAAAACAACAAAATTAAAATGAAATGAAGGAAAAAGCAGAAAAACAATTGAAAAAAGTTTTTTTTTTTTTTTTTTCAATTGTTGAAAAATAAAAAGGCAAACAAAGCATTTTTCATTCGATTGGAAATTTTTCTTCTCATCTCTGCTAAAATTGTATGTATGGGGGTTTTGATCTGACATAACATTTTCAAACAGATTTTTGTTTTTTTTTTCTTCAATTTCATTTTTTAATAGTTCATTTTTTTGTTGTTGTTGTTATTGTTGCTGGTTATATATGTATGTATATTCTATTGTATACGTTTTATTTGAAATATTATATAAGCGCGCAATAAAACACCCGATTTGTATACAAAATTAAGAACTCTCGAAACTTTGATCAATCGCTTGTAAAGCTCTTTATGGCAAAAAAAAAAAAAAAAAAAAAAGGTTTTTTTTCCTCTCCTCCTTCTTCTTATATTTTTCGTTCATTTATTTTGTATTATTTTTTTTTTTTTATTTATTGTATCGTTTGTTCGAGTTTATCTTGACTATATAATACCATAATACGTACTTGTATACTTGTAATATATGAAAGTAAATGCAAAAACAAAAAAAAATAAATAAATAAAAAAAAAGGAAAAAGGATACTTACGTACATATGTGATAAATACACGTCATGAGGTACTTTTAATAATATTGAATAAAAATGAAAATTTCATATTTATTTTGTTTTTATGATTTTTTTATTATTCTTAATTCATTGCAATTAAATTTGTATACATTTGGTTGAATTATATCGTGTGGATTTTGATTGTGATTTATAGATAAATTATGTACATTTATGTATGTGTATATGTGTTATTTGATGATATTATATAGATAGTATGTATATAGGTATATGAGTAGAAATATTATTCATATTAGGAGGTATGAAAAAAAAAAGTTTTTATATATATATATTTTTTTTTGTTGTTTTTGAAAAAATCGATATTTATTATTAAAAAATACATGTATATATACACATATGATTATATAATTTATAGTTTTTTTATAGAATATAATATTTGTATAATACCTGTTATTAAAATACATCTATAAGGAGTATAAGGAGTAAGAATATCAATAAATATTTTTAGATGCTTTTAATGTTTGCAATTTTTAATTTTTAAGTGATATACCTATAAATAAAAAATTGTTTTTTTTTAGTATTTTGTTTTTCTCTCTTTGAAAGATAAATAAAATTTTTATTAAAAATATGAAAAAAAGTATATAACTAAAAACTTATAAAACTACCATCGTATAATAAATATATATAATCACGTTAAATAGTATGCGATAAGTACATAGGTATATAGTTTGATTCCTGATGAGTTAGTAGATTTTCCAATTGTATGTAGGTACATACTTGAATATTTATATTATACATACAAATACACATTTACTTTGGATTATATAATATATACGTATACGTATGCTTATATATTATATAGTTGCATTTGCATGTGCTTAATCCTCTTAAAAATTTATTTAATAAATTCAATATTAAATAAATAAAATTCAAATAAAAATCCAAATAAAAGGATCAGAATTCAGAAAATATATACGTATGTATGTATATAAAAACATACATGCAAGCACATACACTCGTATTTGTGTATGCATTTATTACAATAATTTACGTGTTTATTTTGATATTATCGATTATTACTATTATTATTATTATTATGAATAAAAATTATAATTATCACCATTATTATATTTAAAAATAATGTTAATAACAAAACAAAAGGATTATATATGTACATATGTGGGTATGTGCATATACAAAAATATCGTGTATTAAATATTCATAGTATATGTATATGTATATGTACAAAGAATGTAATAATGCACATATGCTCGAATAGAAAAAGGACATAAATAAAAAAAAAAAAAAATATTTTTTTGATATACACATTTATATTTATCTGAAATATGATGAAAATAAATAAATTATTCTATAAAAATATTTTACACATACAAACCAGACATAAATGTATATGTACATAAATGTAGTTATGTAGTTACATATGTATGTTATTCATATACAACTCAAATAATATTTATGATAAATTAAATCAAATATTGAGGGTAATATGCGGCTAATAATCCTGGTTTAAGAATAAATTTTTATAAACAGGATATCAGAAAAAAAAATAAAATAAAATAAAATAAAATAAATAACTGAATAAAAGTATAAAAGCCAAGGAAATTTCTTTTCTTTTGTCATATAAAATAACCATAAAAAAAAAAAGACAAAACAAATTGATAATCATATAGTAAAGTGTAAATGAAAAGATCTTTATTATATTGATAATACATAAATATGTTGTATATGGATATTCATATACATACACATGATAGGTATTATAGATAAAATATATTCTTCAATGAATTCGCATATTATAACCGCGATAAATACGTAAAATTAAAAAAAAATTTTTTTTTTATCTTCTTTTATTTGATTTTTCTTCTTAATATTTATTGTCCCTTATTTTTATTTTTATTGCAATACAAACAAATATCATCTTTCGGTTTGTATATTAAATGCATAGGTATACAAATATAACATATTATTATGCACCCATATATAATACACTTATACGTACAAATAATATAATCGTTATTAATTCATTTGATATACATATATGTATGTACATATTTATATATTTACTTGTTATACCCTTAATAATTACATACTTACTTAACTGTATGACAAAAAAAAATAAATAAAAATAAAAAACGAAAGAATAAAAACGCCTTGATCATTTTGATGCTCATAATCGTGTATCAACTATTAAATTTGTACACTTGGCTTGTTATAATGATATATAGCCACTAGCTGTGACTGCAATATTATATTAAAACTGTGCGATATGAATGAATGGATGATAAGTAACACGATGACAATAATGATTTTCTGTTTTTTTTTTTTTTTTTTTTTTGTGTGTTGGTGATGAAGATTATGATGATGACAAATTTTATTGAAGGGTAGGATAACATCATATATATATAAAAAAAAAAAAAAGTATTATAAAATAAGGTTAACAAATAATAAAAACGGAACAGAAGCAGCATTATATGAAAATACATATCTGTATGTATGTAGCGTGTGTGTGTGTGTGTGTATGTGTATAGGATAAGAAAAATAACAATATCAATAATAATAATAATAATAATAATAATAGCGATAGCCAGTAATCTAATAGTAGTTTGTAAATATAGAAAACAATAAAACGAATAAAAGAAAAATATAAGAAAACTGAAAAAAAACTTATGAATAAAGAAAAGTGAAAAAAAAAAAAAAAGAAATGTTAATAAAGATGATAAATGAAAAACCAAAAATTAAACAAAAAAAACAAGGATATACCTATACGTAACTTGAAAAATATTTTGTTTAGTCGTTTGATGTATATAGGTATAGTTAAGGAAAGTTGCTGATGGTGTATTCGGATATAAAATTCAATATGTATTGCAATGATTTTTCTCTGCAAATATTTTATTTATATTATTTTGTTAAGTATATAGATAGTTAGTATATGTACAGGATATATTGCTATTATTATATCTTGCACATAAATACATATATACATAATGTACGTACATACGTATATGTGTATATTTTTCAATTATACAATCATTATAAAATATATGAATGTATTATGTAATATTTAAAAGTATTTAAAAAGTAAGCACCCTGTTGGTATTTATATAAAGGGATAAACTGAGCGTTAAATATTACCTTATTATGTGTATAGATTTATGTAAAGTATGTATGATATATATGGTGTATGATATCTATAGGTAAGATACATATACTACATATGTATGTATTTAGGTATATTTTTTGTATTGATATCAAAGTGTTTTAAGTGTATTTTGTGCTGAATTTATTTTTTTTTTTTTTTATATTATATTTTTTGACTGGTTTTTCATTGAAGGATTAAAAAATATATACATATATATGTATAATACACGTATGTATATATACTTATATACGAATATGTACATATATGTATATATATATCAAATATATATAATATAATAAATGAATAAGGATAAATTTTACTTAAAATGGCTATATCAATGAGAATAAATATTCATAGCGTATCCTTATATATTTTAAGTACCCACTTTATTATTTGTACACAAACAGGGGTGCTGCGCATTATATTCATCATCATCATCGTCGACATCATCATCATCATCATCATCATTATATCTTTTGTAAGTTTTTCATTCTAAGAAATCGTATATATATATATATAAAATGTATATACATAGATACATACTTACATACTGTACATTAATGTATATATAGTTTTTGACTTTTTAAAGGAAAAGATTACTTATAAATTTATATTATACATATGTATACATATTTTAGTATGTACATATGTATATATTGTATAATAATCTATAAGAATATAATATAAAAATATTATTTATATACACGTAACACATATTTGCCTACTTATTATATTACATCTATATGTATATACATTCTAATACATATACTAGAAAGATATTTGTAAATTTAATTCCTTCCTATATTATTTAACAAATATACCACTTAAATGTGCATACATATATACTACTTACATACATATACGAATAGACAAAAAGTTACAAGATGTTTTTCGAAATATGTATATATGTGCCTAAACGTATATACATTTATATTTAAATTTAGGATGTATGTACATACATACAGATTCATATATACATATATTAGAAATTTAACAAAATGATAATAATAGTTAGAAGAATCTCATACAGAAGCTAAAAAAAAGGATATATTAAGAGGCAAACAATAGATGGATTTTCGAACCCAATATCAAAATAACAAAACACAAAAAAAAAAGAAAAAAAAAACACGAAAGTATAACATATACATACATATGTATGTAAGTTTGCAAAGTACTTATAAGGAGTATAAAAATGAAAGGCAGAAACAAACTAAATAACATACAATGATAATGATAATAATAATAATAATAATAACAACAACAATAACAACAACAGCAATGAGAATGACGAAAATTTTGCAAAAGAAAAAAATAATAATATACATATATGAATATATGTATAGATGTATCATAGAAAATGTGGTGAGTAATTATATAAAGGTTTAGCAAGGAAGAAAAAAAAAATTTTCTATTTTTTGATCTCTTGTACATATGTACATAATGTACATAATGTTTAACTTGATTTTTGTATATTGATATTGATACGAGTACATTATTTATTATTCATCAATATCTATACACACATATATATTTTTACATATAGAATATATATTTATATATATTCGTTAATATATATCAGTGTTATTCAAATCGTTTTCAATTCAAGAGACCGTCAATATATAAGTATTTTATTTTTATTTTAATGTTTATTATACATAAATGTAATATGTAGGTATCTGTAAAAGATGTAATAAATATTTGTATGACTATATACATACATATATATTATACATAGATATACGGGTATGAATGAATGAATTAATTTTGAAGGATTTATAATATCAGTGTAGTTATGTACAAAATAATAATTTATTGTATATTTGAATATAAGATATATATATATACATATATTATGTTTTGTTTTTATCAAAGTGGGGATGGTAATCATGTGAATGAAATCCGTTCCAAATCATTTGATTTGAAAGTGTTTTTTCTAGTGTTGATTTTCTTCTGTATATGTAAAGATATAAATATGTACTTGTTTTTTATTTTTATTTTGTAAAGAAAACGTACATACTGTATTTACAATTAAATATACATATATGTATGAATATTATGTATACATAATATGTGTATATGTATATGTATTTTGAAAATAACTTAAAGTGCAAAGTAAACGTAATATATATGTACATATAAGTATATACGCATTGTTAATAATATATTTATTATACCACTTTATAACTGAGAAATTTTTGAAGAAAATTATGTAGGATGTACAATATAATACATTGTATGTATAAGATAGCTACATATAGTAATATGTATAATGTATTTATAGAGAAATAACACATATAGTATGTAGTATGTATATATCATTATTTTTTTTTCTCTTTGTATTTTTGACTTTTATAAATAAATAATATTTAACAATGGAAAATTGTTTAACTTAAAAAAATCCGTATTTTCTATATACAATATGTACATGCTTACTATATCCGTGTGTGTATATACATATATATGTGTGGTTATTTTATTTCCTTTATTTGAGAAAAGATATTTTTTTTTTTTTTGTTTTTTGAATAAAATTTTCATTTGGAATTTTTATTCAAATTTTTTACTGCATATTATACAGTGTATAAGAGTTTACATATTAAGGATATATGATATACATATACATACTACATGTTGGATGTTTTGTTTTACTTTCAATCTACAATACAATGAACGAAATATTCTTGAAAATAAAACGAAAAAAAAAATTTTTTTTTTTTTTTCAATTATTCATGTTATATTTACACATGTATATTTACATTATACACATGTACATACTTTATAGTGATAGTACATACAAAATACATGCATGAAAGTAAAAGAAAAATATTTTTTAATATGTACTACAAAGATTTATAATATAATATATACATATTCAGTTCTTATTAAATATCAAAAGCATGTGTTTTTATATGTACAAATGTACTCGCGTAAATAAATCAATATTACTTGAGTGTACATATATGATTTTGTTTTATTCCTTGATCTTATATATTATACATATATAATAGGTACCTATACTTATGTTTTTATGTTTCTTTCATGTATATTTTTTTTTTTTTTGTTTTTTGCAAAACAATAAAAATTTTTTTTATTTTTTTTAATTTATGAAATTCATATTCAATTGATGATACTTATAAACAATAAAATCGAAAAATCAAAATAAAATTTCTTTTCTGATACTTTTTTAAAATACTCATATACCAATTCATATAAAAATATGTATGTAGATATCTGAAATACAACACGGGTATATAAATATTTCATATTCGTTTTTAATATATCAATGCATAATAATAGATATATTTATAATACATAAGCTAGAATACAATACATATATTTGCATATAGTAATATGAAGATAAGAGTATGTATTTATTATTTCGAAAAAAACTTTATAGTGCGAGGAAAAAAAAAATTTCAGTTACAAAAAATGCTGCTAAAGACAAAAGATCAGAATGAGATTTATACCGGAGTATAAAAAATAAAATGGTATCGATGAGTGTTTATAATTGTTGAGAGATATTTTTATCAGGAAAATAACAAAAAATGTTTATGTGTGTCTGTGTGTGTGTGTGTATGTGTGTATTTTCAAAAAAAAATATTTAAATATAATGTATTTTTGAAAATACTTACATAATATACGAATAGACCGGAAAGGCCTAAAGCACGCTGGATAGACAATGTTGAGAACGACCTGAAAAATATGAATGTCAGAAACTGGAAAATAACAGCTCAGATTAGGGAGAAATGACAACGAATCCTGATACAAGTCAAGATCCACCAAGGACTGTCGAGCTAGTGATAATGGTGATGATGATGTAATTAAGGTAACAATATAGATGTTATATGTACATACTTACATTACTCATATTCATATACATTAACTTATGATTATTATTGGAAATATAAAGTATACGAAAATATCAAAAAAATATATATACTAGCATGTTATACATATAACTGGAGACTCGAAGCAGAAAAATATGAAAATTGGAGGTCATATTTGAGATCGGTGGGGTCGGCCCGGGTCCGAATTATGGACTGTATAGTGTCCAGAAAAAGAAAATTATGTTTAAAAAATTCGTTTTTATTTTAAGAACATATTTTATGTATAAAAATTTTACCTGTATATTATACATAATGTGTACGAAAAAATATATAAAAATATATTTAACGTCGGCAAATGTTATATGCATGTATATGTATTTTTTTTTTTCAACCGACGGAATAAGGAATTAAATTTAATTTAACACGAGAAATTAAATCCATTAATCAATATCCAAACATATATGTACATATATGTATGTATACATTAGATACTTAGACTTTCGTTCTTTAAGATATACATACATATGAAAATTATGAAGAAAAAACTAAATTACATCATTATGTGTCTAAGAATTTTATATTAATTCGCTTTGAGTAAAAAATTTAACTTCTTAGAATTTAAAAAAAAAAAAAAAAACGCTATATCCTCATTCATATATTCTTGTATATACCTATATTAATTATAACTATATTATATTCATATATGAATAATAACTGTTTTAATTTACAAACTACCTATATAATATATTATTATGGATTATCATTTAAGAAATCTATATTATTATATAATATATTATTGATAAGAAAACAAAAAAAAAAAACTAAATACATATTATATATTTACACCACATCATATTTATATACAAATAAATTCACATTAAATAAACTAAATATAATGAAAATAAGAAAGAAAACATTTTTTTTTTTATAATAGAATTATTTTCTACGAATTGTTATATGAGTATTTATGTATTAAATTTGAATAACCTTGAAATGAAAAATAAACTCACGTAAATTTATATGCAAATATATATATACATATATATATACCTACGTATGTTATACGTATTTTGATTATTAATGATAATATAATAGTGTTGTAAATTTATATCTATATACAAACAAATATAGTTTTAAAAAGATTTGTTAAATTAAAAAAAAAAAAAAATTCATTATTATTCAAACACACGAGTATAAGTTCTATACATTATGTACAATGTATAATATATGTATAAATATTAAAAATATATTTTATCATGCATATAGTGTACGTACAAAAATACGTATGTATGTACATATATACATATAGAATGTTTTTTTATGTTTATATAATTTAATTTTATTTATATATGGGGGATAGATTAAATTGTGATTTTAAATTCATCATTTTATAATATTATATTTATTTTTCATTTATATTCTTTTAATAATTATATGTATGTAAAATGTACATATATATATGTATACATAAATATATTAGATGATTAAGATAATTTATATATAGTACATACATACATGTATGATATGTACATATGATGTATCTATAATAATTTTTTTTTATCATTAACTAAGCATATTTTATACCTATATGAGAATCTATCTATAAAAATGATGGTACATATACATATATGTATGTACATATTGTATAAATATATCGTGTAATTCTTAATTTTTATCTTTATTAAAATATGGATTAAAATAACACAAAAAGTAAATAGAAAAAAATATATAAAAATAATGAAACTATATTTTCTTTTGATTACAAGAAAAAAAAAAAAAGATTTGTTTTATTTTATTATATTATTATTTTATTTTTCTGCTGTTTGGAATAAAATTTATAAATTAAATAGTGCATATACTATGTACATATGTACTTACATAAACAATTTAATTTTATATACATTATTACATATGAATATAAACACGAGTATACCTAATATATGTACATACATATTTAATAAATTATTATATTATGATAATACGATCAAGATAGAAAATTCATTTTGTAAATTAAAAAAATTTTTTATTTATACATATTTTTTATATACTTACATATGTCTACTTTATAAAAGATATTGATTTTTATTATTTTTTATTTTTTTTTTTTTTGTTTTTAAATTCTTTTATGTACTGTGTATGTAGTTGAGAAGATGAATGTATTTCAAAGTCATAGGAAAAAACCGTAAAATAATAAAAATAATGTATAAATGTTTTATTATAAATACATATACATATGTAATATTTAGAATATATTATACATACATACATATACATATATATTAGATATAATAGAACAAATTAAAATAAAATTAATTATAAATAAATATTTTATATAAAAAAATAAAATTATTTTTTATCATTATAATCACATAAATGGAATAACAACATAATATACTTCCTTATTACGAGATTATATTATTAAGATACATTTACAATTCATCGTAGATTTAGTAAAATATAAAAGATTGAGATTTTTAAAATTGTTTTCACAATAAATTCATCATCATCCTTGTTAGCTCGACAGCCCGGTATGGGCCTTGGCTTGCTTAAAAATCTGCTGCCATTTTAATCCTCTATAGCCTGCTAAATCTTTCCAATTTTCATTTACTCCGATTGTTTTTAAAACGTTTATGACATCGTCTAGCCATCGTACCCTTCGCCTTTCTCTCCACCTCTTGCCATCTGGGACGTACCATAACACTCGCTTTATTACATTCTGATCCGGTCTTCGCATAATATATGAATTCTTCTTATTCTGATGCGATAAACTATATACTCACGTCTTTGTAAAGCTCATAGAATTCATCGTTATATATATTTCTCCATTCGCAATTTTCTTCGACTGTTCCATGTATTTTTCGAAATATTTTTCTCTCAAATATATTTACAGATGTGGTGTCCTTCTTCGATAATGTCCGGGCTTCCACACCGTATATTACTGCGGGTAGCAATTAATGTCTCATATATTTGGCACTTTATAGCTCTCGTTAGAAATTTCGATTCAATTTTATTAGTCCAAAGTAGCGTTTGTTGCCTAGCATGATTCTTTTCTGAACTTCATCGGATATCTTATTCACATAGTTTATCATCAGGGAACCCAAATATGTACATAGTTTCTGAAACCACTTCAAAATTGTATTCTTCGATTGTCATGTTTTGTGCAATGTTCAATGCTATGTCGTTGTGCCTGAGACATTAGCATAAACTTTTTTTTTTTTCATTAATTTGAAGGCCAAGTTTTGTTGCACACCTCGCTTTAGATTCCTAAACACCTCTTTTACATAAGCAATTGACCTCCCAATTAGCACGATGTCATCAGCAAAAGCAAAAAATTTTGTAATGATTTATTAAATTTAGTTGCAGTTATCTGGATTTCACTTTCCATTACTACTCCTTTAGCGCTATGTTGAATAGTAAGCAATAGAGTACATCCTCTTGTCACAATATCAGATTCAAAATAGATTACCGTAACATATTTTATTGGTATAAAAAATAAGTTTTCAATATACAACTCTTGCTATTAACCTGCAGCGTGACATTAAAAATATAACTTAATATCAATCTCATCGTTGTATATATGAAATCAACGCTGGAACAAAAGGATATATCTAAAGAATTTTTTTATGTAAAAATGAAGGAGTTATTGTAAAAATAATCTGGCACGAAATCTACATTAAATTGTAAATAATGAACATTTTTATTATTACAGAGTTTGTTCTCATGGAATACATAATGTATGCATCTACATACATATCTGTAAAGTGTTAATTTGATCGATAAAATTTTTTTTTTTTCAAAATATATATTCTATATAATGTCTGATGCAACAGAGTAGATGTAACTTTGTTTTGCAACTTCACTTGAAAATATGTAATTCAAGTTAAAAACGGATGATTATATCGCCGTGCGTTTTATATGTGAAACGATATTATATATAGATTGTGGTGGTTAAATGAAGTAAAGTTGAAGTTGACTTATTTGAAATTATAAATTTTCATTGACTTTATTATAAATAATAATTAAAATCCGAACGGATGGATGCAGGGAAGATGCAAGCGTAAAAGAATTTTCATCTACCTACTTGTATACCATATGTGAGAATGTATATTGTCGCCATTCTGTGAATAGTAACTTGGTCCAAAATAGAAGATTTGAGATAATGACGTTCAAAGTTAATAATCTATATCAAAATTTCTAAAGATTATAAAATTTGTAAAACTTGAAAAAATCGATTTTTGTCATGATTGTATTACTATCAGTAAAGGTAATTATTAAAGACTGTAATTACTTTTAGAATTCAACAGAAAGAAGCATAATTGGACTTGAAATTGATTTATCATTGACAATAAAACAAAATTATTCAACTAAGTTGTTATATATATAGTACATATAATTTTATTATTATTTTATTTATAAACTTTATAAAATTTTTTATAACTCTGCATATTATTTATGATGTACTATATAGGAAATAATGAGTTTTGTTAGAATATTTTAAATATAATTGTGATAAAAATGGTATTAATAACTCATTTTAGGCAAATTGGGACTTAGTGACTTTTCACAAAACGGCGACGGTATATTCTTAATAAAAAATAAATAAAAATTAAATTATTTACATATACATATATGTACTATAATGTGTATATACAGTATTTTGTATACCGTATTTATGAGCATATGTGTGATATGTAAATGTAATATAATCATGAATATTTCTAAGTCAATTTTAAAATTAAGGAAAATTCCATACATAAAATTATATTCATATTGTACATATGTATATACACTGTATATACCTTCATGTATGATACAATCATTATGGACGATAATTAATTTTTATCTTTTTCTTTAATTCAAATTTATTACTAATTTCTTATTATATCAGATTTTCTTTCATTTTTTACTTTTCCTATATACATATTTTTGTATTAATAATGTAATTATTATTTTTTAAATACACAATATACGAGTATACTATATATGTATTTTTTTTTTTTTTCTTGAAATATATATGACCTCAAAACTAATATTTTTCTTAAAATTTAAATGATTTATAACATTTACACGTTATCATCGTATATAGTAAAGTATAATTATCATTACCAATATCATATCATCATAACATTATCGTCATCATCACCATCGTCTTTATCATTATAATATCTATACATAATATAATATAATATAATAAATATTTATAGAAAATAAAAAATAAACGAAGTAGTATTTAATTTTTCTTATCATTCATTTTTATATGTACATATATACACAATACACATACTGTATAAATATATGTAAGAATGAATATAGGTATATTTTTATAACATATGTTCATATATAATATTATAATGTACTAAAATGTAATATATGTACATATATATTTATCTAGATATTTTTATATATATGTATATGATATACATAAGTGTGTATACATGAATGTATATGTAAAATAAATAAAAATAAAAATTTGCTTACGAATGCATGAGTATACTACCTAGCGTATTATTTTCTCTTAAGTTAAACAAGAAAAAAAAATTTATATTAATAAATAAATAATTTAAAAAAAAAAAAAAAAAAAAAAACGTTGTAATTAAACAAAAACAAACATACATATTTACAATGATATTTGTTTTAAAAAAATAACAATTATTAAATTATATACTATATACATATATGTATATATGGGTAGGTATATATTTTTAGAAAATTTTCTAATCTTTAAATAAATAATAAATATATGAACAGTGAATGATGATGATGATGATGATGATGATGATAGAGCAATGATAATTATTATGATCATTTGTGATTAAAGATAATAATAATTTATAAAATAATAATATGTAATAATATAGTAATATAATGTGTAATAAAATGTAATAATATTAAATTGAAAAATTATTCTAAATATATACATCTGCATACTGCATATGTATATAATTAAGTACGTGTAGTGATTGTATGCGCGGCGCGGTATACTGATATATTATACATACAGTGCTGAAAATTCAATTAAAAACACTAAAAAATCTTAAAATTTTTCATGAATGTCTATGTGAACATATACCCAAACATTTAAACATAATATTTAAAGCAATGAATAAAGCAATAAATATTTTTTAATTTTTACAAAAAAAACTTTTAAACATTTAAAAGTTTACTATAGCTTATTATTATTATTATTAAATTATGTATAGAACTAATTTTTTGAATAAAATTTTCTATTAATATCGAGTTGAACTTCCTCTGTTATTAATAATATCATAAAGCAAAACCTTTCAGCATCTTTCTGGCATTGAATTTACTAATTTATGTAAGAGGTCTGCAGTTTGCTGCTGTGATTGTTGACCACGCACTTTGAATCAAGTGTTTTTAATTGAACTTCCACTTTCAAAAAGCTTCTAAAACGCACTATGAAATTCAGTAACCAATAAAACAAAACCAAACAATATTAACTATGTATAAACTAATGGTACTATTAATAAAAAAAAACAAGAACAAAAATTACTTTCAGACATAGTAGTAAAAAATTTCATTGCACTAAGCCTGCTGTATATCAAGCATTACATATGCATATATGTTTAAAAACAAGTAGTATTCTTAATGGAATTTCCAGCACTGTATGTTAAAAAGTTGTTAGTTATAATATAATGTTTGTAATTATTATATGTATTCATTAAATTTTATTTATAATTTATCTATACATATACATTTGTATACATATGTTCATACAATCCATATGCATATGTGTATTAATAAAATTATAAATTTTATATTTATATTAAATTATACACATTTATATAACTATTAAAAATATATAATAATGAAAAAATAAACTAAATTAAATGTGATTTATATAAAAAATAGAATATGTGTATAATAAAATGATAAGTTTTCTTATATAAGTTTTAGTAATAATGGAAATTTTTAAACGTATACTTATATATGTGAGAACATTTTATTTATGTTAAATTTTCTAAATTGTTTTTCTGCATTTGAAAAAAAAAAAAAAATTTATAACAAATAAAAAAATATTTTACACAGACATTACAACAGACCACCTATGCACAAATGTATATGTAATACATATATTCATAATATGTACTCATATTTTGTCTTGCGATCTTTATACAAATAAATATATGTATACTTACCTACTGTGAAAAAAAAATAATGAACTGGAAATAAAAATCAGAAATATGTATGTATAATGTTAATAAGAGGATTAATTTAACGTTTCAATTTGCCATATAAAACTTCATAATCTTTGTAGTTTTTCAGTTTTCGTATAGTTTGTTTATATATACATACATTCACATTACAAAAAACGAAAGTAAAATGCTTCTTATTTTCTATAAGAATTTGGCATAGAAATTAAAATTATTATAAAATACTAAATATGACAGCTGAAAGGAAACAGCTATCCTATATACGAAAAGAAACTTGAAATGATCGCTTTCATGTCAACAGAACTATATAGTATAAGAAATTTCAAAACTGAAAAATTAAAATGAACTTAAAAGTGACATAAATCACCTTAATAATAATTAATATTTTTATATTTCGATTTATTTTTCACCATTCAATACTCACCACTTTCAGTATATGGAATCTAAATCTTTGAAAAAAATTTTTTCATATTAAAAATATTGAATGAATTTATGAATTATTATTTTTTTTTTTAGCACATCATATGAAACATATTTTGTATACCTACATAATAGTATCTTCCAAAAGACTGCTGTTCGATTTAATACAAATTTTCTGTCTTAATTATATGAAATTTTAAAATATTTTGTAATCGATTGAAATCACAGTAAAATATACACGCGTACATAAAAAATACCAATTAATTGATAATATCCTTCCACATAAATATGATTATATATCTACAATTTATATGTATAATGATAAAAAGTTAATAGTTATTTGTTTTAAAAAGAAAAAATATTTTTTTACATGAATTCTGAAAAAGAAAATGAATTAGAAAATTTCTGTAAAAAAAAAGAAAAAAAAAATGCAAAACAATTTTTTTTTTTTGATTTTTTCTAATAATTTTCGCATAATCGCTGATCAATAATATAATTTTCAGCGATTTCGTTTACTGTTCACTTGAAACATCAGAAACATATTATATAATAATGGATTGCAAAAAAAATAAATAAATAAATAAATAATTTAAATTAAACAAAAAAATCAAAATAGAAAAAGACGAGTAAGTAACAAAATTATTAAAAAATTAAAAACAAATTTGATAAAATAATACTATAACAATAGAAGATTTTTTCCACTAATTAAGAATATTATATTTCTGATTATCACATAACGTAAAATATAAGTACAAAAATTTTACAATTTTTCATTTTTATTTTTCTTTAATTTTTTTTTTATTTTCCAATTTTTTTTTTTTTTTTTTTTTTTGTATTGATTTTCTATGTCATTTGTTTTGTTATATAATATACTTATTTTTATATGCTCTTCGTATAGTTATTATATAATGTATGTAGGTATATATGTATAGTATGTGTATAGTATCAATTTATAATTTTTTATCTAAAATTATTTTTTCATTTTTCTTAAACATTATTATAATATGTAGCTCTATAGCATTTCATTCAAATATTTGAATTTCTTTATTGTTGGTTTTTTGTGTATAATTTATTTTTGTTTTATCATTGTTTTTATACATTTGAAAAAAATAAAAACAACAAAACGAAAAATTAAAAATAAATATAATTTTATTTTTGAATTTTGGGTTTTTTTTTTTTTTCATTTTTTTAATTTTTCTTACTTTTCTTTTCATTTTAAAAAAGTTCACATTTTTTGCGTATTTTTGTTTTATTAAAATTTATAATAAAAATAATTTTGTTTCTCATGCATGATGAATATAATGTATATATGTATATAAGTATGTATTAAATCGTTATATCCTTTTATCTTGTATTTTCTATTAATTATTAATTATATATGTATATATATTTTTTTTTTTAAATTATTTCTTAAATACATACATATACATATATATAATAATTATACAGTTTACAATTTTGTACACAAAAATCACACTTTATACAAAAATGTAAATATAAGTGTAAGTATGTAATGTATACCTATATATATACAAATTAATATTGTTATTAAATATTTTCTTTTGAAATATATAGATAATACCATATACCATTCATATACGTAATATATACATATATGTATATATATATATATATATATATATATATATATATTCATTGTATACAAATATATATGTATATAAATATATATACATATCTATATATATTTTTAATCTAAGGATCTACTCTAAATGTAAAATAATAATCTACACCATTATATTATTATATAATATTACTTTACTTATACTTTATTTTCTTCTTTAACTATACATTATATAGTATATATGTACATACATAAAAAAATTTTTATATTACATATATATTTTCTTTTTCTTCTAGTATTACACAAAAATTTATTTCATTTTTTATTTCTATATACTATATATATATACCTACTTTATTTTTTTTTTTTTTTTGATTTTTTACTTCGCATACATAAAATAGTCATTTTTTACACATTTAAATTATTATGTATATGTATATGTACTTACACACTTGTATATAATTTTTGGATATTTATTATTATATATGTTTTATTTTGTATCTATATATATATATATATATATATATATTACAATAATTGAATATAATTTTGTGTACCTATATATAGATACATATAATGTACGCCGTCATTCATATTTCATTCATTCAAAATATAATTTTAATGTTTTTGTTCAATTGGTTTACGCGGTTTGGTTGAATTACGCATTAGAAGATGTTATTGATTTGCTATAAATATCATATATATTTTTTTTTTTTTAATTTTATCAGTAAAATTTTCAAATTAATTTTAATTTTTAGTTTCATTTTATGTTTAGATTTTATTTTATCTGATTCATATTTAATATTTTTTTTTTATTATAATCTACATATATATATATATAGTATATACTCGTATATATAATGCATCCACACTCATACCAATAAAAAAATGTTCAATAAATTTTCAAATTTCTTTTTTCTGTTTTTATATGCTTGATCAACTATATATTTATTTAAAACACTTACTATATTTTTATTATAGTACATTGAACATATATTATATTATATTTAATTCGAAATTGTATATGTTCTATTATTACGTATATAATACATATATATATTATAATAATAATATACATATGTACATATATATTATTTTTGTTTGTTTTGTGTTCCTTTTTATTTTTCTTCTTACACATGTATACAATCTTAAAATGTAATTATTGCGTAATCAAAATCTTATTTTAAAACAAGCATACTATTTTTATAATATTAAACATACATACATACTATATACGAGTATATGTATTTTTTTTGTGTTTTTTCTCACTTAAAATATAATTTCTATACATATACATATACATATATATATATATATATATATATATGTAAAAGGACTAGGAAACTAGAAATATTCATTTTTTCTTGTTTCTTTTATTTTATGTATTTTTTTTTGTTTTTTTTTGTTTTTTTGTTTTTATTCATAATAGTTTTTGTATAAAATAAATTTTCGGTGATTTTCATTTACATTTAAATTACTTTTTATTGCTATACATTTTGTTTGTTTATTTTAAATTTATAATTGCAATTTGCAATTTCATTTTGTTTTTGCTATACTGCGCTTCTGTTGCTGTTGTATTGAATTATTTTCACTATAAAATAATTTCTTCATCAAAACTAATACATTCGTCCGATTGATTATTATTATTATTATATGTATTTGTTTTGTTTTGTTTTAGCATTCAGAATAAATTTTACATTATTCATTATTAATGCTATATGATGACTGTTATTCTTCTTCAATTGATCTTCCAATTATATTTTCTATACTAAAATCTCTGGCATTACCATTTTTACGTTTTCGATGTGATAAATTGAATGCCAATACTGTTGTTGGTTCATAAATTTTACTATTATTGCAATTATTATTATCCCATGCCCCTGATATGGCTGATGAATTAAAATTTTTTAATTTATCTTTACTATTATAATTGTATTGATCGGATTGATGATGCTGATGATGCTGCTGATAATTTTGATTGTTTGTTGATAATGATTTTTCATCATCGGTTGTCGGTAACGAATCGGTTGGTGAAAAATTATTTGCATCTCTGTCAGCTAAATTATTTGTTACATTTCGTAAAAAATTTCTTTTGTTATCATCAATCATTGTATCACTGTTACTGTCGTTATTATTTGTAACTGAAATATCAAGATTATCGTTAGAGTGTCTCTGATCAAATTTATCTTGGATTGGATTAAAATATCGATTGTTATTTGCATTACTATAATTGCTGCCATTTTTAATATAATCGTTACCATTATCATCGTTATTGATATTGTTACCAGTGTTACTATCACTACCGCCATTATTGAATATGTGTTTAATTACTGTATTAGGAGAATGACGGTTTATGATCGATCCTTCGTCTGATTGGAATTTATCAATTATATTACTATCATGAAGTTGCTGCTGATGTTGATGATGTTGCTGATTATTATGATGATGATGATGCTGTTGGAGCTGATGTAATCTATTGTTAACAGTTTCAAATAAATCTGTTGTTGCCGTCGTCGATTTTCTGCAAGGAAAATCATTTTGATCATTTTCTACAACATCAATCTTATCAGATGATAATTCTTGATCGTCAGCGTAAATCGAATCCTTTGATGATGGTGATATCATATTATTAAAACTTGTACTGGATGGACATTCAGGTACAACTACAGATTGAGTGTACTGCTGTTGTTGCTGCTGCTGCTGATGATGATTATGATGGTGATGTTGATGATGAGGTTGATGATGCTGATGATGCTGTTGTTGAATACAACCAACATTTTTCGTTTTATTATGATTCGTTGGTGAGAATACATCAAAATTTAATGAATGATTATTAATTTCATTATGAATTAATTCATCAGATAATTTTTTTTCAATATTACCAAAATTTTCGAATGTTGATGATGTTCTACGAAATATATCCATGTTACGTTTTAAAATTTCAAATTTTTCTCTATTCGAATATATATCTAATCCATTAGTATTATTACTATTATTACTACTACTACAACCATTATGTTCTGTAGTTACAGCTGCTGCTGCAACAGCAGCTGCATTTGTAAAAAATTCAAATTTTTGTTCGACAAGTGGTGTTCGATTAATTGCTGTCGTAAAATCATTTCTCATATTGAACATATCATAATTTTCACGAAAACTATTAAAATTAGGAGTTGTAAATTGAACCGGTAATACAGGTACTGGTTTACGTATCCAAAATGGTGAGAATGGACCAAATACGGCGGCAGGAAATGGTACACTTTGTGCTAATGGTGCTCTTTTATAACGTTTTCTTCTTCTTAGAAAGCTACCATTATCGAACATATCTTCAGCTAATGGATCAAGTGTCCAAAAATTTCCTTTACCAGGATTACCAGGCTCTCTAGGAACTTTTATAAAGCAATCATTTAAACTTAAATTATGTCGTATTGAATTTTGCCATGCTGGAAATTTTTCTTTGTAGTATGGAAATCTATATAAACAGAAATATATATATATATATATACATATATTTAAATTGAAAAGAGTAATACAAAACAAAAAATATTTACAAAAACAAAAAAATTTATATTTTCAACAGAAAAGAATACAAGTATAGAAGTTTATTTATTGATTTTAATATTATAATTGAAATTATCAGACGTGACACTGACAATGTAAAACAAAAACATATCATATACCTAATTATATATTATATATTATTAATTACACATATTGATAAAAAGGATGCTATAATTATGTATATGGCTAAGTTCTAAAATGCATAGATGCGGTTTAAATACAACGTAACTATAGTTTCTAAATGTTTAAAATAAAAACGGTTACACTGTCATAAGTTTCAAAATGCATTGTGAATGTATTTTTTACTCATCATTTAAACAAACATTGCATTTTTTTATACAATCACAATCACTTCCTAACTTCATTTCAAAATGTCAAATTAAAAATTATGCGTTTTTGATACAATGTAATAATGATACGCATATCATATTTGCATCACTATACGGTAATACTACCGCATCGATGCTTATTTTTTACATTTTAGAACTCAGCCTATAATTATATAAGAAAATTTCGAAAAGTTTTTATGGAAAATTATTATTGTGAAAAGAGATTTTTTGTAATAATGAAATGTAACATATTAAAATTAATGATTATATGTATAGTATATTATATATAAATGCAAATTAATTCAATGATATCTATAAAATAATTCAAATTCAAATGTCGTCTAAATACATTTTATAACTTAAAAATATAATATATAAAATTATATTACATATTATGATTAATAATTAAAATAAAAATTAAATTATAAAATGATTTTTACATATTACTACATACGTATAAATATCATGTCTTTCAATTTAAAAATCACAAAATTTATAAAAATTAAAAATGAAATATGTATATAAAAATATCAAAAATTTTAATTTAAATTGAAACAAGAAAAATTATAAAAATAATGTATACATGCATGTAATAGATACAATACAAGATAAAGATAAAATTATTATTTATTTAAACGTACATTATATATAAAATATAAATACATATATGTATATAAAAAAAATAATAATATTAGTATAAATAATATATACAACAAAATATAAATAATATAAATAACTAACTCGATTAAAGAGGTAACGGAGTACAAAAATATTTTTGTATAAATAAAATTACAAAAATAAATTTAATTATAAATAATAAATATATATAGGTATAATATATTATAACGATATACAATATATTATAACGGTTATTTATTAAATAAATATTTGAATGATTTTTCAATTTACAACTTTTTATAAATGACGTACATATAATATTTATAATTTTATGAATAAAAATGTATAATAATATGTCCAAAATATATCAAATATATATGGCTAATTCTAAAAAATTGGCGACATATACAGTTTAAAGATAAAGATCGAGTTTATAACTCAATAGCATCCCTTTAATAATTCAAATTTTTTTTGACGATTTCAAAGTAGAAGTCCTTGTGAATAATTATGAAAAGTCTTTGGTCAAAAGTAATTTAATCAAAATAGATAAAAAAAAAAGAATAAAGTCCGTTGGCGACATACTCGAAGAAATTAGACAAAATCGACAACTAGATAAATATTCTAAATTTTATTCGAAGTTTCATTTTTTATTTAAGTTTCAGATTTTTATTTACTAATTCAACAAGTAATAAATTGACATTTCATTCACTATATAGTTTGGAAAAATTGTAATTTTATAGATTTTAAAATTGAATTTACAAAACTGTTGGCGACATTCAAAAATTAAGCCGTAGACTCAAATGATTTTTATTAATTAGTTTCATAAGTAATAAATTGACATTTCATTCACTATATTATAGTTTCAGAATCAATATGGATTTTTATTATACGAATTTTCGATTTTTCAAAGAACGACAAAAAAGAAAACAATAATGAATATTATTTTATAATTAAAATAAATGTTTTTGAATATGTATATGTATCTGTTTTTTTATTCTTATAGATTCGGAAAAAAATGAAATTTAAAAAATGAAATATTTATATGTAGGTTTACTTTTAATTAGAATTAACCATATATATAATATGTATTTGTATATATATATATATATAAAATAAAGTTATTTATATATAATTTATGGATATATGTATTTAGATAAATGAAAAAAATAAAAGAAAATAACATTATTAAATCATAAATGTTATATGAATACACTTGTATCTATATACATACATATACATATATATCTTATATATAATATACTTTGAAATTTTTACTATATATGTACATACATATACTCGCATATATGTAACTCGTAAGGTATGCGTATATATTATAATTACGACGAATTTTATTAAAATACATATAGTACAATACAATATCATCAGAGTTCAAAAGATAAAAATATTATAATGTATATTTTTTTATTTGCTTACTGCTTAACATTTATTTTTATTTTTGTATTATTTTTATTTATCTTTTTTTAATTTTTATTTAAACTGTATACATTATATACGTATATACAATATATGTATGTACATATATAATTTTCGTAAAATTATGATAAATAATTTCTCATTAAAAAAATAAAAAAAATAAATAAAACAAAATAATAATTAAACGAATTATACGAAGAAAAAAAAATAAAATCCCTTCAAATTTATATAAATAATTATTTATAAACAATAAGGATAAAAAATATTTCAAATAGGATATGTGAGAAAAATATATATATATATACCTATATTTACATTTATTCATTTATAATATTATATATATATGTATATATACGTATATATGTAGATATATAATATACTATAATCATCTTTTTGTATATATAATGTACATCACAAGAATAATATTATAATTAATTAATTATGAAAAAAAAAACACCATAATTATTAATGTTTTATATTATTGTTTTGTGTGTGTGTTTTTTTTTATAATAAATTTTAAAAAAACATATACCTATATATATAATTTCATTGAGACAAAACAAAAAACAAAATTAAACCAATACTAAAATTATATATGATAAACATATAAAAAAAAATAATAACTATATTAAATACATTATTATTATTATAATATAAAATATTTACATAAATGTATGTACGAGTATGTATATATATTTTGACAAACCTCGTCATAATAAATTCACAAATTCCACTAAGTGTTAGTTTCTTTTGCGGTGATTGCAATATAGCCATTGTTATAAGCGCTATATACGAATATGGTGGCTTAACTAAGGGTGTACGAGGTTTATCCTCACTGTTATTATTATTATTATTATTGTTATTGTTATTGTTATTGTTATGATTTGTTGTTGAGCTTGTTGTCGTATTGGCTGATGGTGATGTCGAAAGGGCGGGTCGTAAATCCAATGGGGAAGATGAAAGTGGTGATGATGGTGAATGCATTTTTTTTTTATTTTTTTTATTTTTTTTTTTTTTTTGTCAGTTATATTTTTCTCTTTTTCTCGCGTTTATATAAATTCTTTTATATATATGTATATATTTATTTTATTTATTTGATTTTTTATAAATCCTTTAAATTTTTATTTTTATTTTTTTTTTTTTTTTGTTTTTGTTATTGTTTTTAATTTGTATTTATTTTATTATTTTATATTATAACTGTTATTAAATTTTTTTTTTTCATATTAGAAGAAAATAAGAAACGAAAACATATTTGTATAAAACCCGCACATATTACATTATGTATATGTATAAAAAGGTAGATATTATATTAGAAGAAAAGTATAAGACAAAAAACTAAATTAAAAAAAAAAAAAAAATTACCTATATTTAAATAAATATATGTATTATGTATATCGACGGAATTAAGGTATCTATTATACACACCATAAATGTATAACAAGTAAACATATGTGAAATAAATTTTAATTTTCTTCTCGATATATTACATATATGCGTATATACAGCTTTATTTTATTTTTTTATAATTTTTAATTTTTACTTTTTAAATTAAATTTTATATATTTGGTTTTTATGATTGATTTATTATTTTTATTAAGATGTTTTTATTTTTATTGAAGAGAAAACTGTCATAAGAATAAAAACACAATGAAAAAAATAAATAAATAAATAAACTGTTTAAATAAAATATTAGTAATAATATTAAAATAAATGTTAAATATGTTTCATTTTTTTTATGTGAAAGATAGACCACATTTATCTCAGATTATTCAAAAACAATAAATTGAACATTATTTTATTCTTATTTCGCTCAATATAAATTATTATTATTATTATTATTTTGATTCTTTTAATTCAACGTTTAACTTATAATCATATATGAGTATTTATTAATATTTCATTATAATATTAATTATAATTTCACATTCATTTATTTTACCGCAGATAAAATTATCCTTATATTTTTAATGTGCGTATATATAACATACTATATATATGTAGTTGCAATAAAATGTAAATTTTTATAAATAATTTATGTTAATTTACTACAACACTTTTAAATTATTTTTAATTATTATATTTATATGAATAATATAATTACAGAAATATGGCTTGTATTAAACATTTATACGAGTATTAAAAAAATAATATAAGAGTATATGAATATTTTTTATAAAATATAGATATACATATATGTATATGTACATGTAAACACATAAGTATTAAAATAAATAAAAATATTTAGGAACTTTTTATACACATTTAATACACAAACACATTACATATATATATATTATGATTTATATATAATATCTATATACATTAATATGCATTTTAATTATAAATTTCAATACTCCATTTAGTATATATATACTCAAACTCAATTTATTTTAATGTTACATAGGTATACGTATATATTATATTTTTCTTTAATTATCAAAATTTATATATACCATATGTAATATACATTTTTTTTTTTTAAATTGTGATATCTATAATATTTTGGTAAAGGATATGCAATGTATAAATTTCAATTATTAAATATGTATATGTATATATATTTGATTTCGTTTTGTGGTTGTTATATTTTTATTGTTTTCTTTTCATTCATATCAATAATTATAATACTCAAAATACATACATAGGTGTATTTTCACACTTTTCACTGAATTTCTCGAATTCTAATCCTTATTAAAAATATAATTATATATATATATATGTATATATGTATCTACATAGTCTTTTATTATTTATATATACTCGCTTGTGCACTCACGTACATATGTATGTATATATATATATATATAAAATAATTAATTGAAAACTCTCTTAAATTTATTTATTTACTCAATTATCTATAATTTTTTTTGTTAAATTTGTATTATATTCACAATATTTCATTTAAATAATTTTATTATAATTAATCATATCCGCATATATATATATATATATATATATATATATATATATAGAAATACGCAAATATATATTTTTTTTTATTTTCCAAAACACAAAAAATCAAATTATGTATACTAAAAATTTTTTTATATTTTAAGAAATATTTTTGTTTTTTCAAATAAATTATTTTGAAAAAAATTTTTTTGTTTTAATTTTTCGTATAAATTTTTTAAAAATTTTTAAACATTCAAAATGTCTATGTACGTGTACATATAGTTGCGTTAAGTTAATGATAATATGCGTTTTTCCGTAAAAGAATAATAATAATAAACTTTTACACATGAACGTGTTTAACTTAATGCATTTCAAATATCAAATGCATAATAATCACCACACACTGATCAACTTTACTATATTCTGATAATTCCGATTTTCATGTAATACAATATATTTTGTAAAAAAGTAAGTTTCAGGATAAATATATTCATATATATATATATATATATATATATATACGTATGTATACATTTTTATATAAAAATATAAGTATATGATTGTATATATATATATATATGTATATTTATATATTTACGTGTAAGTATATAGGTATAGGTGCATATATATATATATATATATATGTATATAATAAAATTTACACTCAATAATATACTATATAAACATTATGTATATATAGTTCAGTTACATATATACACTCATAGCTATGTAAATAATATAATATATATGTGTATATGATGTTCAAATAGATATCTAATTTTATATTATCTGATGAAATAATAACAAACAAAAAAAATACAATGCAGGAATATACGAGTATATACATATATACATATATATAACAAATAAAAAACAAAACAACTTCACTTCACACAATCTTTTTCTTATACTCTACACAATTTTTTCTACACATATACATTGTATATATGTATGTATATTCGTATATATCTATATACAAATATACATATGTATATGTATATACTATATACATACCTTTGTATCGGAGTATATATATGTGTATAGAGATAAATTTTAGAAAGACATAGAAATATTTATAAGTTTGTTACAATATCGACGACGACATGAATGTACATGGATTATATGCATGCACATATTATATAACATATACATAGGTAACTGTATGAAAATATTGAAAAAAAAAATAAAAAAAACAAACAAACAAAAATACTCGTATACGTATATATATAATTATAAATGTGTACATACGTGTGATTCGAACAAAAACTTCGCGATAAATGTCCGTTCAGTTAAAATGATAATAATTTTTCACCTACGAAATTTTGTACTTTACGCGTGCACAACAGCATAAGTATACCTACTAGTATATATATGTATATGTATATATAATACGGTATACATAATTTATAATACGTATATACGTGAGTACTTGTATCGTATCGCATGCATGAATTTTATTATGAAAAATTTCGATTTATATTTATATTATGTGAATAATAAAAGCGCGGTGCGATAACATATACATACATAAATAAACACATATATATGTATGTGTAATTTTCACATACAACTACAAACATTTTTTTTTTGTTTTTTTTTTTTTTTGTTTATTAAAACCACGTTTTTGTAAACTTTTTCGATGCTGCTGTTATTATGGCTGATTCTACTACATCTATTAGGAAAATGAAATTAAATTTGTTTGAAAAATTATTTATATATTTAACTAATACATAGATATATGTAAATAAATGAATATGTATATGTATGCATATAATATGAAATACAAAATTAAAATGAAAAGAAAGAAAATTTTATAAAGTTCATATAGCTATTTTAGGTAGATATATAATTATATATACTCGTGTATTTATATTGTTTCATATATGTACATACTATAAATACACATACATCATTCTATGTACATATATATATATATTTTTACTACGTATTACTACAATGAAAATTTATTATGGATAGTGCAGTGGAAATGAGATAGAAATAACATAAGGTGGTGCTGTTGATGAGATAAAAACATAAATAACGTTATGTTGTTAAAGGATATTGGGTCTGGGTTCTGATTTTAACTCCCGGTCCGCCAAAAGTTGATGTTTTTCATTTTGTATATAATAACATGTATAGTATATGCTATATACATACATATGTACATTTGTATATTCACATTATATAGCAATATTATATGTGTGTATATGTATATAGTTTTTGTTGCTAAGGAGTTGCGGTGTATATTTATACTATACGTATACACTATAGTATAAATATAAAGTATATATATGTACATATATGTATATTTATATACATATTTCATATGCATATGCATGCAGTTACATAGCGATAGCAGGATACAAAAAGCTGCTTTTACAGAGTGTTTGTTTATTTTTTTTTTCTCTTGATATGCCATTTATATTGTTAGTCTTTGTTGTTTTATCGTACATGTACGTTTTATATATACATACATATACACCTACTATATATAGTATATTATGGTAATACTTATACATATATGTAATATACATATATCTTATATTTTTTGATGATAACATATCATTCTATTATGTATACTTACATATGCATATAAATTGTGTTTGCACACGTATATAATGTA
The DNA here is from genome assembly GCA_951394055.1 of Villa cingulata. Taxonomy (NCBI): domain Eukaryota; kingdom Metazoa; phylum Arthropoda; class Insecta; order Diptera; family Bombyliidae; genus Villa; species Villa cingulata. Next base: position 54,248,993 of record OX596017.1, on the reverse strand, counting down.
TATACATGCATATACTAAATAGATAGATAGGATATTTTTAGTTTTTCATATAACATGTACGAGTATGTATGTAAAAAGGAAAAATGTTTAAATTTTTCGGTTATAACAATAAACGTATGCACGTATATCAGCATCGTGTATAATTATATTCGTATACATATATACATACATATAAGAGTATCCAAAAAAAAATACTTCGATATACATATTTTGATACATATACATACATTGTAGATGTACGTAAATTGGGATATAAAAACTTATGATAAGGGGAGTTTAAGTTTGCTGTTTTATGTTGTTATTGTTTTTCTTTTTCTTTTTTCCTTTTGTTTGTTTTTGATATGTTCACCAAAGTTTGTAATAGATATATGGATGCCATTTATGTATAAAATTATAAAGAGAGTGCAGGAAAATGTAGTATGTAGTTGGATTTTGCTTTTTCAATAAATATTTATAACAATTGTACTTATACACGGTAGAGTGACATTTATAAAGAGGTTTCTATAGTCAACGCCAAACCCAATTTCCTTGTGTGTAAATAACTAAGTTATATTATATGGTTATATGTGTGTACAAAATAGATGAAGAGCATTTATTCTGACTATTTATTATTATCAGTTTATATACATTGCTTTTGCTATATTATATGTATATTATATATTATACATATAACATTATTTATATGTATATGTATATATGAGTATAAATAAAATTATTTGTATTTGAATTTTATTGTATTTATGTAATACATATATAAGCATATACGAGTATGTATTATATACGCACATATTATATGTATATATTTACTATATTATCTCTATAACATAAATATAAAACATATTAGAAGATAATATGTGAGTATATATATATTACATGTTACATACATTTATAGAAAATATTGATATTTGTTGTAAATGGGATCAATATAAATAAATTTTCTTTTTGCTATGAATATACCAAAATTGATATCGGAAATGAGATTTGTTATATGTATATATACCTTACACACACAAGTATATAGGTAGAGGTACACACATATGTATGCATATATATATATATATAATATGTATTATAAGTATATTTGGTACATAATGACAATCATGTATACGTATTGTATTATGTATGTACATATATGTATTGAAATTAGAGATTTTTCATTTAAATTAATACAAATGTATTAAATTAAATAGATAAAATTTTATACAGGATATAAATATGTATGTATGTATGTGTATTCTTATATGATAAAAAAAGGAAACACAATTGAATTTTATACATGAAAAAAAAAATGTATAATATAGAAACATGAAAAAACAAAAAAGAAATAAACAAATAAAAAATAAAATAAAACAAACAAAAATGTTTATTGGGGAATAGATTTTAACGATTCAAAATAATTTCAGGATTATATTCAAAAGGACATGCTAAAAATGTTAGGCTAAAATGAAATTTAAATACATATATGTATTTATATAATATATATACATATACGTATTATATATATATATGTATAAAATGCAATATACATATATATATCCTTATAGGTATATAATATATTTTTACATATTTTTTTTTTTTATTTTCTAAATTTAATCAAAATTATAAAAGTATCACTATACCAAACTCGAAATACAATAACACATGAGTATTGTACAAAATTGTATAATCTGTTTAACTAAGCGAAAATTTATATCGCATATTGTGCAATATATGATCAACATAATATTATATATATAAAAAGGCTCAAGAAAGTATTCGGGCCAATACCATATATACTTTATTTGAATATAAATCCAGTAATTTAAGGTTCTATTTCAATTTTCAAATTAAAAATATTGTATTATTTTTTTGACTTTATTGCGTATACTAAGGATTCAATAAACAAACAATTTCATATCAATTTATTTATTATGAAAAAAAAAAAAAATTAGATAAAAAAATTTCTTTTCAATTTCATTTTCAAAATTTTCATATAGGCAAAAAGGAATTTTATAAAAAAAAAAACATTTATAACTTATGTATCAAGATGAAAATTATTTGTTATAAATAGTATTAACATCAGTTAGTATATATAGTGACTGGAAAGATCAAATTGAAAAAGTCTAAAAAAAAAAAGTGAAAAAAAACTGCAAATTGTATATTTTTATAAAAAATTCAATATGTACTGTCCATTTTTAGACCAGATTATCAACCGAATTTCACTCAGATATTGTTCATTAGGATTTGGAACTGTTTTAATGTAAATCAACACAACTAATAACAAATTACATCAAGTATCATATATAATATATAAGCCAGAAAATCAGCAAAACTTTACAAAACTTACTATAGTTAAAAAATTTAGCATTGATATAAAAACTATGTATATTTACTATAGGACATTCTTTTAAATTAATAACAGACTGCAAGGCTTTCGAACAAATATTGAAAAATAAATATTTATGCATCAGGTTTCGCATTGGATAATGTTGCTAGAGGATTATGAATATACAGTTGAACACCAATAAACGACAGAAAATCGTATTCAAATTCTGCAAGAAATTTATAAAGAATATTTTTTTACAATTTCATTTCAAGACAAGGATAAAGCAAATGATGGTGAAAGAGAATATTTTACTAATGAAGACAAGAAATTTGAAATCATTCAGAATGAACACATAGGAAAATACATATGTATATTCGAAATGAAAACAAGGAACAAACCTTGGAAAAATATTATTTTCCACATATGTCTAACGTAATAACAAATTATACACGAAATTAAGAACTATATGTAACAGTAACAAATACAATCGTTATCCTATAGTAAACCAGAACTTTCAGAGACTCTTATTCAAACTTATCCTACGAAGATAAATTCATATTGATATTATCTATAGATAAATAGTGAAAAATTTATTATTTGCATAGATAAATTTTCTAAATTCTTTCATCTAACCTAAAAGATAAATCTGCTTTACATATTAAGAGACAAAAGAATCAAAGTTATGAATTATTTTACAACTCTTAGAATTATAGTAATGGACAATGAAAAATCTAGATTACTTGAAAACTTCAGATCCAGGAATCGAAATTTATCTGAAATCGTCTCAGAAGAGTGAAGTGAATAGAGCAATTATTGAGAAGGTACATTCAGCGATCAACGATCACTGAGATTGTTAGATGTTTTCAAAATGAATATAAGAAATTAACATTAAAATAGATGATTAACATAGCTGTTGATCGGTATAACAACTGGATAAATTCTGTAAATAAACAAAAATTAAGTTAGAGAGTTCGGAATTTTTTTTTTGAGGTCAAGTGACTTGTTTCTTATTTGTGATCATAACATAATAAAATATTGCCCAATGAATTGCCTTGCATTTTCAATTTATCATATTCAATTATCTCTATCGTGGTTTTCGAATAATGGAAAAAAATGTAACTGTGAGTCATACCAAGAAAGTTAATATTGGGTCATTCCATAAATAATGCGGGTTTTTACAAGGAGTTTAAAGTCAAAAAAAAAAAGAACATTCAGAATGTATTTTCCTTCATTTTCTACAACATTTTTCTACCTTTTCTCCAATTTTCGTATTCCACTTGCATAAAAACTTTTTTATTTATTTTAATATTTTATTATATGTATATTTAAAAAAAATTTGCACAAAAATGCATAAGTCATCATATTTTTCACAAAACCTAATCGACGAGAAACGATCAAAACTACTTATGCTACCAACAAACATCATTTCAAACAATATCTAACATAAACAAAATAGCATAAGTCGATTTATATCTTTTCATATACAAAAAATGTGAAGAACATCGTCTGATCTTGAATAGTAAATTAGGGTAGCGTCAGGGGTCTACCGTTCAACTCCAATCCCCATTATCTTATCAGAATGTGGTAGTTGGAGTATCGAAGATAGAATAAAGAAAGCTTAGACTTAGGTTGGCTTCCAAACAGATAAGTGATCCTAGATCGCCTCTGTTTGGAATCGTTTGGAGATTCTTAGAAAACGAACCATATAAACTCTTTTGCACAATAATAAGGTCGATTAAGATAATTCCTCGATTAAAGGGATCCTTTCCTAACCGCCTCTCTCCTTTCCCTTCTTTGATCCATTTCTTCGACTCAAACAAACATATATTGGACAAAATAAGTGATTGCCGCAAGGAAATTACCAGTCCAGAGGTCTTCCGTGTGCTGAGGAGTTTTGTGAAGAATTCAGGGACAGGGTGCACCTGTACAGAAAAGATTGTCGATAGCAGCCCAAGTGTTCGATGCTGAATTGGTAGCGTTGTATAGATTGCTGCTTCCATGAAAGCTAAGAACGGCAGGCGACTGGTGATCTTCAGTGACTCTCTGTCCTCTGTTCGTGCGCTTCAAAACTTGAAAAATGATGATTTCCTCATTAACACCATTAGATCAATCGTCACCCAGTGCGACATTCGTGTGTGTTGGATTCCGGGACACATAGATATAAAGTTTTCATTTTACTAACATAGCAATTTAGGCATCATATGTAATTTGACCGCCAAAAGGCCCTGGTGGGTCGTGGTGTGGGCGGGGGCGGGGCAGTTTACTGACCTCTCATCACCTCTCCCCCATAATAAATAAATAAATAAATAAATCGCATAAATCTAAATAAGTATGTCATTTTGAACAATCAAAAAATATTGAGTATTTGAAATTTCTATATCAACAAAATAGATTATTTCAACTTAGTAGTTTATGGTACGTCGTCAAAGCATTGTACATAGCAACATAAGTAAAAAAAAAACATATAATAAATGAAAAATTAATTGAAAAACTCTGCTATATCAAAAAATATAACAGGACTTAACTTATTCAATGTTTTAAATATAAAAATCACAATTAATTTAAGATTTAAAAATCACGCTCTGTATCGACCTCTGATTTTTTTTTTCTTTTTTGAAAAAGAAAACTTTCTCCTTTAATTTTAAAAATAAAAAAATTTTACGTACCTAGTGAACTTTTTTCAGGAATCCAATTTTTTCAAAATTTTTAACAAATTCATCATGAATTTTTGAATTCATGATATCTTTTTGTTTAGAACCGAATTCCAAATTACTTGTTATAGCATATCAAAAGAAAGGTAATTTTATTTCCTATCATTTGCTAGAACACTAAATTTTACTATTTATGGTGTCTAAAAAGTTACATGTGATTTTGTATTAGAAGAAAGTCAAAATCATGTTGGATAATTTCAAAAAAACTGGTTGCAATATGAATATAAAATTGCATATTTTCTACGTTCGCATATCGATTTCTTTACTGACAATCTTGGTGCAGTTATTGAAAAACAAGAAGAACAATTTCATCAGCATATTAAAATCATAGAGAACAGTTACATCGTGGACTTAAGCATGATTACTGACTATTGCTGGGATGAAAAGGGATGAACCTCATCGAAGTTACCGGAGAAAAAAACTAGACAGTATTTTTGAAGAAAGCAGAAAAATACATATGTATATCATAAGTCTTCATAATTTATCTATTTTTTTCGTCTTTATGAAGAAATAATATCGTTCATTTGTACCTAAACATTCAAATTTATTCATTATTGTAATTTTATATTTCATTTCTTCATAAGAGTTGTTGAAAAATTTTTAAAAAATGGTTGAAAGTTCAGTAAATATGAATATCCTTAATAAAAATAAATCTTTACTATCAAGTCATATCAATAAAAAAAAATACAAAAATTATATTATGTAGTAATTTAGCATACCTAAGTAACTAAAAAAAAACATATAATAATTTGAAAGAAAAAATTTCCCGGGTCTGTGTTATTTTAATTTTAATGACAATGTAATCCAATTACATTAATAGTTTATTTAATTTAATAATTTTTTTTCAGAATATAGAGCATCTTAGACGCATCTTTTGAGATGTAAAACATACCTGTATCATGTACCGTTACAGAGATATTGCTAAAATAAGAATTTCGACAAAAAATTTTAAATGCGAATTGTGACCGATAGAGGGCTTTCCGACAAAAAATATTCTGTGCTTTGCGTCACAAGGACTATCTGTGGTCAAAATTTCAAGAGGATCAGATGGAACACCTTTTCGGAACTCCAGCCCATTAATATTGACAAAATAAGTAACATTTTAGAAGATTTTGTTAGATTTGAAAATTTAAAAGTAAATTATAGCAAACAAACAAAGCAATTTATACCACCTTCGAAGGAAACGGCTCTTGATATAGTAAAACTGATTGTACAAGAAATATTAATTGTATAGAAAGTTATATACATGCATACATGTAAATATACTAAACATTTCAAATATGAATATACTAAAATTAATTTCAATTTTTTAATGATTCAATATCTGATTTTCAATTATTTTTTTACATTATTTTTATTATAGCTAATATACTAAACTATAAACTTTTTTTTGAAATTATCATTCTTTATTGAAAATTCAATATTTACCTATTTTATCTTTCATTATCACTTTGTTTATATTTCTCGAAATTTTTCACAGATAATTTTTTTTTTCAATTTTTATCGTTTTAATTTGAATAGTTAAAATAAACACCTCAAAGAATATTCTTTGAACACTTGAACATGAACACACGAACACATTTATCATTGAACAAAACCATGTAAGCAATTGCACAATTTTCAAGTACAAGTCTACAAATGGATAAAAAATGTCTACAAAGATGATAACACAGTTAAACTACTATTATCTATGGGAATTGTCAGTAGAATTGGTAGAATAGTAATTACATTTACGACGCGACATCTCTAGAACAAAATGAAAAACTTCAGCTTAACAGCTGTAACATAAATGCATTTATTTCAATTTTTTAAAAATTATTAATTTTTGTTGGAAAAAAATATATAATAAGTTGGGATGTTTTAAATTTGATTTTATACAATTAATTTTGTTACGATTTTTTTCTCAATAATGAATACATATGTGCGTATTCAAATTTAAATGTGTATGTTTATGTTGCATACACTACTACTACTTCGACTGACAATCAATATACACAATAAAAAGCCAATATTTCAAGGAATTTTTCATAATTTAAATTATGCTACTACTCTATTATTCTAATAGAAAATTATTTGAATATTTTTGTAATATAAAATTGAAAAATAATTAAAACTGACATAATTTGACAGAACAAATTGCTCAATATTTTCTTTATTTAATGTTCTCCAATACACACAGTGATGGTATAAATGATATTATATGAAGAAATCCAATATGATGAAATCCAGGCAGATCCATTACCATTGAATAACGAGCTGGTATGAAAACATATATAGGATAAATTCCAACATGATCCAATGGGTACCGACCTGGTATAAAATGATGTATAGGATAAAAGCTATGCTAAACCATTGCATATTGTTCTGCTGGTGTAAAAGGATGTATAACATAACGTCAAACACGAGGCATAGAAGACGAGGATCTGGTAAAGACAACTAAGTTAGTAATTTTATTTGAATTTCAATTATAAAATATTTTACCTTGTACCATATGGAACTCCAACCCACCGTGTGGTCCCCTATCATAAACTGATGTTTCATGAGAAACATTCAGGTGATGCTGTGCATAAACTGGAAGGTGTACCTGTGTACCTACTCGCGTAGATGTAGTATTATTCATATCTGATGAAGTTGATCTGATTGATTTTGATTGATTGTGTAAAGTCTAATATTTCTAAGAATAAAATTGATGTCTTGATATCAGTTTTAACTATGATTCGTTAATTATTTTGAAATTTCTAATACATATTAAAAATATCATATAATTATATGATTTAAGCAAAGTTTATGTCTATGTCAAATAAAATAGCAACGCTTATGGCTCTTGCCTTATAGTTTATTTGCAATCAAACACAAGCACGATAGATTGATAACATAAAAAGGTTATGTTGGCAATTATTAATTATATTTACAATACGACACCTCTTGAACACAACGAAAAACTTCAACATAGCAGCTGTAGCTGTAAGCTGTAACATAAATGCATTTATTTCAATTTTTTAAAAATTATTAATTTTTGTGGGAAAAAAATATATAATAAGTTGAGATGTTTTAAATTTGATTTTATAGAATTAATTTTGTTACGATTTTTTTCTCAATAATAAATACATATGTGCGTATTCAAATTTAAATGTGTATGTTTATGTTGCATACACTACTACTACTTCGACTGAAAATCAATATACACAATAAAAAGCCAATATTTCAAGGAATTTTTCATAATTTAAATTATGCTACTACTCTATTATTCTAATAGAAAATTATTTGAATATTTTTGTAATATAAAATTGAAAAATAATTAAAACTGACATAATTTGACAGAACAAATTGCTCAATATTATATTTATTTAATGTTCTTCAATACACACATAGTGATGGTATAAATGATGTTATATGAAGAAATCCAATATGATGAAATCCAGGCAGATCCATTACCATTGAATAACGAGCAGGTATGAAACGATGTATAAGATAAATTCCAACATGGTCCACTGGGTACCGACCTGGTATAAAATGATGTATAGGATACAGGCCATGCTAAACCATTGGATATTGTTCTGCTGGTATAAAAGGATGTATAACATAACGTCAAACACGATGCATTGAAGACGAGGGTCTGTTAAAGACAACTAAGTTAGTAATTTTATTTGAATCAATTATAAAATATTTTACCTTGGACCATATGGAACTCCAACCCACCGTGTGGTCCCCTATCATAAACTGATGTTTCATGAGAAACATTCAGGTGATGCTGTGCATAAACTGGAAGGTGTACCTGTGTACCTACTCGCGTAGATGTAGTATTATTCATATCTGATGAAGTTGATCTGATTGATTTTGATTGATTGTGTAAAGTCTAATATTTCTAAGAATAAAATTGATGTCTTGATATCAGTTTTAACTATGATTCGTTAATTATTTTGAAATTTCTAATACATATTAAAAATATCATATAATTATATGATTTAAGCAAAGTTTATGTCTATGTCAAATAAAATAGCAACGCTTATGGCTCTTGCCTTATAGTTTATTTGCAATCAAACACAAGCACGATAGATTGATAACATAAAAAGGTTATGTTGGCAATTATTAATTATATTTACGATACGACACCTCTTGAACACAATGAAAAACTTAACATAACTGTAACATAAAAGTATTTATTTTAAATTTTTTTAAAAATTATTAATTTTTGTGGGAAAAAAATATATGTGCGTATTCAAATTTAAATGTGTATGTTTATGTTGCATACACTACTACTACTTCGACTGACAATCAATATACACAATAAGTTACAGATTTACACTGTTTTAGTGTAATCTTTAGATCTTCTGAATCGGCTGCATATAAAGCAAATTCTGGAGTCCTTCAAGGAAGCCACCTGGGTCCACTTCTATTCATAATTGCGTTTAACTGTCTAATATTGATTATCGCGTCTACGCTGATGATATGAAAATTTTCTTGAAAATAGCATCACCAGCAGACTGCACTAAGCTACAATATGACTTAAAAAATTCTTCACTTGGTGTTGCAACAACAAACCTCTTACTCAATGTAGATAAATGCGCAATTATGAGTTTTACTCGTCGTAAAAATCCTATTCATCATAATTACACCTTCACAGATCAATTATTACAAAGAATTGAAGCCGTCAATGACCTAGATGTACAATTCGATATTAAACTCTCGTTTAAGCTGCATTATAACCAAATAATAAATAAGGTAAGATTCATGTTAGGGTTTATAAAACGCTGGTCCAAAGAGTTCAAGGACTCTTACATCTTTAAATCCCTATACACTTGCTTGTTTCGTCCTAATCTGGAATATGCTATTCAGATATGGTCTCCACATTGTGAAATAAACATCAATAGAATTGAATCTGTTCAAAAAAACTTTCTAAGATTTGCTCTTCGTGATTTTCCTTGGAATAATCAAATAATATTACCTCCCTACGAAAATAGGCTAAAGTTAATTCAATTATCTTCACTAAAGAAAAGGCAATAAATGGCTGATATCATTTTTATAGTTCAAATTTTAAAAAAGAATATTTTATCACCATTTATCTCAGATAAAGTAAAAATTAATTCAAACGAATGTTTTCGCTCAGACAATTTCTTCCTTACAACTACTCATAGATCGAACTATGGCAAATTTGAACCGATTAACCCTTTATGTTAATTCTCGGAAATAAATATAAGAGCATTATTGATCTTAATGTATCCAAGCAAACTTTAAAAAAATGTATTTTGAATTTTTAGCCTTTGGTCTGTACTTCCTTATTTAAAGTATTGTATTCTATTTCATATTTATATTAATTGATTGATTGTAATTTGCTTGAATTAACCTAAATACTATAAATAAATAAAATTAAAAAGCCAATATTTCAAGGAATTTTTCATAATTTAAATTATGCTACTACTCTATTATTCTAATAGAAAATATTTGAATATTTTTGTAATATAAAATTGAAAAATAATTAAAATTGGCATAATTTGACAGAACAAATTGCTCAATATTTTCTTTATTTAATGTTCTTCAATACATAAATGATGATATAAATGATAAAATTATATGAAAAATATTTTTTTTTTCAAATATACATATATACATACAATGTATATAGTATATAAGTGCACGCGGATACTCAGTCCGTTATGGCACCGCCGATCAGTAATTTCTTGTCAGATATATCATCCAGTAATCAGTTACTGGTGTACATTGCTGATGGAAAAATTAATGATCGACTTGGGCAAGAGTAGTGAGCTGGCTGGGGTTCGAACCGTGATCTCAAGATCACAAGACCAACACCCAACCATCGAGCTATTCAAGCCCCTGGTATGAAAAATATGAATTAGGCATAAATTAAAAAAATAAAGTGCCTAATTTGTATTTTCTTAATTTTAAGGTAGTTTTCACTTAAATTACATAATGATATAAACGATAAGATTATATTTACAGTTTAAATCAAATTGCTCAATTATGCAAAATTATTTTACAGTTAATTACATAATAAAAATAATTTTAGTGTATTAGAAATACATGATTGGAAAAAGGAAAAGTTAACCGTTCGCAAGTTGCATGCATTTAGTAATTTAAATTTTATCGAATCTGGATGCATGGGATTTGCAAAAATTTTAAAGTATATTTCAGTGTACATATTTTAATTCTATTCGTATTCAACAAATGAAATCTGAACATAATTAATTTGTCAATAAAAATGTTTAACATTATTTTTGTATTAATGTATATATGTATATATACTTAATTTTATATGATTATATATTCTAATAACTAGAAATAATTTCTGAGTTAATAAAATCTACCTTCTTAAAATTAATTTTAAAAAGTTTCTGCTCAAAATATTACATTTTGCTTTTCTTCTTTTTTTACTTTTACTTCTTCTTTTATAACATAAATTCAAATTTTCAAATAAAATCTATATAATTAATATTTTAATTGACACCAATTAAAACTAAAATACATATTAATAAATTTTCATTTGCCTTTATAACAAATGTGCTACTAAAAACAAATTTAACGAATGTTGTTTTAGTTAAATTAAATATTAAATTTACAAAAAATTAAATTACTCTCTAAAATTCGACATCAACACATGTGTGTAAAGTCAAATATTTCTAATACTGAAGACACATATAGCTTGAAATCGCGTATTTCACACGATTTCATAAACGAAATCGAGTTACGAAATCTAGTAAAAAATACTCTATTTCGTTTGAAAGCGAGTAAAAGTGACATCTGTTTTTTAAGAATTAAGTTAAATAATTCCGTTTTGCATTTCATTTTTCAAATGTTTGTTGTCATTTATATCTTTATATATGTACATGTTACTGGTAATAATTATATATACATATTAAATATTTAAATATTAAAAATTAATCTTGTTATTAAAAGTATTTTGAGATGAAAATAACATTAAAATTACTAGTTATTTAGTTTATTAATAATAAATACATCAATCAATCTATTTCACTTATTTATTTTATTAATAGTATTTTTTAATTAATTTAAAAAATTTCAATAATAATAATACATAGTTTAATAAAAATAGTTCAATAATAATAATGTTATCAAAAAAAAACAAGCACAAATGTCAAATAAAGTGTGTTCTATGATTGAAATCACGTAAATTCATATGTTTCACTATATTAGATTTCGTGAAATCGTCTTTGCGAAATCACGCGATTTCGAGCTATATGTGTTTTAAGTATAAGAATAAAATTGATGTCTGGATGTCAGTTAACTATGATTCGTTAATTTATTTTGAAATTTCAAATACATATTAAAAATATCATATAATTATAATTTAAGCAAAGTTTATGTTTATATCAAATAAAAAATAACTGTAAAAATATAAACAGATGTCACTGTTAAGAGACATTTGTAGCTTTATTGCCATATCGTAGAAAAATTCCTTGAAATATGTGTGAAATGAAAAAAAAAAAAGAATTTCTTGTGATAGAATAACGAAAGTTACGAACGTTTTTTGTAACTGGCTTCTTATATTTGCATCTGGATTGATTTTATTGTTTTATGTAATTAGCAAAATTACATTCGCAATTGACAATACATATTGTAAACGAAAATTGTTTCTGCTAGAAGAAAATGTATGTTGCATAATCAAAGCTGAAACTGGAACAGGAAAATAGTTTTACTTCTTGCAATTGCACCTTTATTAATCTTATTGTTTTATTTTGTTCTGTTTAATGTAATTTAATGTTTCTTTTTTTATTCCGTTTTTACATTTAATTTTAGTTATTTTAGTTCAAATGCTCGGTCATTACTTGGTTTCATATGATGTACGTATGTACCTGAATTTTTATACTTGTACTTTTTTTTAAAATATGATTTTAAAATTAGTTTTGCATGTTTTCAAATATTTGTGGAATAAATAACAATTTTTATTAGATTTTTATTCGAATTTTGAAATCATTTTCATTGATTTTATTTCAATATAAATAAATAAAAGCATGAAATTTAAAATGCCAAAATTCATGCATTAATAATTCAATAGAAAACATTAATTTTTTCTTAAGTCAAAATCAAAAGAGAAAAATGATTTTATTTTATTGAACAAGTCTTGGCAACACTTATAGCTTTTACAGTTTTTTATTTGCAATCAAACACAAACACGATAGATTGATAACATAAAAAGCTATGTTGGCAATTATTAATGTTTACGACACGACATCTCTTGAACACAATGAAAAACTTCAGTTCAGAGGCAGATGTAACATAAAAGTATTTACATATTTTAAATTTTTTTAAAAATTATTAATTTTTGTGGGAAAAAAATATATAATAAGTTGAGATGTTTTAAATTTGATTTTATAGAATTAATTTTGTTACGATTTTTTTCTCAATAATCAATACATATGTGCGTATTCAAATTTAAATGTGTATGTTTATGTTGCATACACTACTACTACTTCGACTGAAAATCAATATACACAATAAAAAGCCAATATTTCAAGGAATTTTTCATAATTTAAATTATGCTACTACTCTATTATTCTAATAGAAAATATTTGAATATTTTTGTAATATAAAATTGAAAAATAATTAAAATTGGCATAATTTGACAGAACAAATTGCTCAATATTTTCTTTATTTAATGTTCTTCAATACATAATGATGATATAAATGATAAAATTATATGAAAAATATGAATTAGGCATAAATTAAATAAATAAAGTGCCTAATTTGTATTTTCTTAATTTTAAGGTAGTTTTCACTTAAATTACATAATGATATAAACGATAAGATTATATTTACAGTTTAAATCAAATTGCTCAATTATGCAAAATTATTTTACAGTTAATTACATAATAAAAATAATTTTAGTGTATTAGAAATACATGATTGGAAAAAGGAAAAGTTAACCGTTCGCAAGTTGCATGCATTTAGTAATTTAAATTTTATCGAATCTGGATGCATGGGATTTGCAAAAATGTTAAAGTATATTTCAGTGTACATATTTTAATTCTATTCGTATTCAACAAATGAAATCTGAACATAATTAATTTGTCAATAAAAATGTTTAACATTATTTTTGTATTAATGTATATATGTATATATACTTAATTTAATTTTATACGATTATATATTCTAATAACTAGAAATAATTTCTGAGTTAATAAAATCTACCTTCTTAAAATTAATTTTAAAAAGTTTCTGCTCAAAATATTACTTTTTGCTTTTCTTCTTTTTTTTATTAGACTTCTTTTTTTTACTTTTACTTCTTTTATGTTTTGTACTTCCCGATGAATCACCAGATGAAGAACGTCTTGCTCGTTTCTTATCCTTTTTATGTTTTTTCTTTTTCTTTTTCTTGTTTTCTTCTGACTCTGAGTCTGATTCATAATCACTGCTTGAAGATGAAGAGCTGCTTGCACTTCGAGATCTCTTATTAGAAGTCGAACTTTTTAATTTTACTGTACCCTTTTCTGATTTTTTTAAATTTTCATTTATAACTTTGTCGAAATTTAGAACTTCCTTATTCTGTTCGGGATTATTGTTTTTAAAATTACTCGTTTGGGTTACATATTTCTGATTTTCTTTTTCATCTCTTTCCTTCTTTTCTATCTCTGGTGATCGTGATTTTATTTCGTCATGTTTTCTTTTAGTTTCTTTATTTTTTTTCTCAAATTTCTCTTCTTTGTTATTTTTATATGGGCTCTTGGATCGAGAAAACTTCGTTTTGCTTTGAACACTATCTTCTTTTTCTCTATTTCGGTTTTTATAATGATCCTTATTGTTAGCATCTCTATTTTCACGCTCTTTATTACGTTCTTGATCTTTTACACTATGTCGTTCATTATCGTACCCACTTTTATTCCGATACTTATCTGGGCTTCTTCGTTTTTCTTTATCTCGGCTTCTTTCTCTTTCTCTGAATTTATCTTTTTTACGATCTGTATTAAAATTATCTTTTCTGCGATCGTTATCTCGAATTTTGTGTTGTTGATCTCGGTAACGATTGTCATTCGTTCTAAAATCTTTTTTATCTCTAGATTTTGCACGACTTTCATGGAGACGTTTACTATCTGATAAACGCTTCACGTCGTCTTTTTTGTAATCTTTTGATCTACTACGAGCTTGTCTTGACTTATCACGATTACTTTCTGTATGTATTTTTCTACTTGAAGAAATTGAACGAGATCTTATCCGTTTCGGTGGCGGTGGATCAGTTATTTGACTTCCCAATCTATCTCTAACAGATCGGGCCGGCGATCGTTTTGATTTTTCTTGTTTCATTTCTATTGATCTAACAGATGAACTAGGATTAATTGAAACATAAGATTGTGACTCAGTTTTCGGACTGGAAATTTTGGTTAAGACGGATGATTGTGATACTTCATGAATTGGTTCGTTTGCATATAGTTTTTGCCTCTCGATACTGATTTTCTTGATTTCAATTGGTCGGATGGCACTTATAGCCCTAGTGAAAATAGCATTTTCTGCTCTTCGGATAACTTCAGTTGTCACTTTAGAAGCTTTGTCATCATTTTCTTTATTAACGTAGTCTAATGATGTTGAAATTTTTTCATCTTTTGAACTTTGATTTTCATCTTCTCGTTCCCATTTCGAAAGTTCTGGTAATGGTACTACAACGTTATTATTATCTTTCTTATTATCACCATTATTTCCTAATTCTTCCAAATCTGGTTCAAAATCCAAATTGGCATGAATATCTAAAACTGAATCAAATCTTTTTATTGTAGATTGACTATCTTTATCAGTTTCTTTCTTTTCTACATCATTACTTTCAGGATTAATATAGTCGTATCGTATTTCCTCATCCTGACAAATATCTCCATACAATTCAAATTTATCTTTATCATCTCTTTTTTCTGATTTTTCATCATCACCAGCTTCATTGGAAATACTTGACATTTCTGGAAATATTGATGTGGGTTCTGTACTAGTTAAATTCAATTCTATTTCTTTTCTTTCCGCATTCTCAATTGTTGGATTATCACTTTGATTTTTCTCTTCATTATCAATTTTTTGATTTGTTTTGTCTATTATGACACTTTTGTCTTTGTCGTTAACTTTTGTTTTTTCTCTTTCTTTTTCCTTTTCTTTCTTTTCACGCTCTTTCTTTTCTTTTTTGATTCTTTTTTTTTCATCCTTTTCCTTTTTCTTTTTTCGTTTTTCCTTATTTTTTTTGTCCTTTTTTTCATCTTCTGATGAATCTCGTTTTTTATCCTTTTCTTTATCTTGTTCTTTATGTTTTTCTTTTTCCTTCTCTTTTTCTTTATCCTCTTTAGTACAATGCCGTATATCTTTTTCATGAGTTTTCTTATCTGAATCTTTTTTATCTTTTGAAATATGTTCACCATGCTTACGATCCCGATCATCACGTTCTCGTTTCTTTTCATATTCCTTTTCTCTATCTGTAATTTGACCTTGACCATCTCTACCACTATTGTGACGTTCTTTATTTAGATTTCTTTCTTTCATTCCATAATTTTCTTGAATTTTATCTGTTCTAATTGGTGTTCTTGAACGAGATTTTCTTGATCCTTTCTCGTATGTACGTGGTACATTATTAGAACTTTGTAGACTTGATTTTGACCATGACCGTCCATCTCTACCGCAACGACGTCGTTCATCTCTTTCCAATGATTGTCGTTCTCTTAAATCAGGTGTGTGCCTTACATCATCATAGTCTTTTTGATTATCATCATGTTTACGATATTCATTATTTCCGTATTCTTTTTCAGTGAATTGATTGTGACCCCAAGAACTCCTATGATCTCTCTGTTGTGAAGGTGAATTTTCAAAACCTGGAGGTGGTGGTTCTTCTGTTCCTGGAGGTTGTACATCTTCATATCTATTTTCTACTTTATATTCTATATTTCCACGATCTCTGTTACCTGAGTATGGGTTACCTCGATATGAAGATACATACATTTCTCTCGATGAATACCTGTAAAAATAAAAATCCATTAAAAATATAATAACTATATCCTTAATTATAAAACAAAAATATAATTTTCTGTTTTGTAACTAATCTCAAAAAAATATATACATATGTCGCCATTAAGTATATTGATCATCAATCAAAATTGATGATCAATAAAACTTGAAAAAATTGTACTTAAGGTACTCGTTCACGATGCAATTTTTCTTGCATGCAAGACGATTTTGACAGATAAAATTACACGAAATATGTATTTATTTCGAAGTGTACGCTGCCTAGAAAGATCAAATATTGCACAGGAATACGTATTTCATGCAATATTTCTTATTGCAAGCAATTTTTTTTATTTTTTTTAGTGTACGCAGAAAGATATGCAATGCAATATTTCGTGCGAGAAAAATTTATTCAACTCATTCAATAAATATATCTCTTGCATCCAATAAAATCAGATGCGTGATTGTAAAATGTAATGTGTTGCTGTGTTATCTATCATTCGTTGGTTGAGATTGTGTTGTGTTGTGACTTTTTCTTGTGAAACTTGAAAATTAATTTGGTATGTATTTTCTATTCTTTGGTCAATTTTTTGTTTCACTCACTGCGTCTCTTTATCCACGATTTAACCCAGCACTTTCTATTTTTTTGTTTATTTTGTTTTTTTGATTAACAATATTGTTATTATATTATTATTTTTTAATTTATTTTTAATTTAATTTTATTATTATTTAAGTTAATATACTTATTATTTTTATTTTTCTTAAATTTCGGGACATTTTGCAGTACACAAAGGAATATTTACATTTACAAAAATATGAAATATTTGACATATAATGTATATGCAAGAAAATAAGAATTTCGTGTAAGTGCTCGTGCAATAAAAACTTCTTGAACAGATATTTTTTTCTTTTCTTGCGTGATAGAAATATTGCATATTTTTCATTAAATATTGCGTCGTGTGTACGAAGTACTGCAAGTTTTCTTGCACGCAAGACAAATTTCGCGCAAGAAAACTTGTATCGTGGACGAGTACCTTTAATACTGAAAATTTTACTGAAATACTGAAATTTACTTAATGATAACCAAATTCGTTAGACGTAATTTTCGATTCTATCGATTGTAGCTAATTTTAATTTTATTCAACATGATTATGTATTAATGATTAGAGTAAAGTTTACTATAATTAATAGAAGTTGAAAAATATAACAAACAAATTTGATATTCACTAGATAATGGGCCCTATTATGCGAGTGTCGATAATATCGTCTCGTCATCGACTATCGCCTCGACTCGACAAATTTTGCATTATGAGTGTCGATTTGAGGCGAGATTATTGACACATTGAGTCGATCAGCTAAAACTAATCGACAGGTACATAATAGTCTATGGTGATTTGACATTTTATGTATGCTTTGTATATAATATAAGGTATATTTAATTATTATGCTCAATTTATTATTTTTTAAGTTTAATTTAATTAATTTAATTAATTAAAGAAAAATTACCAAAAATTGTGTTTAAGCTGTTTCAAAAAAAAAAAATGAACGCATCTCTTAATGATCTTCTTTTATCCAAAAAAGTCATTATTAAATTAATATGTTTTATATGTATTTTTCTCACTTAGCTACAAATTATTTAAATTAATAAAATATTTATTAAAAATTACAAAAATTAATTAAATATTTATTCGAAATTGAAAAAAAAAATGAATTATAAATGTTTATATCGAAATATTTGACAACTTTTATAGAAATTACATGGTAAAATTGAATGAAAACAAAATTTGATATGGCAATATCTTACTGTCGAGGCGATCGATTTACATAATACAAAATTTACATCGTCTTGTCTCGTCTTAATTTTGTCGATAGTCGATACTATCGACACTCCTAATAGGGCCCAATATATTTTTTAGAAATTATTTTTTCATTTTAGTCCTACATTTTTCAAGTTTTATCGATATATTTTCGATCGGTATTCACGATTGTTTTATTTTCTCTATTTTTATTAGTTGACAAAATCTACCGTTCAAAAGCGAAAAAATCTATTACGATTATGCTGTTGTGTGACTGCATTAATGATGGTAGGCATTGTTTATCTTTAAAATTCGTAATCGTTTAAAAGTAGAGAAAGTTATCATTGTTTCAACAATATAGACAATATAGTATATTTAAAAAAAAAATATATATATATATATTTTTTTTTTCTAATAAAAAGAATTTTTTCAAATAATTATTCAAAACCTTAGGATTTTATTTTATTTCAAAAAAAAAAAAAAAAAAAAAAAAAAAACCTTACTTTCAATCGAAATTTATAATATTCGTATTAAATTTAATTAGTGTATATATGTTTTTGTATATTAATGCCTATTTATTATATTTTAAATATATATTTTTGCATATTCATTAATTATTTGAAACAAAGATAACATTTCTTTTCACTGAGTATAAATATTTGGATCACTGTAGAATTTTCATTATTTGGCTTCCATATAATGTTTTTTCCTGCATCACAAAAATAAAATTTCAATTTTATTTCGGTTGTAAGCATCGTCTTAATTGAAGAATATATGTATATTTTTATAATGTGTCGTTTTGAACATTCTCTTTTCATCTTATTTTCACTTTAATAAAATAGAGCTGAAGTTATAATGTGAAATATATATACATATATATATAATACACACGCTATACACATAAAAATATAATCATCTTTTGTTGTGGTGTTTTTTTTGTGTTGGATGACTTTTTTTTTGTTTCTGTTATTGATATGTTCCATATTATTATTCATATTCATTGACAATATATATAAAGCTATATCTATTAATTCTCCGTAATTATTATTATTATTATTATTATTATTATTATTTTTGTTTTGTTTATAATGGCGGCGTAGATTATTTTTTTAATTTTTATTTTAGAGAAAAATACAGGTAATACCTGTAATAATAATAATAATAATAATAATAATAATAATAATAATAATACAGGCGTAGATGAATACTGCGATATTTGAATATTTCAACTTTTTCTTTATCTCCAAATACTTTTATGTTATTTTATATTATAAAATTTTTATTTTTAGGTTCTTTTATATTATATATATATATATACATATATATATATATTTTTTTTAGAATGTATAAAAACACATATTTTCATTAAAAATCACGTCTTTTATTTCTATTATAAAAGTAAATTACAAATATATATATATATATATGTTTTCCCTTAAAAAAATTTTTTTATTAAAAAACCATTATTTTTCCAATATATATACATATATGAAACAGCTGTCAAAAGAAAAATAAATAATAAATAAGTCAAATTATGTTTATATACATCATGTGTATATATTATGTATTATAATTATTATAATTATCATTTTTTTTTTTTTTTTAATAATAGGAAAACATAACTGTCAATAAAATCATTTTTAAATCTAAATATATTTTATTATATTACTTGTTTGTTTAATTTTTTATTTTTATTTACTTATTTATTTTTATTATTATTTTTTTTTTTTTTTTTGATAACATTTTCAATAAAAACTATACATATTCTAGATAATTTTTAATTCAATTTCTTATTAATAATGAAAATTTCAAAGTAATCCCTACAAAATTATATATATATATACAGTTCGTTTCATAAATATTTGTGCATTAGTTATTTGACATGCATTGTAGTGTGAAAATCGCTGTATGTCAGTAAAAAATTAAAATTTTGACTTCAAACTTTTTTTATTACAAAAAATAACGGGTAAAGAAAATATTTATTCCACAAAAAAAAAAAAACAAACAAATAACAAAACAAAAAATAAATTAGACTAATAATTTTTCAAAATTATTTGTGCACGTACTTTTCTTTTCAAAATTGTTTGTGCATACCAATATGTCACCTATTTTTGTATGTACATTAAACTGAAAAAAATTTTTTTTTAGTTTTTGTCGAATTTATGTTTTTTATAGTTAGGTAGATTTACCTAATACGATGTATTTCCTCCTTTGGCTTCAATAACCTCTTGGAGTCTTCGCGGTACAGAATCGATCAATTTTCTTATTAAATCTACTGGAATTTCGCTCCATACTTTTTTTATATCATTCCAGGTATCGTCTTCTGTTCTACCAATTTGTTGAGGAATTTTAGATTTTATGTAGTGCCAAAGGTTTTCAATTACATTTAGATCCGGGCTCTGAGGAGGCCACGTAAGAACATTTTGCCCAACATATTCTATGTATTTTTGAACCATTTTGCCTTTGTGTATTGGAGCATTGTCATGTTGTAAAATGAATTCAGGATTTATTAATTGATCTCCAGCAACTGAAGTAACATTGTTTAATATTTCTAAATAATGAACTTGTGCCACTTTATGTGGTAGCCTTACAATAGGTCCAATGCCACTATAAGATATACAACCCCATATCATAATCTTTCCGCCAGTAGAATGTCTCGTTGGTTTATTAACTTCCTTTTTTTTTTCCTATTTTCTGGTGTAGAAAAGTAAAAGTCTTTTCCATAATTCCCATCCAAAGAAAATGCGGATTCATCAGTCCAGAGGATGCTTCTCCAGAACTCCAGAGGCTTGGAAATATGCTCAAGCGCAAATTTCATTCGTAAGTTTTTATTTTTGGGTGATATAAATGGTTTATTTTGGACCACATAAGCTTTTATATTATTTTCTTTCAACCTTCTATGCACAGTCGTTATGCTAACTTTATTATTTTGTCCATTATTAAAAGAATTTTGTATCTTCCTTAACGTTGTAGCAGGATTTTGATTACAAATTGATAAAATTTGGCGATCATCTCTTGTTGTCGTCACTCGTTTTCTTCCTTTTCCCAAGAGATTTTTCACAATTCCTTTTGCTTTTTCTTTAAGTACTTGATATCGAATCGTATTCCTGTGACATTTATATTTTTTTGCAATTTCACTTACACTTACATTATTTTTATAAAGTGCAACTATAGCTGCTCTGTCTTCAACGGATAACTCAAACTTTTTGGGCATTTTGTGATACAATTTAATTATTAAGTGGCTAAAGAGCTACTAAAAATTATTTCTATTGCTTCAAATTACAATAGTAGGAATTTTGAAAATTAGTTTTTAGATACCGTTATTTCTTAAAACAAATTGAACACCTGCACAAATAATTTTGAAAAGAAAAGTACGTGCACAAATAATTTTGAAAAATTATTAGTCTAATTTATTTTTTGTTTTGTTATTTGTTTGTTTTTTTTTGTGGAATAAATATTTTCTTTACCCGTTATTTTTTGTAATAAAAAAAGTTTGAAGTCAAAATTTTAATTTTTTACTGACATACAGCGATTTTCACACTACAATGCATGTCAAATAACTAATGCACAAATATTTATGAAATGGACTGTATATATATATATTGTATTAAAGCTGTAATGCCATATCTACTCGTATATACAGGTTGTCCGGCCTCTGGTGATCAACCTGCAAATAGTAGATAGGTCTCATCCAGATAAACAAAAAATCGTTATACAAAGGGGAAGTTATCTCAACCGTTTAACCGCTAGAGAGTGATGAAGATTTTTCGCACTTACTCTACGAAACACCCTATAACAACTACGATGTACTAGTTAGAAGAAAATAGTCTGAGAAAGATCTGTAGAAAACTCTTCTCTCTCTCTAATGATACCTTACCTGCTGTTCTAGTAGTGTGTTTTAAATTCATAATTTTGTGATTTTTTGCCCTTTTTTTGAAAGATAATATAGACTGTGAAAGTACAGCACCTTCTAAATTAATTTCTAATTACGTAAGCAGAAAACCCAAGATATTCACTTCATTTTTTCTCTGTACAGTAAAGGTCTATCTCTTACCGCTTCAATGCCAGCACATAACAAAGTATGGAAAGCCATTTAAAAAAAAAAAAAAAAAAATATTGTTGTTATGTATGAATTTTACATGATTTTATATGATTTTACACAAATCAAACACTAAAAAATATTAAATAAAGAAAAAACTATAGATCTTTTACAGTACAAGGTAAAAATGAAGTGAGTGTCTTGGACTTTCTATTTGCGTAATTAGAAATTAATTTAGAGGGCGCCGTATTTCCACAACCTGTATTAACTTTCAAAAAAAAGGCAAAAAATCACAAAATTATGAATTTGAAACAACTTTTGAAAAAGACGTATAGGAGCTTGTATAGGGTATCATTAGAGAAAGCGGGAAGTTTTCTACAGATTTTTCTTACACTATTTTCTTCTAGCTAGTACATCGTAGTCGTCAAGATGCATAGACTAAGAAGGTGAGCCAAAGCGAAAAAGCTGTTTGTAAAGCTTTAAGTTATTACGTCATTTATACCGAGTTTGTAATGCAAGCAACTACCACGATGTACTGAATTTGACTAAATTGAATTCGTTAGATTTGTTTTTAGGTTATTTTTGCAATCATATCATTTTTTTTCCAAATTTATTTTGTTTTTAAAATGATCATATTATCATATTTTTTAATTACATATTATAATATCATTATTATTTCAAAATTGTTAAATGTTAAATATGAAATTGTGAAAATTATGAGGAATGAGGAAAAATTCTATTTTTCGGTTGAAATGACGTCAAAAGCTTTTTAAAAAAAAGCTTTTCTGTCGGAATGGCTCACCTTCTTAGTCTATACATCTTGGTAGTTGTTTTACATACATACATAGGGTATTTGTTGTACATAGAGTATTTCGTAGAGTAGTAGCATAGACTAATATAGATAGGAAATCACCGTATAAATTTTTAATACACTTTTGAAATCGATCATAGCTGGCAGAAACTTGAAGAATGGCTGGCAGGAGCTTTTACTGAGAGGAGAGATAATTTTTCGCTCACGAATTTCCATATATATTACATATATTGTAGATTTCAATAGCTGGCAATGAAAATACATGCATATTTATTTAAAAAACAATACACAATACATGTTCATTGCAATAGCTGGCAGTAGTACTGGAATCAATATAGAATATTTATCACTGATCAACAAAACAATAAGATGTGACACTCTTTTTTTTTTTAAATTTACTAACACACATAATTACTTATTTTAAAATAATAAAAAAAATCAAAATTCAATTTACAAAAACAGTACAGAATTAATGTACTTATGTCAAATCCATATTTCCTTATAAACCGCCGTAATGAAGAAAAGATACAAAACAATATATACATGTGAGCAATACAATCATTTTTTCACAATGCATTTTTAAAGGCGATCTGGAACTTTTTTTTTGACTACCTGACGCGTCATTATATCAAGATATAAGGTGATTCATATAATTTCTGAGAATTTTGAAGACAAGAAAAAGTTTATTTTGTTAAGCTATATATTAGAGTAAGAATTTAATTTATAATTAATAAATTTAACAAAAATGTAAAAACATTTGATATCAAACACAAAATTTTAAGTGTAATGCATTTACAATTAATTTTGTTTATTTTAGATAAAAAATTTTAAATAACAAAATTTGTACTTTTTTTAATGAGTAGGTATACACTGTAATAATGTTATATTTTTTAAAACAGTTGGTGTTGCAGTTCCATTTTTTTGTCTCTTTTTCGTATACAAAGGCTCTTAATTGCTATCGACTTTTAGCAAAACCGTTAAGGCCGAATGAATAACGTGACAAAGGTCATGAGAAATTTTTGCTAACGCGTGCTCAGTGTCATTACTGTATGAATATAGATATACTGTGATTTCAATAGCTGGCAATGAAAATACATGGATATTTATTTAAAAAACAATACACAATACATACTCATTGCAATGGCTGGCAGTAGTACTGTGTTATACGGTTATGTTATACTTATGTTATACCGTCATACATGGTCTTACTTGAATCATGAATATAGAATATTTATATTCATGTAGCCAACAATACAGATTGCATAGTATCAAAGAATATATAACTAACGTAACTAGTAGATATATATTCTTTGATAGTATGCATGCACATATGTGTTAGATACTTTCAAAACCAGTTTTAATTGTATATATAATATCACAGATAAGGATATTTGTATGTGATAATATATATTATTATATTCATTGCCAGTCATAACATAAATTTGTTGAAAATTTAAATTTCCTTTAGCCTACTGTCACATGAGTCTGATTCTGAATCTGAAAAATTCAGAATCACTTTCAAATGCATTGTAGTAAATGTGACTTGTTACATGGCTCTGAAAAATTCATCTTCTAAAAAAATTCCGGTTCGTACTTCCGTTTTGTAATCTGATTATTTTCAGAATAGAAAATGAAACAT
This sequence comes from Villa cingulata, assembly GCA_951394055.1. NCBI lineage: Eukaryota > Metazoa > Arthropoda > Insecta > Diptera > Bombyliidae > Villa > Villa cingulata. The sequence continues at coordinate 54,223,752 of OX596017.1, read as the reverse complement.
GCTGACAGTAAATGTAACATGTCACATGTACCTGAAATCTGAATCTGAATTCATAGCTAAACCACTCAATAAATTGACATAAAATTACTTGTTTATATACAACTTGAAGATCGTAAGATAGAAGACAGAAGACAGAAGACAGAAGATTAACTTTATTTCACCCTCCATTGAAAAGTGCGTCTTACCAACGTACTCGCCACTCATAGTAGTTATTGTTCGATGGTTTAATGTTCACTCGATAAGTAAAGTGTTTTATAACAATAACAAATTTAAAGAAAAATATTGAAAAGGAGTTTTCAGATTCAGAATCAGAATGAACAAAAAGTGAATTCTGAATCTGAAATTTTACGTTTCAGATTCAGAATCAGAATAATGTGACAGTAGACTTAAAATATACGATTTTGTACATTTGCCTGTTATTTGATATTTTTTATCATTTCCGATAAGAATATAGCTACATAGATTTTTGATTTTTAAATTTGTTTTTTCTTCAAGATATACAAGATTTCAAAAGATTACAAAAGTTCTCTCATTTATTTTCCTTATTCTGATTTTATAGCTTTTTCAAAATCTCTCAAAAGCTATTTTGATGTTTACTTAATAGTTATGAACACGATTTCTGCCATAAGCATTTCCAGTCTATATATTAGTCTATGGTAGTAGTAGTAGAGATTATACCAGACCGCCTCTGTAATACGATTTTTTGTTTCTCTCGATGAGACTTATCTACAATTTCCAGGTTGACCATCCAAAACCGTACACTCTGTATATATATATATATATATATATATATATAGTGGTGAATAACAAATTTTGCAACTCATTCCAAAAAAAAAATTATTTAAATATAATTATTTTCTAAAATATAAAATAATTAAAATTACCACATTGTGATATAAGTGTATTTTTTTGTTTTGAATGTTTATATGTATTTATATTATTTTCAAAAAAAAATTGCTTATTGTTCTACTCCATTAAGACCATATTTTAATATGCTTTTCTCTCATTCATAATATTTTTCACTTTAGTATAAAGGTTACTTGTGATAATAACAAAAACTTAATAACTGAATAACTGATCATAATATCGACTTCGATTTTTTTTTTTTTTTTTCGTTCAAAAGAGGACATTTTAGTCTTTTAATTTCAATAAAACATTTTTCCGTAGTGCATTTTTTTTTTTCAGGAACTTAATTTATGCTCACAATTTTTCAAAAAATATTCATCATAAATTTTGACTATTAAAGTTGAAATCCACTTGAAAAAAAAATTATACTTCAAAAAAATTAAAAATAGGAGAATTAATAATCCATTTGAATTTAATCTAATGCATTATCTAATGTATAAATTTATAAAAGCTTTAGTAATATCGGATTGAGTGATGTCACAATATTTTATGTTCAATATCAAAGCTCCAGGAATAGCTTACCTTGTAAGTCAGTACATCGTGCATTAACTAATATAACTCGCTATATCTCTGGAACGAAAAGAGATAATGTAAAACGCAAACAAAAAATTTGCACATTAAAACGGGTGTTTTTTCGAGAAATCACTGTCTTTTTTCAAAAAATCAGGTAAAAATGTATAAGCTTTTGAATTTAACTACCCATAAGTTTTGATGGGCACGGACAACAGGGGTGAGTTATATGTCAAATTAAACGACAATGGGTCTCCTATCGCATGAAGGTATACTTTTTGAGCTGGGATGTAAAATAACGAAAATACAGGGTTTAGTAAAAAAAAAAAAAAAGAAGAAAAACTTTGACACCCTCTAACGGCTAAGCGGTTGAGATTACCTTCTATGTAGAATAATTTTTTGTTTCTCTCGATGAGCCGTATTCGTGGTTTTCTTTTGTCGGGTGTTAATGAAAACATCCTGTATACATTACAGTAAACCCGCTATATTCTAAATACAAGCATATTAAAACATGTTACCCGTCTGTGTATTGATTTAATGATGTAAAATTGTTCTTTCGTTCAAAAATCAAGACCATTAAAATAGACTGAAAACCAAAAAATTCTCGAAAGGACTATGCTTTTTATTTCTTTGGAAATATGAAAATTACTATGTATACGTACCTAGTTGCATATTTTAAATGAGTCAGTTGCAAATTTTTTGTTTACCACTGTGTATATATACATATCGATTATTTATATACATATTTATATACATATATGTATGATTATAAATATGTATATATGTATGTATATATAAATATATAATAGAAAAAAAAAATTAAATTTATAACACATTAAAAAAATATATATGTATATACTATATTACACTATAGTAATATGTATTTAATATATTTATGTAAATTTATAATAAAGATACAAATTTTTTTTTTTAATATATGATCCAATAATACACATAACTCGATAATAAATTGAACATAATTATGTTTTTCATTATTCAATTTGAAAATTTTCAAATATGTACAACTGGGAAAATATTAAATTTTCTAAATAAATATTCATAATATATGTACAACAGTTATCAGTCTTATTATGTTATTGGTATTAAAAAAGAATATATAACAATAACATATATTAGTATAATTATAAAATTTATATTTTTACAGTCTTAAATTTGATTAAGTTTTCTAAAATGTACAGCTCAAGATCTAGTATCCTGATTTGTATATTGTAAGATGCTACATATTGTAAGATGTATATAGATAAGATGTATATAGATAAGATGCTACATACATTGATACATTTTGGATTCTTTTTTTTTTTTTTTTGTTTTTTTTTTTTTTTTTTTGAGATCTTTCTTTCTATAAATAATCTGGTATCTTTTTGTAATTCGATTAGATAAAGTAGATTGATTTTATCATTTTATCTATTTTAAAAATTTTTTTGAAATGTTTATGTTTTATAAAAACAAATTCGATGAAAATAATTTTACATAATTTTATATATTTAATTTCGTACTAAAATATTTATTGGTTTTATCTCATTTGTTTAATAATTAGTTTTGAATTTAAGATACAGATAATATACTTTTATGAATTAATATATTATTACATTTATACATATACGTATATGTATATATATTTTTTATTTTTTTTATTTTTTAAAATATACATATATATGTATGTACATATATACAATACAATATATGTATATATTAAGTGCACACGAATATTCAGTCCATTATGTCACCGCCGATCAGTAATTCTTTCAGATACATATATCAACCAGTTTTATCATCAGAGTAATCAGTTACTGGTATGTACATTGCTGATTGGAATTAATGATTGACTTGGGCGAGAGTAACGCGATGGCTGGAATTCGAAATGCAATCTCAAGATCACCAGACCAATATCACAACCATCGAGCTATTCAAGCCCCTATATACGTATACATATATAAATTAATTTGTTACATCATTAATGTTTATCAGACTTATAAAATTTTCTTTTCTTTGAATATAAATACTCAAATGATTTTCATATTTTATATAAAAGTAATTTTTTAACAATATCATAAATATGTATTTAAATGCCTATTAAAATATCACAAATACTCATAATACATACATACAGAAATTAAACATTAGATATTATTCAAATTTTTAGAATTAATAGAAACAATTGAATAAATGATTATTTTTTTATAATAATAATAATAATTATTATTATTATTATTATTATTATTATAAATTATTGTTGTAATAATTGTAAAATCATATTTTATAATTAAAACAGTATCACACAGTAATTAAATATTATTCTAAATTGATTTTATTTTTAAGTAAATAATTTTTTAAGTGTAAAAATAAATCTAAAAAATAAAAATTTTTTGAGGTAATTTCTATTCGTTGAATTTTGATTGATTTTTGATTTTTTTTTGATTTTTTTTTTTTTTTTCAATATTTTAAATATTGAGTTCTTGTAATTTCTTTATCAAACTTTGAATAAAATGAAAAAAAAAACAAAAAAAAAATAATTTTTGACTATTTGAAAAATTATAATCTATTCTAATCTATGAAATTTCACTTACCTGTTATTAAATGGCTGATAATTATCATTATACATCCCTCCACCAGTATTTGTGGTTCCAACAGATGGAACACCACCACCACCGCCTTGTTGATTTTGAAAATACTCTTCTTGACTGGTATTAAAATGTCTCTCTTGTTGTCGAAAGAATGGTGAATGTATTCTTCCTCTACTTCGCGGTCTTCTATTTAAAAAATTGAATATAAAAATTAATTAAAAATTTATAATTTTTTTTTTTTTTTGCAAATAACTAATTTTCATAAATGGGCGGATAGGGTAAATTGATAATAATTAATTAGATTTATTATTATTAAAAAAAAAAAAAAAAAAACCAATTGAAAATTAATTTTACACACAGCAATAGGTTGTTTTTCAAATTTAATAAAATATCACGAAGAAAAAAACTTAGAAGAATTTCGACATTATATACATTTTAATTATAATTTAAATATAATTAAATAAGGGAATAATTAATTTTGAATAATCAATTTAAACTACATAATACTTTCAGAACGTACCTTTGCATATAATGTGTGCCTGGAGATCTTTCAAATAAGTCTTCTCGTTGAAAATCTTCTCGTCTATCAGGCCTACGATTTTCTTTTTGACGATATCTAAAAATTATTTATATATTAATACATATTACATAAATACATATATGTATTCTGAAAAATTACAGAGATTTGCAAAAGTCTGCATACACCAATTAAAATTCAAGAAAATTAAAAAAAAAAGTAATATGACAGGTTTGTAGTTCAAATTTTTTATTTTATCATAATAAATGTATACATTAAATTTACTTCTAAAAACGAAAACAAAAAATAAAAACTATATTTAAAAATACTCATTTTTTATTATATATTATTAAAAAAAGTCCTGTTGCAAAAGTCTACATACAGTTTAATAAATTAATGTTTTTTAATAAGTTTTTTTTGAAAAATGTTGTATTTTTTTCGTTAGTAGAAGTGAATTTAATGTAATACCTGTCATATTACTTTTTTTTTTAAATTTTCTTGAATTTTAATTGGTGTATGTGCAAATCACTATATATTACAGTAAAATCTTGTTTATAAAGATTCATATTTTTATGTATTTAAAGGAAAAATATTTAAAATAGAATTAATATTGTAAAAGTATTCGCATTTGTTAAACATCGTTTTCAAATGTATCAAATAAAAACGTACATATAAATTAACATAAAATAGTACATATTATGAATAAATAACAATAACTAAGCTTATCTCCAAGTATATCTCTGTTTATCTCTGACGACAACTAAATAATCTAATGTCACTAAAAGAGCAAAGACTTAAATTCAACGTATATTCCTGAAAAACATTCATCTACATATTTCGAAAAATGCAAATCTAGACGTTTGGATTATTGGACAGCAATAAATTTTTGTAGACAAGACATATCATAAGCAATAGCACTGAAATTTTTAAAATATAATTCAAAAAAAGCACAAAATTTATACTAACCTTAGTGGCACAGAATTTGCTGGCGAACGATTATATCGCATAGGAGGTTGTGGTCCTCTGAATCGTTCAGGGGGAGTATTTGAACGTGAACGCGACCTTAAAATTGAATTAAAAACTTCATTAATAAATAGCTATATACATATGTATATTATATAATACATATTTAATAATTTCGAAAATAAAAATAAATATTCATTTCATTTTGTATATACCTGCTTGCACTGAATGAAGGTGAACGACTTTTAGATCTCCTTCTGAATCCAGGACTTTTGGAGCGTTTTCTGGGTGTATTAGACCATGATCGTGATCTGGAAATATATACATAGTTTTTTGAATCAAATAAAAATTAATTTGCTTCTAAATATATGAAAAATTGTATATTTTATTTCATTTGAAATACTAAAGTAGATAGTGTTATAGGCTATTTTCGAAAATGCATTAAGATTGTCAAATGATAGAAATTGAATGTTCGAAAATTCATTCATACAATATCAGAAATCCAGGCATGCATAAAGATCGCAAAAAAGCGTGCATCAACGCATGTGAACTGTACAACATGAAATTCGGTAATCAGCTGATGACATATGTTGTTTATATCAATAATCATAATCACATCTGATTGCATTTCGGAAAAAAGCAAAAAAAAAAATTACTTTAAATTGAATTACCTACCTTGAACTTCCTTCACTGAAAGAACTAGAACGATTTCTACGTCGATCTTTTTCCGAAGATCTTTTTTCTCTATCTCTTGAACAACGAGCTCTTTTTTCTCTTATTAATGGAGAACGACCCCTTTTTTCTTCAGAAACTCGAGTTCGATTACGATATGGAGAGTGGCGTCCGCGAACTAGATTCGCCTCCTTCGAACGAGATCTTCTTCTATCGGGAGTTCTGCGTCTTTCTTCTTTGCGCCTTTCTTTCTCTCTCATTATCCTGTTGAATACTTCTAACGGATCATCTATTATTCTGAAATAAATACAGCCATACAATTTTGTGATTTCAACAAACTTCATTTGACCTTATTCATTTTAAGATTTTACATACCCACTGCCAACTTTAGCTGCAACACCTTGATAAACAGAAGCAAGATTCGATAAAGGAGCTATATTTCGTGGTCTAACTTGATGTACAGGATAAAATCCAGGCCGAACCATTGGATATGGACCTCTTATGTAAGGGTAATAACTGCTAAAGACAAAATTAGTAATTTTATTTTAATTTCAATTTTATGAAATATTTTTTACCTCGGAACAGGAGGAACTCCACCGTACGGTCCCATTTCATAAACTGGTCTTCCATGAGCCATAATTGGCTGCAGTTGTGGATGAACTTGAAGTTGTGTATAAGAAGTCATTGGCGTAGCGGTAACATACATATCTGATGAAGTTGATCTGATTGGTCTCATATTTTGTTGACCAATTCCCGATTGATGTGTGGGTACTGAAAGATTTCTCTGTTGATCCGAAGTTCCTTGATGTGGCTCTTTTTCATCTATAGGTGGAGTACCAGAACGCAAATCTTGGGATGGTGAAGTCTATTTGTAATGAAATAATTGAGATTTACTTAAATCAATTTGAGAATATATAAAAATTAAAATTTACTTGAGAGCTTAAATTGTTCTTTGGTGGACTTTCTATTCCAGGTGGCCTTATGTGTCTTGACTGTCTTCCATTATAATGTCTTTCTCTGAATGCTGTTCCTTGTACTTGTAAATGAGCTGGTGGAACTGTTACAGTAATATTATCTTCATAGTCAGATTCATTTTCATCGTGTGAAGAATAAACTGCGGCATCTGTTTTCTGTTTCTCTGTTGATAAATCTTGATCTATTTGTTCTGTAGACAAATCTGTCTCCATTTCTGCATTCTGTTCTGTTATTTCCGTCGTGTTGTCTTCATCCAAATTTTCGTCTTCTGTATTCTCTTGTGTTCCATCGTCATATGTTTGATTTGTTTCATCAGTTTGTGTCTTTTGTGGTGCATCTTTAATGAAAAAAAAAAAAAAAAAAAAAAAAAAAAACCATTCGTATCAATTTCTGTTTTTATTATGTTCACAAAATATTCAATTTTACCTCGTTGACTACGTTGTTTATTGTATCCAGTTTCATTTTTGAAAGCATTAACAGAATTACGAAGAAATCTGTTTGGGATAAGAAAACCAGGTGAACTTCCTTTCTCCTTACAATCAGGACATTCATTTTCCTCTGATTCTAATAAAGCTGTACGAACGCCTAAAAAATAAAAAAGATATATATTTTTTTTTTTGTAATATGACGTTGTACATGTAAAAAATTATCTTTTTTTATAAATGAATTTTTTCTTACATTCATCACAGAAAGAACTTCCACAACAAGGAATCATAACAGCGTCTGTTAGTAAATCTTTACAAATACTGCATATTAGATCTTCGGGAATTTCTTGCTTTTTATCTAAACCAGTAGGTGTTGAAGCATTTTCAAAAGTCCTAAAGAAAATTAAGAGAACCACTGATTAATTGTACTAAAATGAAGAAATAAAATTGACCATACTTATCTTGAACATTTCTTCCAATAAATGATCTTGGAATACCAGTGTTTCTTTTCATTTCTATTTGTTCAACACTTGATACCGCTGTACAATTTCTAATCCAGTGTCCTGGTTTATGACATTTAAAACATCGATAATTTGCAGGTACTTCACCAGTTTGACCTTGACTACGTACTTTTTGGTAACTAACAATAAAATAAATTCAACTATAGTTTTCATAACTTCAAAAATATAAATCATTTAAAACTCAATAATATCTGTATGTTATTTACATGTGTGTCTAAATTGTTTTTTATTCATTTAATTATAAAAATTATTAGTAATTCTATTTGCATTTATTTTAGAACAATCAAAAATATACAAAATGTATTTGTACGTGTGATATTTAAAAAAAAAATTAAATAAATATTCTTAGTTAAAATCGTCATTATGTCTATCTACTGAATAATTAATAACAACATATGTTCAGATAGATTCTATACATTACTGGGATAAATTACAAATAAAATATTTTAAGATCACAAAATGCAATGGAGTTATTATTTCACATACCCGTGTCTAAATCTTCCCATAAAGACGAAAGCATTAAAACAAGAGGTTTTTTTATAATTCATAACAATACAATTTATATTTTAAAACTTACTTGTTTGGATCGTAGTCTATAGTACTTTGAATCATCATTGCTTGAATTTTATCCTCTTCTGTTCCATTCATTTGAGACAAATCTAAAATTCCACTGTTAGGTTCATTTACAACTCGGGTAACTTGATTTTTTTCGGTTTGTGGATCCCAAATCTTTTTATGATGTATTGTTGATGGTATGCGTGCTATAATCAATGATGTATTTTTTGGTATTAATGTTGAATCATCAGCATATTCTATAAATAATTATTTTCAGTTAATTTTAATTTATTCGATTTTTTTAAAACGTTTCCGCAATAGTTATTACCTTCTCTTGTTTGAGCATTTGTTATTTGCAAATCAAAATCAGTAGATTTACCTAAACGCTTTTGTTGAGTTATAGCTTTTTTAAGATCACCAACAGATATATGTAAACCGTCGAATGTAATTGTATCAAAGTCTAATGCACTTTTAAATTTATAGTGAACTGACATTTTTATGTAACTGAAATTAGAATTATATATATGTATATATATATATATATATATATATATATTTATGTACGTGTATATATTTATCAAGGAGTTAAAATTTTTCACAATACAACTTGCATTTCAAATTATTTTAAAACTAATTTGAATTTAATTTAATAAAAATTTCTAAATGAAATCTAGAATTGATAATAAAAAATTTTATTTAATAATTTTAATTTTAATTACATAAAAATTGTCTTTTATTATACAATAATTTAATTGCAGTTCAGAAACCCAACATAACTAATTTTATTTTAATTCATTTAAAATATTAATATTCATAATTTATCCTTTTATTAATTTTTTTTTTAAATAAATCGTTATTTCAAATCATTGATTAAAAATGTTTAAATCAAGTCATGTATTACAGTTTAAAATTCGATAATATAGGTTACGTTTTAGTTTCTTTTAATTGAATTTTGGTTCTTAATGTACCGTTAAGTAAAAACCGCTTTATTCCCTTTTCGGAACTCATTTGTACATATCTTAATAATTATTTAATTTTAAAATTACTGATTATATATTTTTTTTTTCAAATAATCATATCATTTGTGATAAATTTAAAATTATGAAATACACATATACAGTAATTTTTCTTAGGAAGAAATAGTATGATTAAGAAACAAATAAGATACAACTTTTAAGCACGTGCTAAAAACATATTAATACGTGCTTAACTAATTTATTGGAAAATCATACACTAGAAAAATTCTAGCTGGACATATCATTTCATTTTATATTAAATGCTAAATAAACATCATAAATCATAACTAAATAAATATATTTGAATTGTGTAAATGTAATTTAAAAACATAAAAATAAATATAAAAAATGTTATTTAGAAATTTAGAACTTTCTAGTGTGTGAAATAAACAAAAAACAAAAAAATAATAGAAATTACTGATGTTTATTTAGTAGTATACATTTTCCAGAAATAAATATGAATATTTATTTATATAACACATTAAACAGTTTACTATATCTTCGATAAACTTTGTAAATAATCCTTATATGTAAAATATTTCAATAATTGATTTTTCGCTACTTATATTAACTAAATATTAAAAAATAATTACGATTTTATTTACCTCTGAAATTTAGAATTGTTATTGAGTTACAAAAATTAATATCAGCGTCGTACTTTTGCTATGCCGCCATTAAAGTTTCCTACCAATCTCCGTATTTAAGAATGATATAGGGTATAGGCTGTTTTAACTTAATATTTATGTGGTTTATACAATCTTTTCTTTAAATTGAATAACTTTAAGCAATTTATTCCATAATTATAAAAAAAGAATTACTTATTTCAATTTGAATAAAATTTTTAATAAAAAAAAAACTATAGATGTAAATTCAATAATTTTCAATGAAAATGAAGAAAGAATATGGCAGTCAGGCAGTCAAATTCAATTTTAAAATACTCAGTTATTCAGTTCGGCCTCAAAGTCTCAATTTTCACTTTTGAATGATGTGATAATTATATTATTATATCAACATCTCATTCTTTCTTCAATGTTTTAAAATACTTTGTTTCGTTAGCGTCAAATTAATATGAATTATGATAAAATTAAATGACATATAATATAATATACATAAAAAATAAAAGATGCTAGAACCATAGAACTAGAATATAGATAAATATGTAGATAAAAAAGAGGTATAAGTAAGTACTAAGTACATATGTTTTGTGTTGTTTGTAGCTCTACATGTCATCCGATACGTATGAAGTTATTATCTAGTGGTAAAATGGTTCCACGAACACATTACACAAGTTATATGTTAAACACAATGACACATTACAGTGACCAACAAATGACAAATAACGACGGCTAGTTGTCAAAGATAATTTTAACAGTTGATCGATATTTAAATTAAACTAATTTATTGTTTGATTAATAAAATGTAAATAAATTAATATTTTTGAAAAATTTTTAATTTTTTTCGTGTCTGTAATATGCAATAAAAGACTAGCAAGTATTTATATTAAAATCCAGTTTAATGAATTGTGTGGAATCTGTGTTTAAATTTATATGTAGGGTAGGCAGGTAATAACCTTTTGGATTCATTCGTTAATTGATTGAAATACTGCGGAACTAAAGTGAAAATTGTAGCTGATTTGTTTATTAAATAATTTAATTGCACAATTTATTGATTGTGTTGTAGTTGCACTGTTGCAGTGCAGTGCAGAAAGCAGAATGTAGGCTGATGAATGCTGATTGCTATGGTAATGCAGGCAGATGGACAGATTGCAAGAGCAAAAAGTATATAAAAGAATACTTATATACTTATATGCCATGATATGATACAATTATAAGTATATAGTTGTATCATGCTTATATACTACCTTTATATACTCTTTGCAGGAGTAGTAGTAGAAAATAGAAATAGAATTATATAAATGATAAAGTTGTCTATAAAAGTATAAAATTAAAAATGTCAGAGGGACAAAATATTGGGAGGGAAATTGTTAAAGGTTCATTCAATGTTTATTTGAAAATATATATTTTTTAAATTTATGATTGTAGTTTTAATTGTTGTATAATGTCTTTTCACTTACTCTTAAAAATGCATGAACAATTACATTAGTACTAATTGATATAAATTTTTGTATATCGCTATAATTTTTTAAGGATATTTTCATCTAGTCAAATTACGAAAATACAAATATAAATACTTTTACTTATATTTTACAGATATAAATGAAATCACGTGCCGTTTATTTGATCATCGTCACTTTTTAAATGGTGAAATAAATTTGTTTTTGAATGAATTCGAGGTAATAAATTTATGAATGACATACATTTTTATTATATATGTGTATGTGTTTAAATACATAAAAGAAATGATATTTTTATTGTTACAGATTAACAGAGGAGATTCAGAAATTGAAAATTTGTTTATAACAATACAAAAAACAACAGAATCAAAAATACTTACAAATAAATATAAAGTCGCCAATCATCATATAGAGAGACTCGAAAATACAATAAACAAAGTAGTATCTTCAGTTACAGACATATTAGTTTCACAGAAAAATCTAAATTTGGTAAGAACATTATTATAAATTTTCTTATTTATTTATTTCTCTATAATTAATATTTAAATTAAATTTTTTAGGATGCAATTCTTAAACATAACTCTAACACACGTGATAAGATATGGGAAGATTTTGTCGCCGATGAAAAATATAAAAAAGAAAGAATCGATTTAACATTTGAACAAAAAAGAGAAGAACTTTGTGAATTCTACTCAGATTTAGAACAAAAACTTCATATTCACGTATAAATAATTGAAAAGAAAAAAAAAATTGTATCACAATGAAACTACAAATAACAGACTATCGAATAAAATTAAAACCATCAAAAGATTTAATAAATTTCATTTTGAACTTAGAAAATGATAAGATAATGCCTAAAAATATATTGTATATTATTAAATCTCATTATACCGAAACCGAAGATGATATCGAAAGAGAGATTCTTGAAATTCCTGTTATCAAGAAAGAAATAACTGATAATCAGTTAAAGGCTCTCCGTGCTGTTGACTTAAATGAAATTGACACTTCACAAAGTAATAAAGATAATGAAAAATATAACGAACATATTGCTATCAAAAAAAAAGATGAAAATTCGTCAGATTGTATTAATTCTAGAACTTCATTAAATTCTAAAATAGAAAACTTGAATTTTATTCTAGAACTGAATGATCTAAAATGGATTGAACAAATTTTAAGCGAAAAACGCGAAAGAAATTCAAAAATTAAATATTTACATGAATATTTAGAAGGATGTGAATTAATTCTACCGGAAAATGAAATAGTTCCACGTAATGCAGAATTAGAAGCTCGATGTCAAAAATTGAGAGCTCAGTGGAGTATAAAAGATTATCGTAAGATGACAAAAAACGTAGATGCCACACTAATGAAAGCACCAGAAGAATCCATCGGCTACCAACGTTAGTAAATACTAAAATATTTTATACATTCAATAATTTGTTTTAAAACTATTTCGAATATTTTTGCAAATTAATTTTAGTTAAAGCAATAAATCGACAACTGATAGCTGTCTTACAATTCATTTTCTCGGTTGCTGCTGGTTTTGCATTTGGTTTCATTGGCGTAGAATTGATTATTGGAAATCTTGATTTTGGTTTTCGTCTTTTGTTAGGTGTAATGTGTGCTCTAACTATTGCAGTTGCAGAAATATACTTTCTTGCACAAAAATTAAATGAATAATATTTAATAATATTTAAGTAAATTAGTACGGATAATTGGTCACAATTATTATCTAATAAATTCAATATGAAGTATGAACATGTAAAATTTGATAAAAATTTCTTATTCAAATTGTAAATAATATATAAAGTTTAGTATGTAATTAAATTGTATTGGATGATTTTCATTGTCAAAATTGTGTCTTTTTTTTTTTTTTTGATTCTCAGTTCCTCACATCAATTGAGCAAAAATATTTTTTATCAGATAGATTACATAAATCTCACTTCGTTGCTGCTGCCACCTATAACAGAATAGAAAGAACACCGACCAAAGAAACGCATTGTTCAATTGTGAACTGAGAATTATCAGATAATTGATACCAAAGAAAAGCAGCTAATATTTAAGGAATTGAAGGAAAAATATTTCCGCAATATTTAATTGAAAATGTGAGTATGTATATCACTGAGTTGGGTCATTAGTTTGATAGTGAATATATCATTGAGTCGAAAGGCTATAATGTGTAGTCAGATAATTTGAGAATACAGATCTGTATTCTCAAATTATCTTGATGTGTGTGTGTCTTGTGTAGTTATATTAGTTTGATAGTGAGTAATCACTATAGTGTAGTATGGTAATGGTATGTATAATGAGAGAAAAATAATGAAATCATAATATTGTCACTGTAATAAATTTGATTTAATTGTATAAAATAATTAATAAAAAGGAAATGATGAAGTGTTTGGGGAAGTGCTGGTATGCTGTCTTTCTGCCCGTTCAGAGTGTGTTGTTCTCTCTGACTCTGACCCTCTTTTTTAGCATTGTGTGTGTGAAAGTGAAGATTTGGTATTTGGTCCGTTCTGTGATGCTCCGGCCATTCAGAGCACGATGTTACCTCTGATCCAAGAGGATGGTTGTTCCTCTTGAAGTCTTCCGCAACAAGTATATACTGAGTTCCTTTGGTTGTGGTGATTCACCAAAGTGAACATGTAAAACATTATATAATTTCTATTAGTTAATTAAAGTATTGTTTGGAATAAACATGTTTGGTTAACGCTTTGTTACGAATAATATATAGATGCACCAATGATAAACACTATAGGCAAACTGACTATGACATGACTGTTTGATCGCCATCTTTAATAACTGATGATGTAGATATAATATCGTCAATATAAACAAAATACATATATTAAGTAAAACTGTGGAAAATTAAGTGAAGAAAATTAAATAATGAATAAATCAGTGAGTGCATGTATGTTGTAAATGAATTTTCTTTCCTTCATAGACAAGCGTAGGGTTGTCAACGATATATCGATATTTCACAAATATCGACAAAAAGCTGAAATACATCGATTAATTTTTATTCGATATATGAAGAAAATATATCGGAGAAATATATCGATTTTTTTCATAAATATATCGACTTATATTTTATATTTTCTGCCTGCTTCATCAATCATCTCATTCTCATTTCTCATTCTCATCATCAATCATCATTTTCACGTGTTCGTTCGGTGTTCGGTCAAGGTTCAGGATCAGGCAGGATTCAGATTTAAAAATTGAAATAGTTAAATCTTAAATGTGAATGTGATTATCGTCATATCTTGATAAGTGAAGTGTTAATTAAATTAAATATTTAATGCAATTTGCAAATAATTATGAGTGGAAAAAATAAAGTGAAAATTCCTATATCGAAGAGTAAAATATGGCGGCATTTTGAGAAGAAAACAAATGAGTTTTCTGTATGTAGGATTTGCAGCAAATTAATTAAAACTTGTGGAAATACAACAAATCTTCATGCGCATTTGAAAAAAATGCACAAAAATATATATAACTCTACATTTTTAGCTGCATCTGCAGTGGAAAATGTAAATAATAATAACAATGACGTAGTTGATGATGATAATGAAATGTATACTAAAAGTAATCAAACTGAGGACACAGACGCAGAGGTAAATTTAGATTAAGTTCTAGGTTTCTACATACAAATAAAAGTAAAATAAGATAACCACTAACCAGCAATCGAAATTTTAGATTATGGAAAAATCAGATTGTCCTTCACCTTCACCTTGTTTAGCATCGTCATCATCGTCAATTTTTCGTACAAGAAGTGGAAGAGGAATTTCAACAAACCACTTTACTCAAAAAACAGTCTCTCAATGTATAAAAAATATAAATGATTTTTCAGGTAAGTGTATAAATTTGTTTTTTAAATCAAGTAATAAATTATGTTACTTTCAGAAGGTGGAAATAAAAGTGGTCGTGTATCTGATGCTATTGCAAAGTTTATTGTGTGGGATAATCTACCATTTTTAACCGTTGAAGGAAATGGTTTTCGTAACTTAATGAAAGAAATAGCACCTTTGTATAAAGTTCCTTCAAGAAATACTATTAAAGACATAATTGATAAAAAATATGAATATTTTTCAAATATTTTTAAAGAAAAAATGTCAGGAATATGTAATTTCGTTATAACGACTGATATATGGACTGACCAAAATATGACTAGTTATCTTGGTGTTACGGTTCACTTTTTAGAGAGTTCTAAATTAGTTTCTGTCACTTTAGGTGTAAAAGAATTGGATGAACCACACAAGTCAGAATACATTGGAAAAGAGTTTCAATGTGTATTAGGAAATTGGAATATAACAAACAATAATGTTCTTGCGGTAATAACTGATAATGGATTCAACATTGTAAAAGCTGTCCAAGAAGCACTTGGAAAAAATAAACATATACCATGCTTTGCACACACTATAAACTTAGTTGTGAACAATGTTTTGAAATCAACTAACAGTATCAAGGAATTGTTGGACAAAGTGAGAACATTCATAGTATGGGTTCGAAAAAGTGTTAACCTAGTCGATCAACTCCGAAAGCATCAAAAGGATAAAGGGATTCCCGATGGGAAAATACTAAAATTAATTTTGGATGTAAAAACGAGGTACGTTTTCACCCTTTTGTTCCAACATTTTTTTTTCCTTTTTATTATCATTGTTTGCGTTTTCGTATATAAACTGTATTATGATAAATCGACTATAATTTTTTTAGATGGAATAGTACATATTATATGGTACAACGATTTATTGACTTATCAGCTATATGTAGTCAAATTTCTTTTAATAATCTCGATGCTCCTTCATTCCCGTCTGCAACAGAAATACAAATATTAAAGGAAGTGGTGGTTCTATTGAAGCCATTCGAAAAAATGACTGTCGAACTTTCAGCAGAAAAAATTGTCACACTTAGTAAAGTAATTCCGATGATTCATTGTGTTCGTGCAGAGTATGAAAATTATATACCAAAGTCAGACATTGCTCATAGTTTAAAATCATCTATAACAGCTGAACTTGACAAACGGTTTGGAAATATTGAAAAAATGTTTTTACCTTCTATAGCAACTTTACTTGATCCCAGGTTTAAACAGATACACTTTAAGGACAAAAATGCTTTGGGTAATATTATTTAATTTGGTAATAGTAGATTTGTAATACTAATACCGCTTGATTCTTAGGCAGTCTTATATCTTTTCTCAATAATGAAATAAAGCATAACAACGCTCAATCAGCAGATGACTCCTCAATGGGATCTGAATCTGATTCAGCATCTATATCGGAAGAGTTTGATTTATGGTCGTATCATAAAAAACTGGTTCACTCTGATCACAAGAGAAGAAAAAGTCGAACAGGACCAGCAGCAGGCGACGATGTTGGTCTTCGTATTCGATGTAATGAAATACCAGGATATTTGAGTACTCCGGTTACAAATTTACGTCAAGACTCGTTAGAAACTTGGGAAGAAATGAAAAATATATATCCGGGATTATACAAAGAAGCACAAAAATATTTATGCATTTTGGCAACATCAGTGCCTTCTGAGAGGTTGTTTTCTAAGGCCGGAGTAACACAAACAAAAACAAGAAACAGACTTTCTGGTAAAAGATTATCAAAATTATTATTTTTAAATTCTGTGACACAAGAATATTGGAAATAAAAATAAAATATAATAAAAATATCTTAGATTTTTATTTTTTGTTACATACAAGATAAATTTTCATGATAATTAGGTTTTGTTTTATGCTTATGTTAGACCAGAAATTTGGAAGAAACAAAAAATGGTAAAAATATCGATATTGTAAAACATCGATAATTTTCCATTGATATATATCGAATATCGTACAAGTCATCCCGATAGATCGATAACTATTTAAATCGATATAATGAGAATATTTGACATCCCTAGACAAGCGTAAAATCTGTTTTTGAATAGAAAAGAATGAAGAATGTATGTAGTTAGAGGTAAAATATTTAATATTAATGTACTTAAATGTAATAAAATACAAATACTAATTGGGATGAAATAAATGAAAAAAAAAAGTAGTTGAAAAGAAAACTGTTTAAAAAATTGAAATCGAAGTAGATGACTATGATTAATCAACTGAAGAATTAAAAGACGACGCGATTGAATACATAGCAGGGTATGTAATAAAAAATTAAAATGTAAGAAATGGTATTGTGAAAATTCTTCATTTTTCAATTGGGTTGATTAAGTTGGTTGCATTCATTATTGTAAGTAAATTTTATTTTAATCAGTTCTGTGTAAACCTAAAGTTTATCACATTATACATAATATCATATCATATCATATTAATACATAATACATAATACATAATACATAATGCATAATACATAATACATAAATTACAAATGTCTTCCATTATATCTTTCTCCGAATACGGCTGTTTGTAAATAAGCTGGTGGCATTATTACAATAATATTATCTTCATAGTCAGATTCTTCTGACGGCACATCTGTCTCCATTTCTGAATCCTGTTCTGTTACGCTTTCCGTCGTGTTGTCTTCATCTGAATTACTGTCTTCTGTATTCTCTTGTGCTCCATCGTCTTGTTTTTGATTTGTTTCAACAGTTTGTGTATTTTGTGGTGTATTTTTAATTAAAAAAAAAAAAAAACCATTCGTATCAATTTCTGTATTTTATTATGATTGTGATGTTCACAAAAGATTAAATTTACCTCGTTGGTCTTGAACGTTTTCAATAAATGATCTTGGAATACCAGTGTTTCCTATCATTTCTACTTGTTCACCACTTGATACCGCTGTATAATTTCTAATCCAGTGTCCTGGTTCATGGTAACTAACGATACAATAAATTCAACTATAGTTTTCATAACTTCAAAAATATAAATCATTTAAAACTTTATAACAATAATATCTGTATGTTATTTACATGTGTGTCTAAATTGTTTTTTATTCATTTAATTATAAAAATTATTAGTAATTCTATTTGCATTTACTTTAGAACAATGAAAAATGTACAAAATGTATTTGTACGTGTGATATTTAAAAAAAAAAATTAAATAAATATTTTTAGTTAAAATCGTCATTATGTCTATCTACTGAATAATTAATAACAACATATGTTCAGATAGATTCTATACATTACTGGGATAAATTACAAATAAAATATTTTAAGATCACAAAATGCAATGGAGTTATTATTTCACATACCCGTGTCTAAATCTTCCCATAAAGACGAAAGCATTAAAACAAGAGGTTTTTTTTTATAATTCATAACAATACAATTTATATTTTAAAACTTACTTGTTTGGATCGTAGTATATAGTACTTTGAATCATCATTGCTTGAATTTTATCCTCTTCTGTTCCATTCATTTGAGACAAATCTAAAATTCCACTGTTAGGTTCATTTACAACTCGGGTAACTTGATTTTTTTCGGTTTGTGGATCCCAAATCTTTTTATGATGTATTGTTGATGGTATGCGTGCTATAATCAATGATGTATTTTTTGGTATTAATGTTGAATCATCAGCATATTCTATAAATAATTATTTTCAGTTAATTTTAATTTATTCGATTTTTTTAAAACGTTTCCGCAATAGTTATTACCTTCTCTTGTTTGAGCATTTGTTATTTGCAAATCAAAATCAGTAGATTGAGTTACAGCTTTTTTAAGATCACCAACAGATATATGTAAACCGTCGAATGTAATTGTATCAAAGTCTGCACTTTTAAATTTATAGTGAACTGACATTTTTATGAACTGAAATTAGAATTATATATATATATATTTATGTACGTGTATATATTTATCAAGGAATTAAAATTTTTCACAATACAACTTGCATTTAAAATTATTTTAAAACTAATTTGAATTTAATTTAATAAAAATTTCTAAATGAAATCTAGAATTGATAATAAGAAATTTTATTTAATAATTTTAATTTTAATTACATAAAAATTGTCTTTTATTATACAATAATTTAATTGCAGTTCAGAAACCCAACATAACTAATTTTATTTTAATTCATTTAAAATATTAATATTCATAATTTATCCTATTATTATTAATTTTCTTTTTAAATAAATCATTATTTCAAATCATTGATTAAAAATGTTTAAATCAAGTCATGTATTACAGTTTAAAATTCGATAATATAGGTTACGTTTTAGTTTCTTTTAATTGAATTTTGGTTTTTAATTTTAATGTACCGTTAAGTAAAAACCGCTTTATTCCCTTTTCGGAACTCATTTTTACATATCTTAATAATTATTTAATTTTAAAATTACTGATTATATATATTTTTTTTTTCAAATAATCATATCATTTGTGATAAATTTAAAATTATGAAATACACATATACAGTAATTTTTCTTAGGAAGAAATAGTATGATTAAGAAACAAATAAGATACAACTTTTAAGCACGTGCTAAAAACATATTAATACGTGCTTAACTAATTTATTGGAAAATCATACATTAGAAAAATTCTAGCTGGACATATCATTTCATTTTATATTAAATACTAAATATTAAAAAATAATTACGATTTTATTTACCTCTGAAATTTGGAATTGTTGAGTTACAAAAATTAATATCAGCGTCGTACTTTTGCTATGCCGCCATTAAAGTTTCCTACCAATCTCCGTATTTAAGAATGATATAGGGTATAGGATAGGCTGTTTTAACTTAATATTTATGTGGTTTATACAATCTTTTCTTTAAATTGAATAATTTTAAGCAATTTATTCCATAATTATAAAAAAAGAATTACTTTTTTTCAATTTGAACAAAATTTTTAATAAAAAAACACTAAACATGTAAATTCAATAATTTTCAATGAAAATGAAGAAAGAATATGGCAGTCAGGCGTCAAATTCAATTTTAAAATACTCAGTCAGTTCGACTTCAAAGCAGTAATGCCAGATCGTAAGAAAAATCCCTTTTTAAGGAATTTTGGAACCAAAAATTCGAAAAAGGGAATATTTTAATAGGCTAGAACAAAATCGAGGGAAAAATCAAAATATGAAAAACAAGGTGCTAAAACAATGAAATTAAAACTTCAAACAAATATTCAAAAAATAAAAATCTGATTATCTAAATAAGTTTTAAAGTTTACATTTTGCAGCTTCTGCTATTCATTGTGATTGTAATCTAGCAGTCAAATCGAAGTCAAGCACTACCAAATATACCATTTAATTATTTTTTGAAAATTGTTTAGGAGAAGATTGCTTAAATGCAATTTGCGTGGTAAGAACTTCCTTTTACGATTATTATATAGACTGCAGAACTTTTAAGCCAACAAACTGTCATAAAAGAAAAATTAATAATGAAAATTTATATAAATCATTTTTTTTTAATCCAAGTACAAATTTTTATATTTTATTTTGTTTTATGTAAATTGAATTCTAAATTTTTGTTATTGTTTTTGTTGTTGTTCTCTTTTATTCTTTATTTTATTATCTGTCAATTCAATTGTTTCAATTTCAATGTTTGAATGATGTGATTGACAGTGATTGACAATGTATTAAAATACTTTGTTTCTTCAAGTTTCGTTAGCGTCAAATTATAATTATGAATTATGATGAAATTAAATGACAAATATAGGGTATAGATAGAGTATAGGTAAGTACATAAGTAGTATAGTATACATGGTATAAAGAGTATTTCTTTAAACCATGGGTAGTATAGGATAGCTAGGTAATTCGGTAAAGCAAGACCCTAAATAGACGTGACAGGACGAAAGAAATTAAACGAACGTAAATACTCGTTTCGTCAGTTTGACAATTTGCCCCAAATAGAAAGAAACGATTCGAAACGAATGCGTCTATTTAGGTTATAGCTTAATTCTGGGTAATTCTAGCTTTCTTCTTTCTAGCGTTCTAGGTATAGGTTATAGGATACATGGAATATAGGTAGAAAAAAATAAAAGATGATAGAAATAGAAATAAATAGGTAAATATAATATTGGGATGGAAATTGTTAAAGGTTCATTCAATGTTTATTTGAAAATTATATATTTTTTAAATTTATGATTGTGGTTTTAGTTGTATATTTTTGTATATCGCTATAATTTTTTAAGGATATTTTCATCTAGTCAAATTACGAAAATACAAATATAAATACTTTTACTTATATTTTACAGATATAAATGAAATCACGTGCCGTTTATTTGATCATCGTCACTTTTTAAATGGTGAAATAAATTTGTTTTTGAATGAATTCGAGGTAATAAATTTATGAATGACATACATTTTTATTATATATGTGTATGTGTACATACATAAAAGAAATGATATTTTTATTGTTACAGATTAACAGAGGAGATTCAGAAATTGAAAATTTGTTTATAACAATACAAAAAACAACAGAATCAAAAATACTTACAAATAAATATAAAGTCGCCAATCATCATATAGAGAGACTCGAAAATACAATAAACAAAGTAGTATCTTCAGTTACAGACATATTAGTTTCACAGAAAAATCTAAATTTGGTAAGAACATTATTATAAATTTTCTTATTTATTTATTTCTCTATAATTAATATTTAAATTAAATTTTTTAGGATGCAATTCTTAAACATAACTCTAACACACGTGATAAGATATGGGAAGATTTTGTCGCCGATGAAAAATATAAAAAAGAAAGAATCGATTTAACATTTGAACAAAAAAGAGAAGAACTTTGTGAATTCTACTCAGATTTAGAACAAAAACTTCATATTCACGTATAAATAATTGAAAAGAAAAAAAAAATTGTATCACAATGAAACTACAAATAACAGACTATCGAATAAAATTAAAACCATCAAAAGATTTAATAAATTTCATTTTGAACTTAGAAAATGATAAGATAATGCCTAAAAATATATTGTATATTATTAAATCTCATTATACCGAAACCGAAGATGATATCGAAAGAGAGATTCTTGAAATTCCTGTTATCAAGAAAGAAATAACTGATAATCAGTTAAAGGCTCTCCGTGCTGTTGACTTAAATGAAATTGACACTTCACAAAGTAATAAAGATAATGAAAAATATAACGAACATATTGCTATCAAAAAAAAAGATGAAAATTCGTCAGATTGTATTAATTCTAGAACTTCATTAAATTCTAAAATAGAAAACTTGAATTTTATTCTAGAACTGAATGATCTAAAATGGATTGAACAAATTTTAAGCGAAAAACGCGAAAGAAATTCAAAAATTAAATATTTACATGAATATTTAGAAGGATGTGAATTAATTCTACCGGAAAATGAAATAGTTCCACGTAATGCAGAATTAGAAGCTCGATGTCAAAAATTGAGAGCTCAGTGGAGTATAAAAGATTATCGTAAGATGACAAAAAACGTAGATGCCACACTAATGAAAGCACCAGAAGAATCCATCGGCTACCAACGTTAGTAAATACTAAAATATTTTATACATTCAATAATTTGTTTTAAAACTATTTCGAATATTTTTGCAAATTAATTTTAGTTAAAGCAATAAATCGACAACTGATAGCTGTCTTACAATTCATTTTCTCGGTTGCTGCTGGTTTTGCATTTGGTTTCATTGGCGTAGAATTGATTATTGGAAATCTTGATTTTGGTTTTCGTCTTTTGTTAGGTGTAATGTGTGCTCTAACTATTGCAGTTGCAGAAATATACTTTCTTGCACAAAAATTAAATGAATAATATTTAATAATATTTAAGTAAATTAGTACGGATAATTGGTCACAATTATTATCTAATAAATTCAATATGAAGTATGAACATGTAAAATTTGATAAAAATTTCTTATTCAAATTGTAAATAATATATAAAGTTTAGTATGTAATTAAATTGTATTGGATGATTTTCATTATATTCAAAAAATAGCTGTTTCCCTTTGGTCACAATTATCTGATAATTCTCAGTTTAACATCTCACTTAGATCATTTATCTTATTCTTTTTATTAACTGAGCAAACAAACTGAAAGAAATGGACTGATACTTTTATTCTCAGTTGATTGTCATTTTGAAAAGAAATAATTAAAAAAATTTTTATTTTTACAAAATACTGCATGTAATTGCAGTGAAAAAATCAACTTTCTCCTCAATTTTGTATTTATGTTTTTTTTTTTTTTTAATTTATGATTCACTTACTTCTTTTTCATTATTACTACAATACAATGCATGTGCAATAATATGTGCATTCCCTGTAGGTAGAGGTACATGAAACATGGGCATGCATTGCATGCTAGAGCTAGACTAGGACAAGGACTCACTATACTATTTTCAGAAATCGAAGTCAGTACAGGCAAGATAGGCATGCTGTTCTATATTCTTTCACATTGCGTTTGTATAAATCTGTCTCGTGTGTGGGGTGATCAGATCTCAATTTAAATCCGAGGGAAATATTTTAAATTGTATATTATGAAGGGCTGCAGTTTGCAAAAAACTTTTTTTTAGATTTTACAAAAAAACAGGTAATTTTGTGACATTTTGGGAAATTTTATGAAATATGTTCATTTGTTTACAAAATAACATATAATAACAAGCTGATTTGAATAATATGATAGCAATTTGCATTGTAAATAATTTTCTTTCTTATTCTAAGAAAAGACAAAACAAAAAATAAAATTCAGAATGTAACGGTAACATAACGAAATCATTAACAAGTACATAAAGGGAACAAAATAGAAGAAAATGGACAAATAAACAAATATGAAAATGAAAGTATGTACGTATGTATACAAAATTTAATATCAAATTGATACTGAACACATAATTTTATAAATAAAATTAAAAATACTGAATATGGTTTAATCATAAATTCATATTTTTTTTATAAATTTAAGCAATACTCCCAGTAGCTACGGCAACCCTGAATTATCATAATTTTCTTTTATGCCCATCTTCCCGCTGACACGATTCAATCAACATTTTATACTTTGAGTGGACATCGGCTGCGCAACGACAACATCAAATGTAAGGGTGTATTTCTTTTTCCCAAAAAAAACAGGGTGATTCATTATTAGAAATGAAAAAATCAGCAAACAAAAATAAAAATTTGTCTTAAAAACCGAACATTTTTATGATATTTTCAAATAATGCTACTTTTTTATCAAATATAAATTTACAGGAATGTGAAATTTGTACAGAATCTCCCTTTTAAGAATTATTTGTGAACAAAATTATAAATTTATTTATGCACAATTTGGAACATCCTGTTAACATATTTTAAAAAGTACCTTCTTCAGGGTTGACAGAGATATATTAATCAGAATTTCCTACAAAATATTATATGTGAAGTTATCAGAACCTCATCGGGTAACTATTTCCATAAGCACAATACTGACTTCGATTTCTGAAAATAGTATAGACCCACTAGACCCTACACCCTGCCCTACCGCTACCACTCCAACACAATTTTACATGCTATTTTTATGTTATGTATTATACTTATATCTAGGGATGCAAAATCGATCATAAAAAACATCGATGTATCGGTCGATCGATGTTTGTATTGAAAACATTGATATAAAAACATCGATACCTCCAAATCTCGATATTTTTCTATGAATATGCAAGGACGAAAAATTCTGTATATGGGAGACATTTTATTTAATTTTACTTGATTTATTTTATTTTGTAATAAACTGAAATTACATAAATTCGACAAATTATAAATATAAAGAATAAAATGGAGTAGTTTACAATCACACTAGCTACAGATGAAAATGACAGACCACACCCACACCACACCACTTCTGTAGTTCTGCAAAATGGAACTAAGAAAATAAAGTTGAAAAAAATTGAAAGAAAAAAGTGAAATAGTCTCCTCCAACCAATAATTTCAACAAAGTAAGTTTTTTATTAATTAATATCTATAATAACTATAAATATCACAACACAACACAGTCACATACTTATAAAAGGTAAAAGACAGAAACGGAAGAAACAAAAGATAGGCATAAAATAGGATAGGATGTATAAGGAATCAAAATTTCAAAATGCATTGCATTTATAGTATATCGAAAGCTTTGAAACATCATCTGATCATCCATCGACATCGATAGTATAAACATCGATGTTTATAACGATACCTTGATGTTTTCCAAACATCGATGTATCGTTTGCATCCCTATTTATATCCCAGCAACACAAAACACAGCAATAAGAAAAGAATGCATTATGCATTACCATTAATGCAATATAAATATAAATATTGTATTACCAAGGCAACAATCGCCTATTGATTGCCTCGATATGTAAATATTTACTGAATGCATAGCATAAACGAAAAATTTGCAAGAACACTTGCATTTTGCTTTGCAATGGCAATAATTCACTCATTAAGTCATTATTGCCATTTTTATTGCCACGGCAAACACTTGCTAAAATGTTTGTTGGGATATTATATTATATATATGTAATGTACATACTCCAATCTATACACTCATATATTTTATTATTATATATATACATGCATACATACTTTAAAATCACTTTAAATTACATACATATGTACATTTGCATTATTATATTATTTACTAAATGTTTACTATATTTTTATCCATTTCATATGGGAAAATTGCTTAAAACTTTTTTTACCTACGCTATGATTTACTGCACGACGTCACGACACGACAGGACATACACAATTCTACAGCATTGTAACATTGGAGTGGCAGTTGTGACGTAAATCAGGTCGTTAAATTGTAAACAAATGTGAATAATAAAAGTAATATTGAAAAATTTTATGAAAAATAAATTCGTTTTGTGAAATATTTGATGTAAAATTAAAAAAAAAATGTAATATTGTGTGTTGTTGTGTTGTATGTATAAATTGTTTCTTGTTGTTATGTTGTTTATATTCCCACGACCTGAATGACGTCAGATATAAATCGCAAAAATTTCTTTACATTACCTTAGAAACGCGTATGCCTATGTCGTGTCCGTGGTCCGTCGTGTCTTGACGACGACGATGTGTCATATGCTGATGCATTTCGTATTCGTTCATTGTCAGTCACTGTCACACAAATGCAAATCACAAAGCCACAAAGGAGTTTATTTGGTGCTTGGTGGAATGGAAGTGGAATATTGTATTGAAATTGAATTGAGGAAAAATAATGAATTGGTAAATTGAATGAATTGAAGAATTGAACGATTCATTCATTCATTGAGTAAAAATATTAATAGTGTGTAATAATATTATGTTAAATTGGGAACAAAATTTCTTTAATTTTTATTGTATTTTGAATTTTTTTTCGTTCGTCGAGGAAAATAATAGTTTATTAGAATCAAATTGAATTGAAAGTTGTTCTTCCGTTTTTTCTTTTTTTAATTATCGTGTATATTATATACAAAAGATTTCTTTAAAAAAATTTTTTTTAAATATTTTTTCAATATAAGATTTCAGTGATGAAGAGAGTGATTTCTTTTATTTAGGAAATAATTAAAAAAAGATAATAAATAATTAAATAGATAACGTGCAGAAAAAAATTTTTTTTTTTTTGTTAAAATTAAGATGTTGTGTCGATAACACTTGCGTAATGAATTCAAGAATAAAGTAAGTATTTGTATATTATTTATAAAATTATACGTACGTATATGTATTTTTTTTTATTTGTCATCTTTTATTTTTTATCAATTTTACTTAATCCATATAATTATTATTGTAAAAAAATATCTACATATATACATAGATAGCTACATTTATTTATATTATTTAATTCATTCATATAATCTGTGTAGATTAGATAGATATTTAGCCATAATAATACACATCATACACAGATTAAAAATCATGAATAATTTTTTACAAATCTACCACCCACATTTTACGTTCACTGTTCACATCACATCTATTACAACAAACAATTTACTTTGGAAAAAATAAAAATAAAAATTTCTTTGTGAAAAAAAAAAATTGATTCTATTTTTGATTCATTTTTTTGTTGTTAAAATATAATTATATCTTTTTATTAGATATTTACAAAAATAATTACATATGTATTTTATTTATTTATTTTTTTTTTTTTTAAACTTTTTTTCTAATATTTTTTGAAAAATCATAAAACCACAAAAATAAATACCTAAATAACGAAACAAAACAAACAAAAAGGGAAGATGTACAGAAAATTTTTGAATTTTGGTGTGAAGTTACAAAAATTGAAAATGATAAAAATAATACAAACAATAAAAAATCACCATCATCCGCATCGTCATCGATACCATCAGGAATTATAACTGAAAGTTTTCCAGAATCTTATCATGATCAGCAAATAATCACAAAAATTCCAGATTTCGCATATCCATGTGAATTTGAAAAGTAAGATTATTACATTTATGTTATTTAAGCTATATCATACCATATATGTATTTAATGATAAAAATTCATTTGAAAAGAAAGAAAAATAATTATTAATAAAAATTATTTATGGGAATTCATGTTATTTTTCAATAATATAGTTATTACAATATAATTTTTTTTTTGTTTTTGTTTTTTTTTTGTTTTAGTGAATCAGTACAATCGTATTCATTTGTTCTAACTAGTGATGATTCGAAATGGAGATTTGGATTTTGTCGACATGATCCAAAAACACAAACAGCAATGGTTATTGTTACATATCTACCATGGCATGATACATTTTTAAGATTATTAAGTGTATTAGGTGAATTGAGAAGAAATAAAAATGGTGAATTTGAATCATTTTTAGCTGAAACATATAATAAAGGTGTACCAGAATTAGGAGCAAGTCTTAAATTATTTTATAATTCTGGACAAAATGTAAATATAGCATCTATCTATAATGATTTTTAATATAAAAAAAAAAAAAAAATGTTTTTATATTATTTTCTTCAGCATTTCATATTTCAACGACCTTCTCAATTTCAATTGCCCAGCATTCCAGAAAATGTAAGAATCTTGATTAAATAATAAATTGATAAAATTAAATTTTTATTAGTACTGTACTACCTAACTAACTACTGTAACTGTAGCAGATAAAATGTTGATAAAAATGTGACTGTTCAGTTATTTTTTTTTTATTTTTATTTTATTTTTTTTTTTTTCTTTCTTTTTTTTTCAAATATTTGTATTTAATTTTATTTACAATTATATTTTCATTCATTTTTTTATGACGTTTTTTTTTATTATCTTTATTTTTCTGTTTATTTATACCTATTCAATTTTAAATTTTAGCACAACCTAAATCTTTATTATAATTTCGTGGAACCGAAAAATATGATATCAGTATTTGCAGCAATGTTAGCTGAACGACGAATCATTTTCACATCACGTCGTTTCGATAAATTATCATCATGTATACAAGCAGCAAATTCATTTTTATATCCAATGGTTTGGCAACATATATTTATCCCAGTTTTACCAATGAAAATGAAAGATATATTAAGTGCTCCGATGCCGTATCTTATAGGAGTTCCAGAAACGGTGCTTCAAACTGTAATTATAAAATTATTTAGTGTATTTTTGTTTTTTTTTTTTTTTTTTTTGCATATTGTAGAATACACAGGCATATTCGTAGTACATACACATTATATTCATAATAAATAATTTATTCCTATTCAAAAAAAAAAAAAAAATTAATAAAAATGTAATTTATATGTCGATTTTAATATATTTTTAATTTTTATTTTATTTAAAAAAAAAAAAACAAAAAAAAAAAAATCCAATATATACATATATACATATGTATATATAATTAGATGACTCCTGAGGAATTAGGTGATGTCGTCATATTGAACTGTGATAATGGAATATTTCAAAGCCCTTTCGATGATGTTAAACCAATGCCATCAGAAATAATTTCAACATTAAAAAAGCAATTAACCAATTCAAATGATCATATTGGTGATCGTGTATCAAAAATATTTTTAGGTGTATTAGTTCAATTAATTGGTGGTTATAGAGATGCTGTACAATTTACACAAGGTTCAAAAATAACATGGGATCGTGATACATTTATTGAATCAAGACCACCACATTTAAGAATGTTTTTAACTAAAATGATGGAATTACAAATATTTCAGCAATTTATTGAAGAACGTTTAGATATGTTAAATACTGGTTTAGGATTTTCTGATGAATTTGAATTAGAAACATTACGTTATTCAGAAAAAATTGGAAGACGTGGAAAACATTATAAAGAATTTTTACGAAATGTTAAAGAAAAAGTAAGTGTTTATTATTATTATTATTATTATACAAATATATTTTTTATTTTCTAATTTATTTTATTTTTATTAATATATATTTTTATTTTTATTTATTTTTTTTTTTAAATAATAATAATAATACACATATTTGTACAAACATGAATTTTTATTTGTTCATAAATTCTTAAAAGAAAACAAACATTCATTCTAATAATGAAATTTATTTAAAAGTTCTCAATTTTGAAATTTTATCATTGTTTCGTTTTTCGATTTGAAAATGAAAAAACAAAAAAAAAAAAAATAAAATAAAATAAAAAAGTAAAAACAATTAGGAAAATTTGTATTATTGATAATAACTGATTATCTCTTGTTTTTGTTTTTTTTTTGTTTTTCAAATAATTTAATTTTTTATTTATTTATTTATTTTAATTTTTTTTTTTCTTCAAATTATTTTTTATTTAAAATCAAGATCTTTATATCACGTTGGAATCGTATTAAATTACGTTTGGTAAGATACAATACAAAGAAAAAATAAATAAACTATGAATCTTTCTACAAAAACAAACAAAAAAAAAAAAAAAATATTTTCTATTTATTGTGCTAAAACTATAAAATATCTAGTGGCTAGAAAAATGAAAATCAATTAAAAACAAAAATCCAAATAGAATATAGTAAAAAAAAAAAAAAAAAAAAAAAAAAAAAATGGGAATACATATATAAGTAAAGTAAAACGTTTTTTTCTTTGGTCAATTAATAGTATGGGCTAAATAAAATTGAATTAATATGTTTTAATCAAAAACAAATTTAATTAATACAAAAATTATTTAATTATTGAGAACTTTTATCAAATTCATGTTCAATTTATTATTTTGATTTATGTTTTTTATTTTTTTTATTTTTTTGTGTATTTTGTATTTTTAATTACATTTGTAGTGTTTGCAAAGTAGAAAAATTATATTAATTTAAAATTATCTGGGGTATTATGTATTTTTATTTTGTTTTAAATTACTGTATTTTAAAATTTATTATTTATTTATTTATTGGGTGGTATTCTGTACACGGATAACAGATTCTGTTATTTTGACAGTCTGTTATTCTTCATATAAAAGTTCGAAATTTCATAACAGACTCTGTTACGTTCAAAATTGGTATTCTGCGTGCACAAAACTCTGTTATAATTCTTTTATGAATCTGTTACGATAACAGGCTCATTTTTAACTCTGTTACGATAAAGTTAATGTGAAATTTCATGTATTTGATGTATTGAGTGAAAAAAAATTGTGAAAAATGAATTTTAATAAAAAAATTATAAAAAATAAAAAAAATAAATAAAGGAAATAAGAAATATTTTAAGAACTAACAAAAAAAAATGATTACATATATGTTTTGATAATTGAAAATTTTAATACAAATTTTTCACTGTGTATAGTATATACTAACATTTTTCTGACATTTTTCTCAATGTTAGTTTATAAATTTAAAAAAAAATGTTGTATACTATAATATCATTAATTTATAAAATTTTAATTTAAATTCCTATCACTGTCACCCACTTTTATTTTTTTACTTGCTACTAATTGTAAACAAAACAAGAAACAACTGTTTTCGAAAATGATTTGACAACTTCATAACAGATTCGAAAATAAAATGTACACAGAATACCAAATATAACAGATCTGTTATGAGTCGAATTCTGTTATGAACGATAACAGGAATTCTGTTAAATAACAGAATTTTACAGAATACGACCCATTATTTTTTTTTTAATCTATAAATGTATATGTATATGTAATATTTATATGTACATACATATTTACAAATAATATCTATATTTTTTATATTCATATAATATACTCTGCTCAAATATTTTTATATGATTATTATAAACGAATTAATTTTTTTTTATATTATTGAAATTTATATGTAAATAGTTGCTGTTAATTTATTGAAAAATAAAATACATATACACACTTATATAGTACATAGTACATAAATATTTGGGTATAATATAAATATGCATAAATAATACATAATTAGAATATTCACTGTTAAGTCCAAATTGGTCTTGTAACAAGCAAAATTATAAAATTATATTAAAAGGGAAACGTTTAAATACAATCTGCATTTCAATAAAAAAAAAAAAAAAAAAAAAAAAAAAAATTTAATTGGCTATTTCAATATAAAATATAATTTCAATTTTTTAAAATTTTTTAACACATTAAACAATATTAATTTATACATTAGTAATTTATTTTTTTTTTTATATATTTTTTATATAAAATTTATATTTTTTTATTTCTATATATATGTACATTGTATATATATTTTTTTTTTTTGATAAATCTTATACAAAAATACAACGATACAAGATCAAATAGCACTTTTAACCGTGAATACTCTTTATAATTTATTCTGTTTGTAGTTTTTTTTTTTCTTTTGTTGCCTTTTATGAATATAAATAATCAAAAAGAAAGAAAATTTTCAAATTATAAAAATATTATTGAGGGTTATCATAATTTTATGGATTAAGTTAACGTTCTGGAATCATTTAAAAATAAAAAAAAAAAAAAAAATATTCAAATGATAATAATTATTCTAACAAAAAGTAGAAAGCTAAAAAATAAAATAAAAATAGTAAATAAATGTGTAAATGTGTTTTAATTAAAATATATATATATATATATATATGTTCTTATTGTATTTTGTCCTATTATTTCTTATGCTATAGACACATATAATTGGTAACCAACTCGCGAGTTGATTAACTGAGATAACGACTATAAATCGAGTGGTTAGTAGTACATTTACTTTAGTTAGTAACCACTGAAAATTACAGTGGTTAACGAGTTAACTAACGTCAAACCATCGAACAGTATGACGAACACGGATCGAACCATCGAACTTCGTATCAAACATATCATTGTTTATATTGAAATTGTGGTTATTCTATAATATATACAGCTAGTGACTAAATTAAGAGGACACATATAAAAAACATAGCTTTCAGTAACAACATCACTCTGCTTTAAATTATTTGAATTGCATAAAATTAATTTAGTAGAAAGCTAATAATGCGTAAATATTAAAAAAGAACGAAAAAAAAAATTAAATTGTATAAATTATATTAAAAATATTTCTTTTATTTTTGTTTTAATATTAATTTTAACAGAATGTCGAGTAGAAAAGAAATTGGTATACAATTACGTGAATTAGTAGTAAATTATCGGATAAGAGGTGAAAGTTTTCCTTCTATAGCTAAAAAATTTGAAATATCAAAAACTACAGGCTATTGAAAAAATTTGTGTTACATTATTATACAATAAAATATATATATTTTTTTATTCTTATTTAATATTCACACATTACTTGCTTTTTGCTAAATTAATTTTATTTATACATAATTCAAATAATTTTAAAAAAAAAAGTAATTATGTTAATAAAAACTATGTTTTTTATACGTATCCTTTTAATTTGGTCACTAACTGTACAAATAATACGATTGACAACGACACATAAACAAAATTTCAACTTCAAATGTCAAAGATAACCAAAGTAAAAAGATAACTAAACTAAAAAGCAGTGTGTCATGCAATTGGTTTCGAATTAGTTACAAACTAAACGGTTTAGTTAACCAATTATATGTGTCTATAGCATTAAGAAAATAACAATAAAATTTTACATAATTACATAAACATACATAATTCAAATTTATATAAAAACCAAAAAAAATGTTTTTTCTTGTTTTTGTAAATATTTTTTGTTACGCATTTCTTTTTTTCCTATTTAATATATTTCTTATATATGTTGTTTTTTTTTTGTTCCACATTCTAATAATACATACATAGTTACATAGATACATAATATACATACATATATATGAGTAAATTAAACACACATTATTTATATTTAAATACAAAAATTATTCTTATTAAAAAAAAAAAAAAAATTTTATTTTTTTCCAGCTAAAATTTGGAAGAAGGAAAAGATCCCAAAAATAGTAAAAAAAAAAAAAAAATAAATAATTAAATTATAATTAAAATCAAATAAAAAAAAAAAATATTATTGTATATACATACATACATTACATACATTGCATACATAAATCATATAAAGCCATATTCAACATCAATGCAGTTATTGATTTTATTTTAATTTTTTTTTCTTGTTATTTTAATTAAATTGATTTTTTAAATCAATAACCTGGCAATTATGTAAATGTAGTAAATGTAAAAAAAAAAAAAAAAAAAAAAACAAAAAAAATTATGATTTTTTACTTCGTGTATTGAGTGGTGATTTGTTAACTATGCATACTGTTCATGTGTGTATATATATAATAATTAACTGTACTACTCTGTATTTTTTTGTTTTTTGACAAATTTCTCTTGAACGTTACTTAATCCAAAATTATCAAAAAAAAAAAGGGAAAATAAAAGAAAAAACAATAAGAAAGTTTTCTTATTTTTTGTTTTGTTTTGTTTCTATTGTTCTTTGTGTGTATTTTCTAAATTGCAAATTGATCAAATTCAGAAGTATATATGTATTTTTATTTTTGAAAATTTTACAATTATCTTTATATATTATGTATCCTTTATACATACATACATATATGTACTTATGTATATTTTGAAAAATACATTACAACGATAAGAAAATTTTTGAAACACACAAACAATAAAATTGTGCTCAAAGATAATTTTATATTAATTTTAATATTAAATTAAAAAAAAAAAAAAGAAACAAAAATGTTTAAAATTACTATACGATGCCGATGCAGTGTGTGCAACATATACGTGATTATATATGTAACATGAAATCATATACAACTATCGTGTTTCGATCGATACAGTTTACTTTTATTTTATTATTTTTTTTTTTTACATTTTAGAATTTAAACAAAGATTTTTAGAATTAATTTTTTTTAATAATAATTTAACAAAAAACATAAAAGTATAAAAATGTGTTCTTTTATTCTTTCTTATACAGAATATACTTATAATTTTGTTTATTAAATTGAGGATTATGTTTATATTAAACAAAAGAGAAAAAAACTTTATTGTAGCAATATTGTATACATACATATGTTATGTTAATTTAATTGTAATAAATTATAAAATTTTGTAAATATGTATGTATACACTTGTACATACTCATACACATATAAAAATACATATTTTTTATTTTTTTCTTTTCTAAATTCTTATATAAAATACATTTTTTTTGTTTGTTTTTTTTTTTTTTTTTTTTTTTTTTTTTTTAAATAATAAATACATATTTTAATTTTATTATTTTCTAAACGAAAAAGAAAATTAAAAAATTAAAAAAAAAAAAAAATACATACATATGAAGCCGTTCAGTGCACAAATCGATTAACTCCATAAAATAAAAAGTTGATAAATGCGAATGTTTAAGTTAAATGTTTTTTTTTTTTGTTAAATTTCCTTTATAATATAAATTCAAATATACATATTGTAGAATGCATAAGAATACATTAATCTTTATCATTCAGGAAAGATATTACAAATATAAAAAGGTTATGATTATGCCAAGTGCTTTGACACTTAAATTTAAGATTTTTCAAAAAGTGAATCGTTAATCGATTTGTGCACTACTGAACGTCTCATATATATATATATATATATATGTATATGAATATATAGATATTCAAGTATGTAGTTATACATAGAATATTTAATTAAACAATTAAATAAACAGAATTTTTTTTTTTTTTTTTTTTGGTAGCTGATAATAATTTTGTGATAATATTCCAAAATAATATAAATAGTTTTTTAAACAGTTTTATTAGTAATAGGTTTTATTTTAATTTAATTAAAAATATAAATTTTAACTGGATAGAGAGTATACATTTAGGTGCAAAATATATACATGTATGTATATAAAAAAAACAATACAAAAAAAAAATCATTATAATCATTCTCTAATCTAATTATTTGATTAAAAATAAAAATAATAAAATGAACATTAATTTTTTTTTTTTTTTTGCATTCTTATACAACAAAGTATGCATTATGTTTATTTAATTCATTATTACTCTTATATTACATATTTTTTTTTTTTTTTTTTTTTTATTAAACATACAAATCAATTTCGTAATGACAGTATCAAAATTACTTGTTTCGACGACAGTTCATCAAAATTGATAGTATCAAATACAAAAATATATTTTTATAAAATAAAATAAAATAAAAAAAAAATAAATAAATGAAGAAAAGAATAAAAGACATGTTAAATTTTGAATAATAACAATAATAATAATAATTAATATGGTAAAATGTGTGTATGTAGCTTGTATATGTTAATTGATAAAAATACATATAAAAGTATTTGATTAGAATTATATAATTATGTAGATATTTTTTTTAATAATATATTTTTTATTATTCATTAAATCCTTATTTTTTTAGAAAAAAAAAAAAAAAAAAAAAATAAATAAATACAAAAAAAATTATATAAATTATAAAATATGATATTTTAAAAAACAGAAAAAAAATTGTTGGTTTTATTTTATTTATATTTTTTAATTTTTTTTTGCAATTATTTTGTGTGTGGTTTTTTTTTTTTTTTTGATTTTTAAAAACACAAATTAAGAAGCCTTGTTTTAATATTATTATCTGACATTTAATGTTTTTCATGCACATAATATATGTATATATATTTTTTTGTTGTTTTTTTTTTTTGCATGAAATTTTGTATTTAGAGAATCATTATTCTCATATTATATTATACTATCTCATAACATACATACGAAAATGCAAGAATTAATATTTTTTAAATAATTTTCAATTTAATACGTTATCGGATAGATAATGTGATTATGGATTTTTTTTTTTAAAGATTATCACCCCTATTACAATTTTTCATTCGATCAAGTCGTTGGAACGATAGTACTTCTCGATCGAGATGAAATGTGGTTGGTATTACTTTGCAAGTCTCGATCGAGATCATGTTCAAATGTTCCTGTGGAATAAATTAGAAAACGAAACAAATTTCATATCTATTTATGATTTGTTTATATGAATCGTATTTCTGCATTTTCATAATTACATAATTTATTTTATTTTAAACATTAATTTAATTTAATTTTATATATAATTTATATATACATATACATATGTGTATATCTTAACATAAAAAAAAAAAATCGTTTACTTTAATTTTGAAACAAAATTTAATAAAAATCATCTAAAACACTTTAATTTTAAAATTAAATTTTCAATTTTTACACTGTTCGCAACATCAATCACTATTTAACTAAATCGAGAAAAATTTACGACTCGATCGATAGTTGTAATACCATTTATCGATATCATTTATTCATTTCCACTTAAATGAAGAGAAATAAAACACGATCGAGACTTATAATACGAAATATCTCGATATCGAAAAATTCTCGAATCGATCGAAAGTTGTAATAGGGCTGTATATTTATTATATGCACATATACAATAATGAATCATAAATATGTTAACGGAAAACATTAAAAACTAAAGTAACTTACGTATCACATTTATTAGTCAGTTAGTAAATTAACTTTAAAGGCCTGAATATGATTAGCAGCCGTCAACGTCAAATTGACGTCAAAATATTAAACACAATAAAACGTCGACATCACCGTCAAAATGAACACAAAACCATTTTTAACACAAGAAATTAACTTTTCTTCAAAAACAATTTTTAAATTTTATAATTTTCTTATTTTTTTTTTTTCCGTCACAATCAAATAACACTGTAAAATAAATTAAACACAATAAACACATAAATATACTAGAATATAGGTTATGTACTCGATGTCTCCGTTAAAAGTATAAAGTTGAGCTATTTATTCACTGACATTAATTTTGTATGTTTGAAAAATGTGTTTGTTTTATTCAAAAATTTATTGAATGCATCGCACCACATTGATGTTAGTTCCGTTAAATATAGAAATATGCTTGAATCATTTGTATTGAAATTTATTGCAATAATATTGTTTGATGTGTGTTGATTGATTATATGTAAGAAATGTTCATTATAATGTCTGATAATAATATAAAAGATGATGCTTTATTTGTATTAATCAAATACATTTTTATGATTTTTATTTTATTTATTTATTTTCGTTTTATATAAATATGTATATAAGTTGCATAATCGAAAATGATTTGTTTATTTAAAAAGTAAAAAAAAAAAAAAAAGAAAATAATAATAAAACTCATGATTCACGCTTTCTCACATCTGTGCTTATAAATATTATTTATAAATAAAAATTTAAAAATTATTTTTAAAAAAATCATTTTTTTTTTGTCTTTTTGTTTTCTTTCTTTTAATCATTATTTTAAAAATAATTTACTTGTTAAAAATAAAAATAAAAAAAAAAAACAATTTTTTGGAATCACATTTCCAGACAAATCCTGCTGTAAGATCTGCTGTAAAATCGGTGAGTGGTTTATTTATTGCTTTTGTTTTTGTTTTTATTATTAAATATCACATTTATTTTATATTTATATATACATATTATGTATATACATACCCTTTATAAATACATACAATATTTATTTATTTAACCAAATTACATAGTTTATAACACTATAAACAAATTTAATTTTATTTTTTAATTTTTTTTTTTTTTTTTAGTTTAATTTTTTAATTATAATATTATATTCATATATACGTACATATTATATAATTATCAAAAAAAAAAACAAAAAAAATTACATAAAAAATATGAAACAAATTTACATATTATATATATATATATTTTTAAATTTAAATTATTTAAGGTAAAAGAAAGCAGTCGTGGAGTTAAAACAGCATACAAAGATTTAAAATCAAAATTACGTGATATAACACCACCAAAATCTTCTTCACAATTTCATTCACATATATCATCGTTATCATCATCATCATCTTCTACACAGTCTACATCATCGAAACATGGAAAATTAAAAAATTTAGATGATATTGAAAAACGTATAAATTATGATAATGATGATATTGATTATAATGATTTAGATAATGATGATAAAATAAATAATCATCAAAAACATCATAAACATCGTTCAGCACCAAATTCACCAATATTTTTAAGGCATTCAATTAATAATTTTGATGATAATAATGACAGTAATTGTGTATCAACAAAATTATCAAAAAATTTATTATTAAATTCTGGATCATTAGCAACAACAAGATCAACAACAATAAATTGTAAACAACAAAATA
The DNA here is from genome assembly GCA_951394055.1 of Villa cingulata. Classification (NCBI taxonomy): domain Eukaryota; kingdom Metazoa; phylum Arthropoda; class Insecta; order Diptera; family Bombyliidae; genus Villa; species Villa cingulata. The sequence continues at coordinate 54,184,688 of OX596017.1, read as the reverse complement.
ATAAAATGCAAACATCAAATTCACAAATATTGAATGGTATTAAAAATCATCATTCAATTAATAACAGTTATATAAATAATAATAATAATAATAATTTAAATAATAATCACAGTAATAATAATATAAATAATAGTAAAAGTCCAACAATTAGTCCATCTAGTTCATTATGCTCATCTTCAGATATGAATATTTCACAGGAACTTCAAAATCATCCACTTTTTAAATCACCAATTGTTGATCGAAGTGTAAGTACATTAATTATTTTATATTACATATAAAATGTATTGTGATGTTTATTATTTTTATTTATTTATTTATTTATATAGTTTTTTTTGTTTTTTTTTTTTGTTTTTGTAAATTGTATAAACAAGTATATGTATAAATAAGAATATACATTTAAATATATTTTTTTTTCATTAAATTATTAAATTTAAATTTAAAATATTTATTATTCTCTATAAAATTGATTTAAAAGAAAAAAAATTTTTTGATTTAAAATTTCGATTTTTTTTTTATTGTTGCATATTCCTGGTATTGTATCGTTGTATGTAGTTTTTAATATTTTTGCTTCATGCAATTTTATGAATAATTGCGCACATACACGTCATCATGATGGTATACATACACAATACATGAGACAGATATATTTAAGTAGCTATATCATACACCAATCACCATATACATATAGCAATGATAATGAACAGTATAAAAAATCGATCATTGTTTTTGTTGTTGTTGTTTTAATATTTACGATTACGAGTTAAATGAAATCGAATAAATTGAATTCAATACAAGCATAATATATATACATATATAGCATTTACACTTGAAATGAAACTTTATGCAAACTGAATGAAATCTTTAGCAAATCCAATGAAATGAGAAATAAATTTTAATACGATTAATTTTAATGAAAAATTTAACTTGTAAACTAAACTAATATAATTATAAATATGTAATTAATTTTACTGACCAAATGCGTTAATACAATATTAAGAAAAAAAAAAAAAAATAAATAACAAATTTAAAAATATCTTATACTGTTTCATTTATTTCTTATACTGTTTCTCATTACAGTTTGCAGTTTAATTTAGTTTGCAAAAAGTTTCATTTAGTTTGCAAAAAGTTTTATTCGGTTTACAAAAAGGTTCATTCAGTTTGCAAAAAGATTCATTCAGTTTGCATAAAGTTTCATTTCAAGTGTAAATGATATATAAGTATATATTTTTTTTAAAGATACTATATGATCAATGCATTCTATAACTAAACATACTATATAATGTACTTGTATTGTAGTATGTGTAAATAAAAAAATATTTCTATTTCAGATTTCATGTATTAATGTTTATGTATGCTTTTACGCATATGATAACAATATAATAAAATGCACAAATCACAATCACATATACCAATACATATTATGATATTTAAATAGTTTTGAATTGAAGAAATTCTACACGTCAATATTCTGAATTACGATTCGGATAATTTCTTCGTTCGAATACTGATTTCCGATTGAATTTCGAAATTAAGCTATTATATTATGTATTAAATTCGTTCGAAAAGATGTGTTCGATCAAATAATTTTGAAAATAGTAATTTTTATATCATGATTTTAGTTGTTATTTTTTTATACTCGTATGTACATACATACATACATCTGAAAGGACATTGAGGATAGTAAATTTTTTTTTTTTCTAATTTCTAATGTCTTCAAAAAGTATGGAATAATTTTATTGATTCGCGATGTAAATATGTCCGATAGTTATTTGACAGACAATATACAATTCATAATACGAAATTCACAAATCATTTACTTTATTATTATTATTTATTTATTAAGGAGTGGAGGTCAGTAATATGCCTCTCTTTTGCCCACATCAGGATCCTCCAGGACCTTTTGGCGATAATTCATTTACTTATTTTAGTTCGAACGAAAAATTTTCGAATTTCATAATTTTTCGATCAAAGTTCAAAAATTCATTCGAATACTTTTCTATCATTCAGAATTCACAATCGACACATGATAATGTAAAATTTTAAATGGTAATTAAACCCAATTACCAAATATGTATTTTATTGATTTGTGTGCGGTTTTTTTTTTGATTTATGACTTATTTAAGATGAGTTTTTTTTTTCTAATCATTACTAAAATACTAGTAGTTTACTTTTGTTTTTTAAATTTTGTATTACCGTAAATTTGAATATTGAGTAGAATCGAATCTCTGTAGATTAACTAGAATATTAATTAAAAACAAAAAACAAAAAATAATTTATAAAATTAAAAGGTAAAAAAAATATATATTCGTATAAATATATACAAAATATGTATGTACATATACACTTTCTCGTATTTAATTGCAACACACATAGAAAATAATCATAATTTACAAAAAAGCATATCATTAATACATATATAATTTTTTTTCTAAGAAAGACGCCTTTTTTAAATTCAAAATAAACCATTTGTTTTTCAAAATAAACTATTTTTAGTTTATTATAGTATATAAAATAGTTTATTTAGAAAAACAAGTGGTTTATTTTGAAGTTTCTGTTTCTTATTGTTTTTGTTTTTAAAATTAAATTATTATCGAAATTCATTTTTTTTTTTTCAACAAATTTTATGCAAACTTTAAAACGAAACCAAATGTTCAAGATATAATGAAACATAAATAACCGAAAAGAATTTAGGTGATGGAATGGAGGTGATGATGGTGAATGCGTAAAAATTAAAAGTTTTTATCAGTATTGTTGCATAACATTCCATTGCGTCCGTTGAGTTTTCGCATTTATATCTGTTCTGTTAGCTTGTATTTGTATGCTGTTATATACAATTTTATACTTTTGATCTGTCAATATACAAAAACGTATAGATGCGCACGCAATTATATGTCACAGGCTTGACATCGTTCATAGCTTACAGTTTATTCACGATTAATAGCTGTTTTTATTTGGTCATAATTATCTGATAATTCTCAGTTCTCAATTGAGCAATGCGTTTCTTTGGCCGGTGTTTTTTCTATTCTGTTATAGGTGGCAGCAGCAACGAAGTGAGATTTAAGTAATCTATCTGAAGAAAAATATTTTTGCTCAATAGATGTGAGGAACTGAGAATCAAAAAAAAAAAACACAATTTTGACAATCTTCGTGTTCATACTTCGTAAATTTTTCGATATACATATGTAGTTTATTTGTAATAAATAATTTGTGAAAATTAATTTGTAAAAATAAAAATTTTTTTAATTATTTCCTTTCAAAATGACAATCAACTGAGAATAAAGTATCAGTACATTTCTTTCAGTTTGTTTGCTCAGTTAGTAACAAGAAGAAGATAAATTATCTAAGTTTGGATCTAAGTGAGAAGTCAAACTGAAAATTATCAGATAATTGTGACCAAAGAAAAACAGCTAATGCACATACATACGAATATCCATTTGAAAATGTTCTTTAAGTTGTATTTTTAATAATTCTAATTATGTTTATCCATTTAATCGATTTTCATTTTGCCAATATCAAAAATAAATTTTTACACTATATTCCGAATAAATTATTCATATTCGAAAAAAAAACACATACACACACACACACACATATATATATATATATATATATTTAAATTACTACATGTATCTAGATGACAGTAATTTAAATTATAAATATATGTGTATTTGAAATGTATATAAATTTATTATCTATCTAACATAGGTATCATAAAAAAATCTACTTATATCCTATATCAGATTTGTACTGTATATTATATTACTTGTATGTATGTAAAATGTTTCCATATATGTACATACATATGTATGTTGTTTATCGTTTTTCATTTTTTTTTTATTGTTTTTAATTTTGTATTTCCGTTTTTATTTTTATTTTTTTAGTTTATTTTTTTTTTTTTTTATAATTTTTTCATTATATATGCACATATATGTTATGTTATTGTTTTTTTTTTTTTTTTTTTTTTTTCATAAAAAATTTCAATTTAATTAGCTTAAACCAAGTAGTAGTCTGGAATATTATGGAAATAATAAAACGACAACAGTACCAACAACAACATCATTAGGATTATGCCATGGAATAAAATATGGTGGACCATTAATAACAATGCCATCATCATCATCATCGCCATCATCATCATCATCAAATTCGTCTTGTACAATAAATCATCACAATCAAAATTACAATAAAAATCAAAATAATAATAGCAGTAGTAATAATGATAATGTTTATTGTGATAGTAATGATAAAAAAAAATTACCATCATCATTATCATTATCATCATCATCATCGATATCATCATCAGTATCACAATTAAACGATAATAATAAATTATTTAATAATTTATGTATAATTTATGATAATGATGATGATAATAATATCAGTAATAATATGATTATTACATATAATGATTGTATAAATAATGATGATAAGGATATACGTAAAAATTTTATTGAAAAACAATATAATCATAATTATAATAATAATAATAGTAATAAATTATTAAAAATGATTAATAATAAATCATCATTATCAACAATAACGTCATCATCATCATCATCATCATCATCATTATCACAATCATCATCAATACAATCATCAGCATCATCAACACAATCATCAGCATCATCAACAATATTATCATCATCATCATCATCGTTATTGTCATCATCACAAAAAAATTATTATCATCATAATAATTATAATATGACAAATTCAATATTCGATATACCACCGAATATGCCTTCACCACCAATACCACCAAAAAGAATAAATTCCGGTTATAATAAAAAATTAAATTTATCATCATCATTATCATCATCAATAATAAATAATGATAATTTGGATAAAATAAAAAATGATAATAATATTATTTCAATAAATAAAACATTACAAAAACAACAAATACAAAATCAAAAGAATAATGATAATAATTTTATACCAACAACATCATCATCATTATCATTATCATCATCATCATCATTTGAATCAAATAATTTATTATTATCATCATTTGAATTGAATTCATCACAAAAAAATCAATATAATCAGCATGAAAATTTAACAAAAACAACAAAAACAACAAAAACAACAAAACATCAACAAAATACATTTTATGGTAACGATAAAAATTGTATAGTACCGATACCGGCACCTCGAAATAATAAATTGAAAGAGGTAAAAAATAAAAAAAAAAAAAACAAAACATACAAATAAAAATCTACCTACCACACACATATGTACATACATAGTAAATTAAAATAATCATAATAATAAATAAATTAAAAAACAAAAAAAAAAAACACAACTTAATAATAAATTTACAGTTACCTATTATACTTACGTACATTTTTGCTTTATATATATGTACATAATATATGTATATGCCGTATTATTTTTGTGCAATTACATATGTATGCCTATGTATGTATGTATATATAATGTTTTGTATGCTTTTCCTTTTGTTTCGTTTTATTAATGTTTTTTTTTATATATATAATTTATTATTTATTATCTTTCCTTTGTACAATTATTATTTCTACATTTTATTCATAAGGATATTATTTTATCAAATTTAAATCACTGATATTTGTATACATATGTATACATATATGCATATATCTATAGTTTTGTAGTAAATAAAAATAAAAAAAAAAAAAAAAAAAATAGAACCTTCTTAAATAATTAATTTAAATAAATAAATAAATTTCATTTCTACTACATTATCACATTTTACAATTTACATTTTTTTGATGATTAGATTATTAGTGAATAATTTTTTTAGTAACAAAAGAAAAAAATAATTTCTTTAGGTAAAACTAAGAAAAAGGAAAAAAAAAACATAACGAAATACATATACCAGATAAGCATTAAGCCGTAACTAAAATGACTTAAGCTAACTCAAATCAAGCTAACGAAATTCACTCAAGTCTGAAGTTGTAACTATATTGGCTTGTGTGAATTGAGTAAGCAAGCATATGTGAATGTAAGGTTCATAGTAAGGTTAGTTAATTTAGTAGTTACATGAACATGATATTTGTTACTATAGTTAGAGCACATACAAAACATAAAATTTAGAGAGAGTTACACATAAAGGAAATTTTTACAAATTTTTTACATTAACTACAAAATGCGATATTTCATATAAACTTCATATGGAATTGGTTATGTTTAAATAATACATGTACATACATATGTACATATTTCACTCAAGCCACTCAATTTTGTGTGGTCGGTAAGCACACTCACTGAAGTCAACGAAAATTCAAAGTGTTTCGTTAAATTCAATGAAGCTGACTTGAGTCAAATATAGTTACACTGATTTAAAACAATGTAATCTGACTTCTGACTTGAGTTAGCTGAAGTCATTCTAGTTACGGCTTTAGACATTTATTTTTCATTTTAATTCAAAATCAAAATGAAATTGAAATTGTTTAGTTGAAATGAAAATTTAGTGAATTGATTGCATTCAAATGTTTTTCTTGGTGATAGTACCTATACATATTTTTAGATATATATGTATATTTTTTTTAAATTTGTACTTAATATACACGGTAGTATATAATAAAATAGTAAAATTAATTTTGTTTTTTAGTTAAATTGTTATAAAATATTTTTTTTTTTTCTATTTTATTTAATATATATATATTTTTCTATTTTTTTTTTCTATCATTTTTTCAAAAAAACAAAAAAAAAACTAGACATTTCCGAAAATACAGCAACATCAAGAACAACAACATCAACAAAATAGTAATGATAATGATACAGTTACCGTAAAAGATTTAATATCATTGGATGATAGCCAACATAATACTAGCTTTGATTTAGAAGATTTTGATCCATTAAATCAAAATGCAAAACCATTTCCTCCAATGTTAGCTATACAAAAAACAACAAACAATATAAGATCAATAATACCATCAACATCACCAATACGAACACCAACATCAACACCACCACCACCACCACCACCATTATCATCACAATTACTACCGCCACCACCACCAGCAGCAGCAGCAGCAGCAGCAGCATCATTATCAATGGCATCAACATCAGCAACAATTGATGAATCAATAATATTAAATCAAAAATCAAATAATATCAATACTTCAATATCATCATCTGTTCATAATCCAATCTATCCGAATTTTGCATCGCAACATCTTACCTCCATACCGAAAATAACTAATGCTATTGGTGGCGGTAATAGTAGTATTGATAATATTAATGCAATGATAATAAAAACTCCAACACCAATGTCGACAATGACAACAACAACAACAACAGCAGCAGCAAAAATAATAACAATACCAAATAAAGATGATGATTTTGAACTACTTAGAAAATATGGTCTTGATCAATTTACATTAACAACAACAACAACAACAACAACCACAACCACAACAAATGGAACAACAACATCAACAACAAATAGTAAAGCATTAAATAAATCTAATTGGATGGTATTCGATTAAAAATCAGATAAGAAAAAATACGAATATTTATTATATGATATGTAATTTTATGAAAAAATGCATGTAAAATAATTTAAAAATTAAGGGTTATTCATATTTGGTTTCAAATATGCAAATTGTACACAGTAGCAAATTGCAGTAGCAGATATGTATGTATTATATATATGTATATGTATGTATGTATTCTGCAACAAAAATTTAACACAAATCTCTGCAAGAAAACATTCCAAGTTTGAATATTTTTGTAGTGTATATGTGTGTATTGTTGTATAACGTTCAATTAATTACGTATTGCTGTAACAAAAGGCCTATTTGCAACCATGAGTGAGAACCCATAATTATTAAATAGACATATATGTACATATATTTAAAATACATAACAATCTTATAATGTTCATGATATATTGTAAATATTATGTAATAAATAAAATGATAAATTAAAAGTATAAAATTAAAAAAAAAAATAAATAAAATAAAATAAAAATAAAAAAAAAAAAAAATATGCCTAAAATTATGAGTCCAATGATAGAGATAAACGACAAGACAACGACAAAATTATGAATGGTAATCTAATCGAATGAAAAATTCATTGTGTTCGACAAAACAACAAAATTTATCATTGCTCTTGTCGTTTGCTCTTATCTTTGACAAAATAATAAAATTTATACATTTATACATACATAAAAATTTATATTGTAAATTTTAATTAATTATATTTGTGTTTCTCAATTATTATGTATGTATTATGTATTATTTTTATGTATATTATTTATATAATATATTTTTAAATTTTTTTTTTTTTTTTTCAATTATACTCATATACACTTCTTATACACTGTTAATATTTTCCTTAAAAAAAAAATTATTGTTTTATATTATATTGTTTTTCTTCTTCTTTTTCTTTTTTGTTATTGTTAATTTTCATTTTTACAAAACAGTCAAATTTATCTATTTCGAATTATATACATATTTTAGATATTATACGAGTATATTAAAGTTTTTATTATTAATTTTGTAATTAATATAAAATAAAAAGATAAAAATAAAATTAAACGAAACGAAAATAAAAAAACCGCATTAATAATGTAATGATTCAATAAATACAAATTGAATTAACAAAATTCATAAACATATGTATATATTTATGTATATAATGTATTTTTATTTATAAAAATCATATTAATATTCGTTATATGTATTTTGTATCGCTTATTATCAATAAAAAAAAAAAAAAAGAAAAATAAAAAGAGTAAACATGAACATATAAAAATATTTGATTAAAATAAAAAATTTATGAAAATATAAAATGATTAAGATTTAGACGAATTTGACTGTATATTATTAAATTTGTTTTAGTTTCTAATGGTTAAATAGAAAACAAAAATAAATAAATAAACAAATAAAAAACGATATCATCGCAAAACCTATATAATATTTTTACTAATATATATGTAGTATATTTTTTTTTATTTTTTAATTATTTTGTTTTGTTTTTAAATTGTAATTGTAGTTTTCTATAAATATTATATAAATATTAACATGTGTAATGTACATATATATATATACATATAATTAACATATTAATAAATTTTATAAAAAAAAATTAAAAAAAAAATAATAAAAATAAAAAATAAATACAAAATACAATTTAATATAAAATTAAAAATGTAATCTACCCACATAATTATACATATTATGATATAAAATAATGAAAATATATATATACAGTTGACTCGCGATATAGTGAACCCAAAAAAACAAGGCATGTTCACTGTATCAAAAAATAGTCGAGGAGCCCGGTTTAGTGAACATTTAGAATTTCGAAGGGTATCCGTGCGTCACTTTCAGAAAACAAATAAAAACGTGCGTTTAAGAAAAAACTTTTCATTCTTTTATTCTATATACTAAAATTACATACATATAAGTATTTACTCTTTTATTTGGATATACATACATAATTTGTAATTTTTTGTTGTTTTTTCTTTTTTTCCAATAAACACATCAATGCTTTATCCTTTGTTCTCCGCGAATAGCAAGAATGTCTTTTATGTCTACGCATTGTTGTTCAGACCACTTTATACAGGTATCAAAGGCTTCCAACGCTTTTTAAAAATTGAACTTGTCATCCAGGCATTTTTCGAATTGGCGTATTCAACTGGAAGTTTTAAATTTCTCAACACAAGCGGTTGTTTCGCTTTCCCTATTACTAGTGGCTTCAGCTTGTGACTTCCAGTAGCATTGGTACAAGCAAGAAATGTTATTCTTTGCTTACACATTTTCATGCCTGATGCAGACTTTTCACTAGCTGACACATATGTTTTTTTAGGTAGTGCTTTCCAAAATAATCCGCTTTCGTCAGCATTCTAGAGCTGATCATTTGTTAGATTTAGAGATCGAATCTTTTCGACCAAACTCTGTTGAAACGGTCTTACCAATTTAGAATTAGAAACTCCATTTACAAAACACTTGAAACCTAACTCAACTAATGAACACGAATGAAATAATGAATTAAATATGAACCAAAATCATTAGACAAATATATAAATGGTTTAAGTTCTGTATTTGACAAGTGCAGACATTATTAAACGTGCATAAAAAAGCAAATGATAACGGAAAACCACATTGCCTTGAATTGTTCATTCTACCGCGAGGTTGACAGCTTTAGTTGTTCACTCTATAGAGTAGTCAATACGAAAATCTAGACGTTCACTCTACTGAACTGTTCACTGTATGAAGAGTTCACTCTATCACGAGTCAACTGTATATGTATATATTTTTTTTTTTTTTTATTTATTTTAATAAAGGAAAAGAAAATTAACATGAAGAAAAACATGAAAAATAAAATAAAACGAAGTATTTTTATAAAAATTCTATTGCAATTATACATTATGTTTATTTCATTAAATAAAAAAAAATACAATGATACAAAAATAAAATCGAAATTATGTAAAAAATTAATCAATTAAAGATTTAAAGAACAAAAAAAAAAAAAAAAGAACAAAAAACTTCGAAACCAAAACAACAAAAAATTATAAAAAATATTTGATTAGATCTGAAGAGAAATTTTCGTTCGAATACAATAATGGTGAATGTTATCTGCATTCTTTATCATAATTTTCCATTCTATATACTGTAATAAAATTGTAATATGTAAATATATAATGTAATGTACTATGAATAATGGCTGTACGAACAAAATTTAGATAAAATTAAAAAAAAAAAAAAATTAATAATAAAAATAAAAAATTTAAGATTTTTTTATTTTTTTTTTTTTTCGAATAAATCACTAAATTAAATTATTATCGGTAAAAATATTATTAAATTATTGTTTTTTACATTTGATATAAGAAGAAAAAACAAAATTTAAATAAAAGTGATTAGTATGTAATAATTGATATAATGAATGATTTCATAATGTATCTAAATTAGTTAGAAATTGTGCAACTTATATATGTATTAAATTTTAAAATTATTCATCTGAAATTGTAATGAACGAATGTATGAAAAATGAAAAGGTTCTTTTTTATTTTTAATTAAATTTTATACATATGTATACTTTATATACTACATAATAATATAAATTTTTTTTATCAGTTGCTGTTTTTTTTTTTTTTTTTAAATTTCTGTAATACATTTATAAGATAAATTTTTATATTCTACTCATGTTATACGTCACAAGCTAAGAAACAAAAATATTATTCTTTTACTATTTTAAATGTACGAGTATAAGCGTGTAGAGTCTTGTATATGAATTTTTGAACTTGTAAAGAATTAATACATAAATATATTAATATGTATTATGATTATAAAAATTAATCAGATTTATAAAAATTATTTTATATAAAAATAAATATATATTATATACTATATTTTACATAACAATTATATTTAGTTCGAAAATGATTGAATTTCAGAATATCAAACATCATGACGATCATAAATTATACGTAATTCAATGTAATAAGCAAGATACATTATAAAACAAATGCTACACAAAGCTGAATTATTGTTATTTTGTTATTTGATAAACATTAATGGTATTCATGATGTGTCGTAAAATCCTTGTAAACGTCGTAATTATCGTAAATCGTAAACCATAGTAATTGATGGTAAAAATTTTATACGGGAAAACAGGTTACGACATCGTAAATGTTATGTTTAAATTAAAAGAAAAAAAAAAAAACAGATTTTTTTTTTTTTAATATAAATTTGGATTCAATTTAAGGATTTTTATTAGCACATTGCAATATATTTTTACTGCATTAATACTTTTGTATTCAATTTATTATTATCAATGTATATACATACGTGGTAATTATAATTATTGTACAATAGGATTCGATCGATTTTCGATATTTATATCAAGCCCTCAATTAAATTAAATTAAATTAATTAATAATAAATTAAATACATTAAAAAAATATATATATATAAAACAAAAATTGTAAAAAATATTAAAAATATTAATTGATTAAAATCAAAAATAATGAATAAAAAAGAAATAATACACCAACACAAATGCCAAAATAAAAAAAAAAAAAATGAGTTTTATTTATTTTATGAAAAATTAAGTTTTAGGTTTTAGAGTTGAATTATGATCATTTCATTTAAAGGCTGACCTTTCAAAATGATACTATATAAGGATTACATTCAGCTATTGGTACATTCAGGTGATGAAAATAAAATACACATGACATAAAGAATAATAAGGATGATAAATACAATTATGTAGAGATAATGTAATATTGAGAATTTGATCATTTGATGGCATTGAATATTTTTGTTTTGCTTTTCTCTCATCACCGATTAGATATATTGAATTTATGTACTTATATGTACAAAAAATGAATTCAGTATAAATTACATATTATGAATTTATTGAATTCAATAAAAAAAAAAAAGAAAAAGAAAAACTGAACCCACAAAAATATAACTAATATCACTCCGTTAATCTAAATGATTTTTAATTAAAACTCAAGTTAAATTTTGTGAATAAAAATTATAACTTTATTTAATTCCGAAAATTATATAAAAATTATATAATTACGAAGTTAAGAATGAACTAACTTTTGTAATTAATTCTTATCAATTACTTATACTACTGAAGATAACTAAAACAATTGCAATATACAGCAATTATTAATTTCGCTTGGAAAAAATTGTAAGTTTTGATTGAAATAATATTATTTTTTGAATTCTTGTTGATTTTTTTTTTATTTAAAATTGTTAAAATTGTAAATGAAAATTAATGCAAAAATAAATTCCACTTAGTGGCGTAGACCGCCATTGTTAGTGGATTAAATTAATTAATTATACAAAAAAAAAAAAAAAAAAAAAAACAATTGAGCAGTGTTGAGCGTGTTTTTCATAAGCTGTGTGAATTTATTTTTCTTAGTTTTGAAGCTAACTAACAACACTTATCAATTATTCAATATTTTGCTTGATTGAAAAGCCATCATTTAAGCTGATTAATAAATTTATTTATTGTTTTTTGTAAAGAAATTTATTTAACAGCAAAAATTTATAAATTAATATAGGAATAGAAGTTAGCGTTGAAATTTTTGGGTGTATGATGTTATAACATATTGGGATATTTGAATGAATGCATTTTAAAATTCAAATTATTCTGTGTCTTTGGTAACATTTTTTCTAAGTATAATTTATTCATATTACATTTATAGTATGTAACAATTTTTTTGAATTTGAAATTTGTTACATACACTTACATATATGTAAGTATTATGTCTACACATAAATACATATGTGTATAATATATTATATGTACATAATATTTAATATGTTTTGATTTTATTTGTATTTTCTGTATCCTAGGATACAGTTTGTTTGTTTTTTATTATTTCATAATAATTATATATAATGTATCTAATATATCAATAGAAAATTTTTTGCCAAGATGTCAATCGAAAGTATTTGTAATGGAAAATTTTCAAATTTACCATCATTAGAAGTTGTTAGAAAAGGTAATTTTTATAATAATTTAATTATACATTTATAATAATAATAATAATAATTATTATTATTTTTATTTTTGTTTATTTTTTTTTTTCTTTCCCTATATTATATAATACGTGTTGTGTATGATTTTAGTTCAAAAAAACATTCCATATATATCAAACTTAAATTGGCTCTTGCATATTCATTATGTTCGACAGGATTTCGATTATTGTAAAATGATTATAGAAAAACAATTTAAAGAATATATAAATCCAGAATATTTATATTATATACGAGTAAGTACATACATATACTTACATATATTAATGAAAAGTAAAATATATATACATACATAATAATATTTAATTACATGTATTATTGAATGTTAAATGTGCGATTTAATTATAAATTTTCTTTTGTTTTTTTTTGTTTTGGTAGGGTTTGATTGCAAAACATGATTGTAATTTATATGTTGCATTACAAGATTTTCAACGTGCAGCAAAAATTAATTCAAATAATATTGAATTTATTAAAGAAATTGGTAAAACATTGTAAGTACAAAAAAAAAGAAATTTTTTTTCTTTCTGTTTTGATAACACATTTCATTTTTTTTATTTTTTGTATAGATATTTGATGGGACGAATCAAACAATCACTTAAAGTATTTAAAGAAGCTGAAAATATGATATCATATCCAGATCATGAAATTTCTTATTACATTGGTGATATATTATGTAAAAATATTGAAAATAATGAAAAATTATCATCATCATCTATAAATGATGATATAAATGAAGCTAAAAAATATTTACATAATGCAATTTTACATGGTAGAAAATTTGAAAGTTATCAAAAATTAGCAAGTATATATGAAGCGGAAAAGGATTATGGCAAAGCAATTGAAATACTTGAAAATTGTTTACAGTAAATATTATATTATTATTATTATTTATTTATTTATTATTTTTTTTTTTTTTTCATTCAAACTGATTTCGATTTGACTCTGTTTTCAATTATCGAAATATTCAAATCTCTAAGATATTCACTTTTATATAATATTAGTACACGCATATATGAGTATATTTGTTTTTAATATCTTTTATTGTAATTTTCGATTAATTTATGATTTATGTATAACGTAACGTAAAATGTATATTATAATTATTAAAGGATATCACCAGAAAACACAAAAATATTAGCAAATATCGGTGTGTTATATTTAAAATTGAATGAAACTGAAAAAGCCTTTAATCGATTAACAGAAATAACAAACAATGATGAAAAATGTCCGAATGGATTGATTGCTTACGGTGCTATTTTACAGGTAATTATTTAACATACATATGTGTATCTATTCGTATTTTGTATATATACCAAATATTATGTATGTATAGATAATATAAATATTTAAAAAAATTTTTTTTTTCAGTTAAATTTATTTATAATTAATAAATTTGTGATTTTTTTTTTGTTTTGTTTTTTTCATTCTATTGATGCACATAGTCTAAAAATGATATTGACGGTGCACTTTCAAATTATTTCAAAATACCGTTTGAAGATCAAAAATCACCAGAATTATGGAGTAATATTGGTTTATGTTTTCTAAAAAAGAAGAAAATTATATTGGTATGTATATTTTTATATGATAAAAACAATTATTATTATTATTATTAATTATTTTTTATTTATTTATTTATTTTTTTTTTTTTTATAACTGTATACCTATTAATTATAGTCAATTGCATGTTTAAAAAAATCATATTGGTTATCTCCTTTAAATTACAATTGTTTGTATAATCTTAGTTTGATACTTCTTACAGGTAAAGAAATTTTATATAATTAAATTTTAAAATAAATCAAAATAATAAAATTTACAATAAAATCAAAATTAAGAAAACAATATACATTATATATTCATTTTAATTAATTATAATTAAATAGCGGAACAGTATGCAAGTGCATTTCATACGTTGGCTGCTGCTATAAATCTGCGTAAAGATAGTCCAGAAGTTTATATGTTACTAGGAAGTATATACATAAATACAGTGTATTCACTACAGAAATCTATTGATAAATTAAAAACGAAAATTTTTTTTTTTTTTTAAATATATATTTTATTTTAATTAGTTATATAACATCTCTGTTTCAAGCTTGTATAGCTCGATGGTTGGGTGTTGGTCTTATGATCTTATGATCGCGGTTCGAATCCAGCCAGTGCATATATATATATGTATAAAGAAAAAATTTTTTCGCCAAACGACCCATGCGGGCCGTGGTGCAGGATAGAGGGAGGCGGATTTTACCTGACCTTCCCCTACAATAAAAAAAAAAATCTCTGTTTCGGATTATATTCAATAGCTCGTATAGTCTCTCTATACTTGCTTCAATAACATGCCGGCATCTTTCATCATAACTTTCCATTAATTTTTGGCCCATTATAAACTTTTTTCCATATGGAAACTTGTCAATAAAGGTTTTTGGATTGTCGAC
Organism: Villa cingulata; assembly: GCA_951394055.1. Classification (NCBI taxonomy): domain Eukaryota; kingdom Metazoa; phylum Arthropoda; class Insecta; order Diptera; family Bombyliidae; genus Villa; species Villa cingulata. The sequence continues at coordinate 54,168,772 of OX596017.1, read as the reverse complement.
AAGTTTTCTATTTGAAATTCTTTAAGACGCCTCTGATTTGTTGAAATGAATGTCTTTACACCTGTACTTTTTATATACAACCAGTTTGTAGATAACGCTTATTCCACATTTTTACGAAATAACTTAATTTTTTTTTTTTAGATACTTCCTGCTTCTGAAAAGATCATTTTTGTTCGTTCAGGATGGCTAACTAAAAATGAAGCTTCAAAATGTGCTTTGAAATGTAAACTCATTTCAATTTTAATGTTGAAAAAACTAATGTAGGTATGTCACTTACAACAAATTTAATTATAATGCGAAATAGAGATTCGATTGTTCGATTCGCTTATAAATATGCAAAAAAAATCATATCTTAAGGTACGTATATACGACAAGAGATTTTGGTCTCCAGAGTCCAAAAAACGGTCTTCGGAGTCCAAGAGATGTGTGTATACACCAAAGAGATCTTCAAAATTTCAAGAGACCAGTGTTCTCTGGAGTCCATTTTGGTCTCTTGTTCTCCTGCCGTGTATACTGAAAAGAAGTGGACTCCACACATGGACTCTGGTTTTCAAAATGTTTTGATATTTGACTCTTGGACTCTAGAGTCTAAAAATGACATTTCGATTGTTGATGTTTGAAAAAACAATAGTGTAGTTTTTTCTAAATAATATTATTAAAAAATATAAAAATATAATAAATTAAATAAATAAAATAAATAAATTAATTAATAAATTTTATAATAAATAATATAAAATAATTTAAAATATAAAATATATTCATATATATGTATATACTTATATATATAAATATATAAATATTATATATGTACATATATGTATATAATATATATAATTACAACAATATGTGGACAACAAAAAAAGTCAAAGAGTTGCTGCAATTAGTTGAAATTCGGCCAACTATTTTTCAACTTATCCATCCGAAAAATTCATTACGACTGGAATGACGGCAACTAACATCAGGAGAAACATCAAACAGGCCTCCTGAGATTTAAACCAGAGACCAAATGCGTATTCCATGTATACACTAAAGAGACTGGTCTCCAAGAATCTCCTATTCTCTTGCCTCCGGAGGCCTAATTTTGTGGTCTCCTGGCACCAAAGTCTCCTATCGTGTATACGTGCTTGAGATTTTGGTCTCCAGAAAACGGAGTGTGTATACGTAGCTTTAGACTCGAAGGATGTAGCTAGAATCGTTGGATTTCTGTAGTGAAATACACTGTACATACACAATATGTACATAATACATATATATATATTTTATATTTCATTTTAAGTATCATATACTATACTATAATTACCGTTACAATATAAATAATATGAAATACTATATATATTTTATTTTCGTTATTATTATTGTTATTATTATTATTATAGTTTGCCTTCGAAAATTAGATGATATGGAAAATGCCTATTTAGCAATAGAGAAAGCAACAACATTAATACAACATCAATCCAATAATAAGAAGAATCCATTGATACTATTAAATTTTTCATTGATTTGCTATGAAACGGATAGAATTGATACATCTGTAATTAACTATAATAAATTTGTTAGATTATTTCATAATGTTCCATTACCAATTGAGGTTTGTTTTACATTTATTATTTATATAATAAATTCTAAAAAATTTTTAAAAAACAATATTTTTTTTTTTCATATTTTTTTAAGTATAAATTTTGTGCAACTAAACTGAAATCTTTATTGCAATATCTTGCACCAGAAAAACTAGAGGACGAACAATCTAAATTGTTATTAGATAAACAATCTAAAAATGAAGATAAAATAACTGAAAATAATGTGGAGTAATAAAAATATTGAATTAATTTCATTAAAAAAAAATGTACTACTATGTATATCTGAAAAATAACTTAGAAATAAATAAATTTGTGAACTTACTAACTCTATATTAATAGGTGTTCGCAAATTAAAATGTTGTTAATTTTTTTAAGAAAATCATAAATATACATATATTTATGTATAATGTGGTATAACTAAAGGTACGATCACACATCGCTACTTTTGCTACGCTACTTTCAAGGTTGCAGCTGCAAAAATAGCGTTTTCACTCACACATAGTAGTTGCAATCTGCTACTTTGGCTGCATGCAACCTTACAGCTGCAACTTTTAAGGAAAAAGTTGCAAAGCTGTTCACACATATTAATTTTCATGATGCGTTGTTTTTGCTGCGCAACTTCTTAAAATGTCAAAATTATAATTTTAAAAAAATGTATTTTGACGATGTTTGATAACGATGAGAGCATGGTGGAGCTATAAATAATTTGGTACGTGAATTACGATTAGGTGATGAAAGTGTGTACAAAAATTTTCTAAGAGTATCTCATTTTGATGAACTTCTACGTTTGGTTACTCCACGCATAAAAAAAACAAAAATACAAAATACAAATGTTCACACATTGTAGTTTTTGAGGTTGCAAGTAGCGCTAGCAGCCAAGCTGCAAGTGCAGTTTTTCATACTTAAAAGCAATTCACACATTTGTACTCTTGACCTTCGCAGTTTTTTCGGTTGCACAACAAGAAAAGTAGCGATGTGTTATCGTACCTTAAGATAGAAGTGAATAAATATATAACCTGTGTATTTAAATTAATGTATAAAATTTATTTATAAATGCTTTTCAAATATATCAAAATTATTTATTAATATATGAATTTTCTTTGTTTTTTTTTTGTCCGATTCAAAAAAAATAAATTATATTAAATTAAACTTTAAGACAATAGAATAGAACAAATTAATAGGTACTTACCGTTTACTCAATGGAGCTTACAATACAATCCATATTAAACTGTAAGGTAAGTGCGAATATATGATAGTATAATAATAATTGTATTAATCACTTCATTGGTTGGTATTGGTTCGATTTAAAGTGTGCTAAATAAATGCAAATGACGAAAATAAAAACAAAATACATGCATAGAATAATAAGACAGACAGAACCAGAAGAATACGACACCTGGACCTGGCACCTGGGGCCTTATCGTCAAAAACGAAAACGAAACGCTTCGTATCGTCTTGTTGAAATCGATCGTCCGTGATATTCGAAACGTTCCAAATTCAAACGATTCTGATTCTCATCGTCCTACTCTATTCAGTCGATAGCATTTTGTACATCGTTTACATATAAATTTTTTTTGTTTTTTTAATAGAATTTTTTTTTACTTAATGCATATTATATTACTGATATTTGTGAATATTAATATTAAATTAATTTTATTAAAAAAAATGAAAATTATTATCAAAAATGATATTTGATGAACAATGAACTTTTTTTCTTACAACAAAACTCGAAATTGTATGAAGTAAACAGGAAAATTTCATTTGTATAAGGAATTTATATGGTATCACCATTCACTATGTACCACTAACTACCACCATCGAAACCATGAAGTTAGACCATAGCAATTTTATATCGTTTCGTTTCGATTGTGATCGTTTATCGTTTATCATGATAAGGCAGGCTCCAGATCTTGCAAGCTGATCAAACATCGTTTCGGCCAATAGATTAGATATGTATGCTTATGAGATGTGGATCATAAATATGAGAGAAGCAATTCATTTTCAGGTTTTGAAAGGGGAGTATTGAATAGAATAATTGGATCTGTAAAAGATAAGCGTGAGTACAAAAGACAGTACAACTTCGAACTAGACAAAAGATAATGGAAAATAAGAACGTACTTAGATATGTCAAGAAATTAAAGAATTAAATGAATAGCCCAGATTTATGATTACCGGACAGAAAAGTAGTTAAGAAAATCTTTTAAAAATAAATGTCATTGGAAATGGAAAATTTGGACATCCGAGAAAAACATTGATGAATGAAGTTTTGAAATATCTTAGGAAATTGGAAATAAGAAATTTTACCAGGTTGGCTTACCACAAATGTTATTAAAGAAAAATAACAAATAAATGCAGATATTAATTTTTGGGTTTTCAAGTGAATAAAATAAACAATTGCTTATAATTTTTGAAATATTATAGATTTTAATAAATTTACATATTTTATTTGTGTCCATACAATATTATAATGCAGTATATATATATATTATATTGTATTAAGTAATATAATATAATATTCATATTAATATAATTTTACATATTTAAAATTTATTTATACACTTTACATTTATGTACATTTAATATATTTTTAATGATATTACATATGTATTTTATTTTCATTTTTTTCCCATTAGTTATTGTAATTATGTATTATTTAAAAGTTTATGTATTCAACTTCAATAAGAGTAAATTTACATATATGTGCATAGTATTATATAAAAAACATTTCTTAGATTTAATTTAATTCTCAAAAAAAAAAAAATGTTTTTTTTTATTATTATTATTTTACATCATCAGTTTCATATATAAAACTTTAAATAAATCATATGAGTTCATATTATTTTTTCCAAATTACATATCCAATACCTGCATACAAATATTTTATATATTTTTTAATTTAATTATTATTCATGTTATTGTAACGGCACCCAAAACCTTAAATAAAATTGGGTTGATTCTCTGTTTTTTACATGTAAATTATATATTTATTTTTTTTTTTTTATAAAAAAACTTTTATTTTTAATATTTCGTAAAAAATTTATTGAGCATCCATAATTCATGTGTATTTATTTTGAATTATATAAAATTAGGAATGAATTTTTACTAAAATATCACAAAAATGAATTTATATTCTATTATTATACATACATATCTGTATAATATAATAAGAAGATTCATGCCATCCATTTCGTATTCTTTATGATTTCATAGCTTTTGATATATAATCGAAGTATTTTTTAAAAAAAAACGTTTTCAACATATACATATGTATTATAATATTGAATTAAGTAATGAATAAATAACTATTGTACTTACACATCACCATCACTTTATCAGTTCAATTTGAAAGTAGATATGTATTCAGCCACATTCAGCTCAATGATTGTATTATATAAACACTTCTTATACCATAATGACTAACTAGTATTAAATTATAAAATATAATTAAAAAATAGTATATGGTAAAATAGAGGAGAAAATATACAAAGATCGTCCTAATAATGATCGGATGATTGGATGAGGAAGAAAAATATCTATAGAATAGGAAATATTATCTTGCAAAATCACGTGTTTTGCCGTAAAAAAGAAAATAGCAAAAAACCATGATTAGTTGCAGTAGAAAAAATTTTTAAATACAAGAACACAGATTAGAAATGTATTCCTGTAAAACATTATGAAAGTATTAAATAGTGAAAGAAAGAGAATAGAACTAATGGCATTAAAGATTGAACATATCAAAAAAAAAATGTGAATAATGATAGCATACAAAAAAAAAAAAATTATGACATGAAGAAAAACAAAATCAAAATTAAGAACACTGATAATGATGGATTTAATAAAATTATCAATAATGGTAAACACTAATATAATAGATAATAGTTTTAATAAACGGGGAACAAAGTAGTTCACCTCCTCGTGGTATTCCCTGGTAATAAGTAAGTAAAATTACTTGGCTAAATGAGTACGTAGACTGAATGGCCACTAAAACACCGGCGTCTCATAGCCATGAGGGAAGTGGACTCTTGAGTCTTGACATAGTTAGCAGAACTCAATTCTCGAGGGTGAAGTGTACAAGTGCAAGTCCAGCCAGATGCCTTTAAGATAGCAGCCCTATCACAATATATTTTCTAGCACAACTTTTCCTCACAAAGATATTCATAAAATTACATGGTGTTCATCTGGTATAATGCTGTTATGTAATGATTGTGATGACAATTATCACACACATTTCTTAATTTCTCCACTTAGTGATATACCAGAAAGTGAAACTGAAAAAAAATATCATCCGGTGTAAAAGTGAATTTCGTTGAACGCGAATTTTGACGAATAGTTTTATCGATTGATGAAGATGTGACCGTAGAATATGGAACTGATCTAAAAACCACTGAGTTTGTATATAGATTTCCAACCAAAGAATCACTATATTTTAAATTTAGTTGAATTTAGAAAATTTTAAATAAAGCAAATATTAAATTATATCAAATTTTGTAGTAAATTTTAATATAAGTACGAGTATATATTATCAATTTGTAGTTAAAAATAAATAATTAAAAAATAAATTTTCATTCTTTTGTACAAAAAATAAATTCTTTTAATTTCCTTACATGTATAACATCATAAAGCCTCCTAAAGATGCAAGAAGATTTTAAATAAATCATAGAATATGATACAATATATTAATTGAACTGAATGATAAAATGATGCTAATTTACATATATAAGTGTAATAAATACTGTATATACATACATATTCTGATCATATTTTTGAAATAAAAACATTTATATATATACGTATGTATTTTACATAAAACCATGAAATCAAAAAGAATACTAAAACAAATATATTATATATGAATACTATTTCCCCTATTTTGTTGATATTTTTAAATGTTAAATATAATAATAATTTATTAAACACATGTTGTTGTTACTCCAGTTACTCTAGTCATTTCGCTGCCAGATAAATGTGTTGTTAAAAATAATGATTTAAAACTAGTACGAAACTGTTTTGACATTAAACCATATAAAACGAAACCGATAGCTGCATTTATCAATGCTAACAAATCCATAATTTCACCAAATAAATTATAGCAACGTATTAAAAAGCATTTTTGTAATATACCACTTAATAAACCTAAAATACCTTGTGGAAATTCCGTTATTAAAAATAAAAATAAAACAGCAACTAATAATGTTGTCGTTCGATCTGGTCTACGATCACATTTCGAAGATCTAAAAAGAAAAATATATATATACATACATATATATTATTATTATGTATATAATATATCATATAAATTATAATAAAAATAAAAAAAACAATTCATATATAATTAATTTAAATTACCTTTTTGTGTTTGAATTTTTAATACCAAGATTATTGCATTCCTTCAATTTAATACGTCTTTTCGATGCATCACAAAGTACTCGTACTAATATAAAACTAATTATTGTAAGTATACAGCATGGTAGTAATTTTATCATAACTGAATTAACCCAAAAATTGAAACTAAAAGTCAAAAAATCAAAAGAAAAAAAATTCAAATTCAATTAGATATAAAAAAGCATAAACTTAGATATTATATTATGTATGTATCATTTTATGACAAATTATTATTAAATTTCAATTATGAATTTTGTCTATATTTTTAAATTTATTTTATTTATTTATTTTTTCTTTTTATTAAATTTAAATTTTATTATAATAATGTATAAAATAAATAAAATGAAAGTGCATATATTATTATTATGGAAAAAAAAAAAAAAAAATTACCTATATAATACTGTATCTTCTCCAGCATCAACAATATATTCATGTTTTTCGTTGTTATCCAAAAAATATACATTTTTAACTTTGAATACAAAATATGTTGGAAAGCATAAAATCGGTGAAATTATGAATGATAACAGGATGGCTTCATTACAATGCGATAGTATATATTTAGCAAATTTACCATGTGCATGTCTACACAAAAAAAAAAAAAAAACAAAAAAAAAGAAAAAAATTTAAAAAGAAATAATTACTTACTTATTTAAAATAAAGAAGTATGTACATATATGCACATACTTATTTTGTAATACATTCGCATTTTTCAAATTCACAGTATAAAAACTTTTCTAAAATTATGTTCCAACTGAACTGAAATATGAAAAATGATACTGTCGATGATGATCAGCAGATATCATATCAGGATATATGATTTTAATACGATAATATTATACTTGTGAGAGATAATATGAACGCATAGCGAATATATTAAATGGAAAGAAAAAAAAAAATTATTATTTTTATACTTACTTGATAGCTACGTAACGCCAAAATGCTAATGTTACTGTTAATAATATTGATATTGTATGAAGGATTTGTGTAAAATGCATATGAAATAATAGGTATGTTGCCCAGAGGTATGTAAAATAATGTTCATCTATATATGTATATGTACATATTAGGAAGAAATAAAAAAAAATATATATATATATATACATATATAAATATATTATAATTGAAAATTATTATATTATGCATAATATTTATTATATTAATTATATGTAACTCTTAATCTTCATTTTTCACATAATCAGATATTGAATGTTTCGTTATACGAACGTATCTTTTTCAGCATTAACTTTTTGTTTTAATAGAATACTCACATTAAGTTATTGTACTTAACATTATAAATATCATTCGTTATCACTTTATCAGCTATTAAATTAGGAATTTTTTGAGAACGTAATAATGCAAAATTTGAATGAAACATGAAATAAAACTGATAAAACTAACTAATATTTTTCATTCTATAAACTCAAACGTACAAACCGTATACTGGGGACGTACATATGTACATATATCGTATTGTATTATCGATGAATTTCAATTCATATACAAGGATACTCAGTTGAATGAAAATAAACTGATTTTTAATGTAGTGTAGTGTATTATTGATATTGTGTTATCGTATCAATGAAATACATAAATAAATGAAAATCTGAATTTTTTTCAATAGCTTTTGTTAGCAGATATATTGTAGCATTGTAAATTGTAAATTGTAGGTAGATTTACTGCAGTCGCAGTCAATTTCAGAAACACATTATATTAAAATAACACAAATACTCAAACAGATTATTTTGTAATAATTATAATAAATTGTAAGTTGTCAGTCAAATTAATTCATATATAGTAGAGATAAAAGTGTTTTTTTTACTCTATTCTTTCCTTTATCCTTCCTTATATTTTTGTTTCTTGTATTGTAAAATTTGTAATTATTGTAATTAAACTTGTTATTGTTATAATATGTATATTTGTTTTACTCTAGCGCAGTGATTCTCAACATTTTTCTTGTCGCGACACACTTTTAACGATTTCAAAATTTTTGGCGACACACAAAAAAAAAAAAAAAGGAGATAAGTTTGAAAGTTAGTATTTATTTACCTATAATACACTTTGTAAAATAGTTTATGATAATAATTTTGAATGTAACATAAAATAATATGTACTACAAAAACAACAGAACGTTTATTAAGTGATTAATTAAAAGTTTTTTAACAGTTGCCTTCCTCACAGTTTACAGAATTATTTGAAACCACATTCATTTGTTCAAATCGGTTGAAAAATAAGGAAAAAATCGCAATGTAAGCAATTGCTTTCATTACAATTTCTCAGATTCGTACTAACAGATCCCATTCAATTTGGATGTTTTGCAGATTGCACATTTACGTCTGTATACGCAAGAATTATTCCGAGTTTCGTCTGTAATGGAAGACCTCCATGTCGTTTCATTCGTACGTAAACGTCCCTATTCGGACGAAGAAAATTCGTATGAAAACGTTTCCAAAGGACGGGCAACCTGACACGTATGTGGAGCCGACTTGGGGCATAAAAATCAGTTTATCATTCTAAGAAAGAACGCGTTACAAAACAACAAGTAGTTTAGTTTAGTTTAAAATTTACTCGTAGTAATTAAAAAAAAAGCATTATAATTTTTACTATATACATACATACATACATTTCTAAAATTCATTGAAACGATCAATATCTGATAATGTTTCTGATATCTGATATTTAATTTTAGTAACTTGATACTATCAACTATACTTTTATATGCGAATTAAATAGAAAACGAAAAAATCAAATTATAATATATGTATGTAATTTTTATATTTATGTAATAAGTAAAAATAAAAATTTGTACATACCAGGTGATACAATATACATGTATGTAGTAAATGGAATATATTCAATCATAACAAACATATCGGTAACAGCTAACCATTTTAGAATTTTATTAATTGGAGTCTTTGACATATCCTTTCGAGTTAAAACAATTATATTTAAAATATTTGCAATTGTTCCGAAAATACAAATCTAAAAACAAAAATTAATTCAAAAAAAAAATGTAGAAAATATAATAAAATATCGATTAATATTAAATAGATAAATAAATAATAAAATATTAAAATATGCATGTAATTTAATTTAATGAAAAAAAAAAAAAAATAAATAAAAAAAATAAATAAAGTAATAAAAATTTAAAATGCATTGATGTGATATAAGGAGTGTCCCGAAAAGTTTTGCACGTTTTAATTTTTGTTTTAAAAGTAAAATAACGATTTTAGGTTTTAGTTTATTTTTTTTATTTATTGTTTTGTACCTAAATTTACAAATTATATTCTTATTTTATTTCAAATAATTTTCTCCTACTAAATAAACGAACCTTACTCTTGACATTCTTCATCAAATTTTGCACAGTTTCGTCTGATATTTTTTTGCTAGCTGCTGTCCACAATTTTCTGAATTCTTCCATTGATTTTGAAGTTTGTCCTTCCTGCCGTAGAATCCGTTTCACTATAGCCCAATATCTTTCTATGGGACGGATTTCAGGAGCATTAGGTGGATTGATGTCTTTTGCGACGAATTGGATATTATTCTCTTCGTACCACTGAAGAGTAGCTTTTGCATAATGCGATGTAGCCAGATCTGGCCAAAAGAGAGTTCGTCCATCATGTGACATTATAAATGGAAGTAGATGTTTTCGAAGGCACTCCTTTATATACACATCTGCATTGATTGTCCCTTCAGAGAAAAAAGGACGACTACGGCGACCACATTGACATATTGCTTGCCAAACCAACACCTTTGGACCGAACTTTTCAATTCCAATTGTTTTTAAATTATCTGGTATGTTCTCCTTGTCCCGCGCAGTGTAATATTGTGGGCCAGGTAACGTTGAAGTCATATTTAAAGTATGACTCATCATCCATTATTAAACAAACCTCTACAACTTGTACAGATTTCTGGAACGTTTTATGGCTCTATTTTCTTGGTCAGCTGTTCGTTTGGGTTTTTTTTGTTTTTTAAATGTCTGGAATTTGTTTCGCTTTTTCACTCTTTGGACCATTGATCGCGTTGTTCCGGTCTTTTTTGCAATATCCCTTACAGACATGGCTCTGTTTTGCTCAATACAGGTAATCACTTTTTTTTCTAAAATTTTATCACGTGGACCTTTCGGTCTGCCCGATCGCGGTTTCTCGTCTGTTGTTTGTTCATTTAAAAACTTTTCAACGGTCCTTTTCACTGTCCACCTCGTACTGTTCACTTCTCTTGCTATTGATGAGTAAGATTTTTGCGGATTTTCACTATAAACGCGCAGAATCAATTTTCTTATTTCTTCACGTTCCGAACTCATTTTTGCGAATGATTAAAATAAAACAAACAACGCTTTTATGCAGGCGTGCAGGACAGGTAATTAAAAAATTCTCAATCATTAATAAGTGGTGGGGTTATATAAAAGATACCTAAAACCTGTTCTAAAAACCGTGCAAAACTTTTCGGGACTGTCCTTATAAATATTAATATAATACACAAATGATTTAATCTACTATATAGATTCTGAAATTAATTATGTACATATAATTACATAATATACATATAATTGAGAATTTTAAATCAACACACAATTAACTTACCAATAACGATATATATCCATGAATATCTTTATATTCCAATAATATATCACGTATTGTACCTTTACAATATACATTACAACCACTGTTATTTAAATTATTATCATATCTATTTGTATCATTTAATTGACCACTCAATTGTAATAATTTATGTAGAAAATCATTTAAATTAGCACTTGTTATATTTAATTCCGTTATACTAATATTTTTTGATGCTAAATATGTTGTTGCATTCCTTTGAAACATATTTAATGTTTGATGATCTTCAAATAATATATTAATATTATCATTTATATTATATAAATTATTTTTATTATTATTATTATTATTATTTATTATTATTAATTTGCTATTATAATTATTATGAATATCATTTAAATTTTGATCTGACAATTCAATTCTGTTCGTTATATTATTATAATTATCATTGTTACTATTCACGATCATTTTCATCATATTTATAACATTTTTGGTTGGTGTTGTGTTTAATGTAATAGTATTATTATTATTTTATACATACCGTATTCGTATCCTCCAATTCGATTTAAATTACAATTCGAATTTAGTTTGAATTTTTAATCATAGTTTTAGTTTTAGTTTTGTATTTGTATGTAGGTGTTGATGTGGAATGGAATCGACTTCTTATATAGAAACTGCCAAACTGCTTTTAATTTTGCACAAGAGCTGTTGTATTGATTGTAATAATGTTATACCATATCCATACATATACATATAAAAATAGGATGATGATTTATTATGATGTATGCGTAGTTATTGAATTATTTGATTGAAGATTTTTTAATTTCATCTATTTTATTTGTTTATAGGAGATTATAATTTTGCGGATTGGTGATTTAATTATGTATGCATATATCTACATGTATGTATATGTATAGCAATAGTATTATAATACGGGCACGTTATAAAACCACAACCACACGCTGCCAAGTGAAGCTGAAGATATCTATGTATGTATATAAGAAAAAGGTAAATAGATATATAAGAAAAATAATATACATTATGAATGAATATAATATATGTTGTATGGTTGTTATGAAAAATGGAAATGGAAATGAAAATACTCTTACATAATATTAATTAAAGAAAATAATTAGTTAAAGAAGAATTAATTAAAAAAATAATTTAAAAGTACCTGTATGAGAAAAATTTATCCAGCTTTTAATACTCGACTCGAACATTTTATACAAAATGAAAATGTGTTTTTCTAAGTAGTACTTAAATGTAGTATATGGCTAAACATGGCTAATTTTGGTTAAATGTCTATGAGAACATAAATGGACCTTTGAATAAGAATATAGGCAATGCCATCCATTAGTCGCTGTAATCATGTCATAAAAATATCTAATTTTTTGTGATGTAATTGATTTGATCAATTTCCATTCATACTATATTAAAATTAAAACCATGCTCAGATCAGGATGGGTGAGTTTCAAAACGCCTCAAAAATGTGTTGTGATACGGCATCAAAACAGTCGTGATGCGAAGTTTTAAAACAGCATTAATGCTTCGCATCGATATTACAGTTCTAAAACTTTGACGTTTTGAAACGAATTTGTTGCTTTGTTTTGACAACAAGAAAAATGCATGGTTCACCTCCTGCATTACATAATTTTAAAATTTAATTAATTCATTCTCTACACTAAATCAAAAAAAGTGAAACAATTTTTTAATAAAATTAAACAATATCCAGGATGGACATATTTTTTAACCATTTTCGAATGAGCAAAAACACCTTCAGTGTAAGTACTCGTATAATATAATACTCTTCATTTTTTTTTTGGAATTTGTCATTAATATTAAAACACTACACATTAAAAATTCAATTTACCATCATAAATGTACAAAATTTTTGTTTAAAACAGACTGATCTTTGGTTCCATAACAAAATTCATATAAAAATAAATCACAATGAGTTTTGAAACTGTAGACATTGTCATCGATTTAAGTGTTATAATTTTGAAACTGTTGATTATGCATCGAGGCGGTCTTTAAACGTTTTGAAACTCACCCGATGTCATTATCTATCATTTGGGATAGATCAAGTTTGACAATTTTTAGTTCCGCTAAACGGAAGAACAACCAAAATATGTTGAAGTTATAGTTTTATTTTTTTTTTCAATGTACATATTTGTTTTTTATTATATGTAATTCTTTCGCTTGAGAATTTATTGTTGGAGATTTTGTTTTCGGGGATTTAGGATTGCTTCTGTTCATTTCAAATTAGTAATAAATCCGATCAACGTTATGTCTCGAATATTACCTTTACTTGAGAAAATTATGGGAAAACTTTTAAAAATTTAAAAAAATTTTTTCTAAAATTTATTATTTTATTGTTTGCTATCTCATAAATGAAAATTGCCTAAAATTTTGTAGCAATATGAAATTTTAGTTTTATAGCTAATAAATGAATAATAATTTGATAACATAACAATGTATCATGATCTCATTTAAGTCGGTCCAAAGTGAAAAATCAGTTAATCATCAAAAGCAAATAAAATATGAAACAGATTTTTATGTTTTTAATCAAACATATGTGATATAATTTTTTTACACTAGTAATTTAAAAATATTTAAATTAGATTTTTTATTTATCTTCTTTAAATTTAAAAATTTTCAGAATTCTTATTAATTTAAAATAAAATAAACTATCAAACACTTATTTAGAAATAAAATTATATTTTATTTATTAAAATTTACTAAATCATTTATACTAGAAAAAAAAAAAAAAAAACTAAACAAAATAAGAAACATTTTTTTTTTGTTTTTGTTTTTGAAAAATAATTACATAGTGTATAATGTATTATGAATATATCGCTATTTATATTTTATTTTACACAATTTTATTCAAAATTACTTATTGTACATGTATTTTAATTTAGTATATTATAAATATGGTGTTAATATATATTTTGAATTATCAAAAAAAAAAAAAAACAAAAAAAAGAAAAACAAAAGAAAGGATTGTTTCTGCATTCTAATTTCTAAAATATTCTGTTATTGCAAATATGTTTTATTTATATGCAAAAAAAAAAAAAAATATTACATTAAAATTTATGAATTTAAAATTTAAAATATACAAAATTTGATATTCATTTGCAATTTAATTACTTTTGTATGTACAATTTCATTTAATTAAAATACATTATATTAACAGTATAACATAAAATTTTTCATTTATCTTTTAGATATTATTTATTAAAAATATATGTAATGTATGTTCAATTTATTTCATATACATATATGACACAATAAATTTTAAAAATTATTTCTTTTAGAAAAATTAAAAAGAAAAAAAAAAAATAAAAATAAAATAAAATAAAATTAAAGAAAAATAAAAATTTAAAATAGGTATATGTATATATATATATATATATTGTATATAAAATAAAAATAAAAATTATCCTTGTATAATTTTCTATATATTGCGATAATGATCAATTTAAAATATTATATTTATTAATTCATTATAATTAATACCAATACTAGTAATCAAATTCTAATTTTACAAAAAATGAATTTTTGTTTTTTAACTTCATTTATCAATTTTGTTATGTATGTAGATTAACATTTATGTTAATTTATTTCACAAAAAATATAAAAAAAAAAAAAAAAAAAATATCTTCGTTTGGTTTCGATTTAAGATATCTTGTTTTAAAAGAAAATTTCCATTTTTTTTTTTTTTTTTTTTTTATAAAATGTTTTCATTTGAAAATTCTTATTTGGTTTCGCTTAAAGTAACCATCTTACGAAATACGTTCGTTCTGATTTGAACATTTGTTTTTTTTTTTTATTTTTTTTATTTTTTATTCATATAACGAATTGATAAAATTAAAATCAATAATAATATGTAATTGTTTTGAATTGTGTTTTGTATTTCATCAATGTATTTTATTTGTTTGTTTGTAATTATCCATTGGTTTTATAAAGATAAATACTAATTTTGGAATAGCAAAAAAAAAAAATATATATATATACATATGTATATACATATATATTTTTTTTATTGTGATAACTCTCGATTCAAAATATTTGGTTAAAAAATATATGTTAGGTTTTAATTACGTTGTTTGTTTTTTGCACATTTTATATATCTAAATTCTAAAGTAATTGCTTAAAAGAAAATAATAATAATTTTGTTTTTACACAATCGTACAGTTTACTCTCATAATTATTCGAAATGGTTTGTTCAGATTTTTTTTTTTTGTAATTTAAGTGCATACATAAAAATATAACATGTGTACATTCATATTATGTACAATACAAGTATAATTTATGTACATACTTAAATGTCCGTCATTTTTCGAATAGTTGTCAGTGTAACGTACTGTATATAATATGTATACATGCAAATTTAATAAATTTAATCAGAAATTTCATCGCTCCAATGAGTGGTAGTCATTGGTGCCACACATTTAAATAAATCTTTACCAGATGTTGTCGCTTCAATTTCAGAAGTTTTCTTTTTCTCTTTTTTAACACGTTGAACAGTTTCATTTATTGAACATTTACCTTCCTTATGTTTATCTAGTCGTGATTGTGTCGAAAAATCTTTTTTACATTTATCACATTTATATGATATAATCTCTTGATGAACATCCAATAAATGTTTTTTGTGCTCTGTTTTATTGGCGAAATGTTTATTGCATTCACTACAATGGAAATCATCTTCTTCATTATGCTTCTGTACATGGGTATTGTAACTTCCTAGCAATTTGAACTGTTTTTTACATATATCGCATGTTAATGGTTTCTGGCCGGCATGTTTCTTTTTGTGTTCACGTAGAAGATTTCGTGAATTGAATTTTTCATCGCAATAAATACATCGATGTTCTTTTGGTTCTCGTTTTTTATTATTTTCATCATCATCTGTTTTTGTTGTTTTAACTTTTGATCGTTTTCTTTTTGATGGACCTAATTCACCGTCAGTTGTTACATCTTCTTGGTTTACTTTCCCATTTTCGATGCTTTTTCTTTCAGATCGTCTGGAACGATTTCTTTTTAACTTGCTACCACTCGCCACATTTGATTTACCTCTTTTCTTGAGACCACTTGTTTTCTTTTTACGAAGTGTACGTTTTCGTTTTGATATAAAATCACTATCCGAATCTGATTCGTTTGCTGATTGTTCAGATTCATTAGATACAACAAAATCGTCATCCTTCTCTTTTATATCTTCAATTGCACCATCAGCATTATCGTTATTGTAATTAACAGTTTCTCGTTTAACGTTAACACGTTCCTTCTTAATTCGAGATTTTTTTAGTTTAATTCTGAGTTCTTTATCTGTTTTTTCGCAAAGGATTTTTAAATTAAAAGCAACGTTGACACTTTGAACACAGTTGTTGCATACGAATTGCGGCAATTGATCTCTTTCACTAATTTTAACAGTACTACAAATATTCATCACTTTGCCAGCAACAGTGTATAAATCTTCGGTACTAAATATGTTTACTAAAGCATCTTTAGAAAGGCAAATTCGGCACCTTTCAATATCCATTGGTACGCCTCTTGAATCATCATCTTCACTACTTCTTTCCACTTTTATCTTTCTTAATTTCGCTTTTTTTCTATCTTTTATACTTTTTCTTTTACCACTACTTCTTGTACGTGATAGTTCATAATCAAATTCTGGTGATGTATCAGATTTAATTCGTATAGCAGCTGCAGCAGCTACTGCTGATTTTCTTGTTGTTCTTCTTCTTCCCTCAAATTTATTATTTGCTTCATTTTCCACATTAGGTGGTTCAATTTTCAAAATTGATTCAATTGGTTTAACATCGATGTTCGCTGCATATAAGTTATCATCATCATCTAGGGGTTCAGCAAGCACGTCTTCCTGTATTGCAGTAATATAAAGTTAATTAGCACTTTGTTCATTATAATCAATTTTTACTTCTACTGATGAAATTCTACTTTACAATGAGGTACAGAATGAACATGTTATAAATCACGGCTAAATTAATTTGAATTATATATACATAAGTATGTATGTATGTCAGTACATAATGCAGTCTTGCATGCATTAATATGCTTTGAATGCAATAATTGAATTATTACAGTAAGTTCGATTCTTAGATAAAAACTTTTAAAAAAATTTTAAAGTAACTGTAATTTATTCAGTTCTATTTTTTATACTGTATTTATTGTTTGTTTGTTTGCACAATGGGTAAGAAAAGCATTTGGTTCACGAAAAATATTTTAGTTCTAAATTTTTATTCTTTATTAAAATTGTTTTTAACTAAAAACTGAAATGATTAATTAAGTTTTCAGCGGAAAAATTTACATCAAATTAAGAATAATTAAATTGAAATAAAGAAAATGAAAGGAAAATTACTATAAAAACGGTTAAGAATTAAAATTTTTACATAAATATTGAACAAATATAACAGGATAGTGTTGGAAAAAAAAAAATCTAGAATAAGTGTTCCAAAGTTAGATGTAAATATTGAAAAAAATCTTTCAAAATGTTATTTTTGCATATATACTGTTCAAAATTTTCTACACAAAATGAGTTACCAGTTAGTAAAGTACGTACGATGAAAACCTTTTATTAGTAATTACTTGTACAAGTATAAAACGTTCGTAGGAATCTTTTGTTAAGGTAATGAATCATTCAAGATACATTTATATGAAGAAATAAAGCAAAATCAGTATGAGATGATATGAGTAATAATAATAATAATAATAAAACATAAATAAATAAATAAATAAATAACACAAGTGATCGAATTTTCAATCAGTCACTAGGAAAATTTATTTAAACAAAATATTTCAACAAAAAAGAAAAAAAAAATTCAACCCAAAATAAAATACATATATATTTTTTTTCCATTTTCATAGTACTGATTAAGAATTAAAGTTCAAAATAAATGCATCACAATACAAAGAGTCACGGTTCATTTTAATTTTACTTACTTGTACATTATTAGCTTCTACTTCAGTCTTGATTGCAATCACTTGTTCATCGGTGACCACATTTTCTCCTACGGTGAGCTTTTCAACGAGTTGATTGTCTGGTTCTGGTAGCAAAATTGTGTTTTCCTTTTCATCATCTGCTAATTCTTCCACTGGTGCTGCTTCGGATATCATTTCAACATCTTCTGTTGTTGTTGTACATTGAATTGCACTTTCAGTTGTTTTCATTTCGACCATTTCTGTTGCTTCAGTTGTTCTTGGCTCTGATTCTGATGTTGTTGCTGTTATCTCGTCCTCTTCTTTAATTTCGTTTGTATTTTCTGCTGTTATCTCTTCTTCGTCTTCGTTAATTTTGTCTTTCAACGTTGATTTTACAAATTCTGTTTCAGTTGTTTCGTCTGGTTTTGGATCGTTTGTTATTGATAATGCCGATTTTTCGTCTATTTCAGATGATAATAATGGTATCTCTGCCACTTCATTCAATCCCGTTTTCATTTCATCATTTGTTTTTTCAGTTGCAATTGCTTGTTCTTCAGTCAGTTCTGTTTTTACTTCTGTGTTTTCCGTTATCTTCTCCATTGCTTCTTCTGCTTCAGTTTCTGTCGTTGGTGTTACTACCGGCGGCGTTATTTCTGTTGGTGATACTGATACTGAAATATCATTGTCCACTTGTGATTGTGAAATAACTTCTATTTTGCCTGCTTCATTCTCTTCTTCTTTTTTCTCTTTCTGATCTTCAACAACGTTGTCTTGTTGCTTTGCTGGTTGCATATTATTGTGCATTTTTGTAGTTTTTTTTTTTTATTTTCAAAAATTTTGTAATTTGATTTTAATTGTTTTTATTATTTTGTTAAAAAACAAATTTTGTATGTTTCATTTTTTTTTATCTCAATGTACAACACAATTATTTAGTAGCTGTTTATGTTTCACCTTCGCCACTTCACTTCTGATAAATATATGTAATGTAGTGTAGTACTAGTAATGTAATTCTTTTTTTTATAATTAAATTCGCAATTTTTACTCACCTGAAAATTTACCATATACACAATTTGTTTTTGTATTTGCGCTTCCCTAAAAAATTTTATATCTTTACAGTACAATTAAAAGTTCAATTCACAATTTTAAAATCAGAATTTCAGTATTTTTTTATTCTAAATTATTTTTTCAAATATTTTAGCACTTATTCACCCAAAATTCTATTTAAAAAAATCTTATGAACTACTATGAAAATAAAATGCAACTTATTCTTTCGCCATTTTGAAAATACTCAATGCTTTTGATGTTGATATGTTGATTTTAAATACAAATGCAAAGGCAGTGGAAATAGGCAGTTAAACATAAATATACTTATCAAATATATACTATATATATATATTTAATCTACTGAAACAAACTGATACTAACACTAAACCATTTTCTTAAATATGGGTTTTTACCCAGCCGTGAGTATATATTGTGAAATTATTAGTCGTCTCGTAATGGCAATATTTTCGAAATATATTTAGAAATAATTACCTTGTAAATTCGTGATTTGGAAATAAGTTAGTGAATACGTGAACATGGGAATACAATGAAAATAACTAAACTGTTCTGTGAATTGTGAAATTTAATTATCAAAATTTTTGAAATATAATATTTCCATAAGTCAGAGTGACAAAAATCGTACCATAAATAAGTAAAGTAATTTAACTGTATAAGTAGTTGAATTGAGTAATCAACAATAGAAAAGTAAAATAAGTAAATTCAAATATTAAAAATTCAAAAGTTTTGAGTTTAAAATATTGAAATATAATTGATTATTATTTTTTTTTATTTTATTTAGAAAATATAATTTTAATCCTTATTATTGTTATTATTTTCATTAAAATGTAATATATTTTAAAAAATTAATTATTATACTTTTCTTTTATTTGTTTGGAATAATTTATAACTGAAATTATTATTAGTTCATATGCATGAATATAATAAAAAACTAGTATTAAAATCATTATATTATGTCAACATTTTTGAATTTTAGAGATTTATTATTATCCGCTTTACTGAGCAGTCTGGGTACAAAATAAAGCATATATGTATTCTTGTCTGGATGACTGGGTTATATATTATGTCAGTTCATAAGACAGTAGCAACTATCAAAAGCGATAAATGACAGTTTTGTGTTTGATTGATTAATACGTTATACGTTTAAATAAAACTACAAATTTCATGATGACATTTCGTTGTGATTTCTAATTGGATTTTTTGTTGTTGTAATTATGACAATTATAGAAAATTTTCGTATAGTAAAAATGTAACATTTTCAAAGAAATATTTAAAAAAAAAATTAAAAATAAAAGTGTTTATTACTGAATTGCAAAAGAATTCAAATAAATTGGTTGTTGTATAAATTAATCATGAATTTGAATTTGAGTTATCGTTTTTATTTGAATTAATTTATAAAAATTCAAATATTTGAATTATTAACAATCGTATAAGATTGTAAAAAGATTATTATTGTGAATTTCGAGAAATTTGATTTTAACCGAAAAACTTATCGAAATTTCAAAATTTTAAATTTATGACAGTTGTATTTATTATTACATCTTATTATTTGAAATGTTAATTATAATTATTAATTTTGTATTTATTTTATTATTAGTATAAATTTTAAAATGACAATTTATTTATGAAATTTTAAAATTTCTTAAAATATACTTTATACAAAATTTTAATATTTTTCATATTTTTAGAATTTATTTGAATTTTTAATTTAATATTCAATTTAATACATTTAATAATATTATATCTAGGTATCATGTTTTTATAATTTATTGATTAATTGTATTTGTTTTTTTAATTTGTATAAATTGTATGTATGTAGATATATGTATATGTAACATATAACGAAAATAGCAAAATATACAATACATAAAATAAAAATTTATCAGTTCAATTTAATCAATATGATGTCATATAGACAATAACGCATATTCAACACAAATACACTTGATTGATATGATATGATATATCAATATAATAAGTATGTATGTTAATGAATATATACTGTATATATATATATATATATATATAAGTATATGTATATATTCAAATGTTTTGCATGATATAGAGATACTTTTTGTTTTTATAATCATATATTAATAAATATGTACATATGTGCATAATAATTATTATAATACATATGTAAATATATGATATTTTTGAAAAATAATATTTTATTTGCAATTTCTGAGAATTTAATGATTATTATTTTATTTTTAACACGTACGTTTATTTGATATTTTTAAATAAAAAATAAATAAATAAAAATAATAAAATAAATAAATAATAATGAAATAATTAATTAAAAACATTAAATTACTATATAAAATATATAAATTTCATACATACATATATTACATATTTATATCATTTGCTTATATGTACATATTATATAAATATATGTATGTGTATTTTTTATGCAAATACATAATATGACTTTTTTGGCTTTAAATTTTTTTCTTATTTTTTAAATATACATATATACATAAATGTATATAGTATATATTAAGTGCACGCGGATACTCAGTCCATGGCACCGCCGATCAGTAATTTTTTATGTCACATATACATATTATCCAGTTTATCATCAGTAATCAGTTACTGGTGTATATTGCTGATGGGAAAAATTTTTGATCGACTTGGGCAAGAGTAGTGCACTGGCTGGGGTTCGAACCGTGATCTCAAAGATCGCTAGACCGACACACAATCATCGAGCTATTCAAGCCCCTTTTGGCTTTAAATGATTTCTACATTAAAAATATATTTTATATATATTTTATCAAATTAATTAAAATTGATTTGAATGAATATAAAATGTAAATACAAATACCTATATGCTATAAATGTAAATTATACATTTATGTACATAATACATATGTATAATGTGAAAATTTTATAACAAAAATTCCACAAATATGTAATACGTACATATCTAATAAATAGAGATTAATTAAAAATAATTCCTTTTTTTTGTTTTTACTGTTCTAATTGTATGCTTTTAATTTGAATACATAATAACTCGAAATTTTGAATTGTTTTTCATGCTCACATGAGGATTTGCATATGTACATATCCATACACACCACATCAAATATAATGAAAAACATAATATACATATTGTATTATTTAATTCATTCAATTTTAAAAATATGTACATATGTATATGTATAATTTTGTACATTTGTGATGTATGATATACATATATAGGTAAGGTACTTATGGTAATAAAATTTAAAATTTCGCTAGCTTTATTCTGTCTGATGCAATTTATGAAGTTATGCAGAAAATAACTTAGGTAGCTACTCTCTTTTTTTTAGGTGTATATACATATAATTTATAATATATATGTCATATGTATATCTAAATACATTATGTATGAAATAATGACTAATTAATTATTTTTTAAATAATAAAATTATCCAATTATTAGAGAATTTCAAAATAATTGATGAGATAAAAATATGTACATTAACATACATACATACTATACATACTATCTCTATTATGTACATTTATATTGGTGTATGTAATTATAACATTTTTTTTTTAAATGAATTGCCATTCCAGCAATAATAAATTTATACAAGTTAACATTTTATTGAATAAAAGGAAAATAATAATTATTATTATTATACATAAGTGTAATTACTGTAATTTAAAATTAGAATTTTTTCAATTATATTAAACGTGATATGTGTGTGTATATTATATAGTGTTCATATATGCACAAATATATGTACATATATACATTTATATACATAATGTATATGCATTGAAATTTATAACTTTATATAATTATACGTATATAAATACATACATACATATAATATTGCATTACATATTTACATATGTGCTTAATCTTATAAATAAATTTGTTGCGTCTGTCTGTATGTATGTATGTATGTTCCGGGTAATCTCGAAAACGGCTGAACCAATTTTGATGGAATTTTTTTTATCTTAAAGAGTGATTCCTTCCATTTAAAATAGGCTACTTTTTTTTTCAAAATTTATTATTTAAAACAATAAAAATTTGATTTAAACAGATGAAGGTCTGAAAGAAATCTATAAAATGTATGACAAGCTTTTTCTTCTAAATGAACTGATAATCGTGGTTGATCGTGGTAATTGAATTACAAACTCGATAATAATGACGTAATAACATAAAGCTTTACAAAGAGCTTCTTCGCTCGGGATCACCTTATTCTGTACATCGTGGTTCGTTTTATAGCTCTATGACAATGCGGACGAAGTCGCAGGCACACACTAGTTCAATATAATATTTATGTAGTTGATTTATTATGATGATATTAGTTGCATTCCTTTTGACCAAGTAAAGTACTCCCAAGTACTCGGGAGTAGATTGTAAATGGAACGCAATTTTTTTACTTGGAAGTAAAAAGTAACCTCAAATTTCAAGGCATACCATACATCATTTCTAAGGCAATATAAATATTGGAGTAACAGTTGGCCGTGCTCAAATTTCAGCTGTCATGTATTTCAAATTTGTTTTGTTGTTGATTTTAGATTCTCCATAACCTTAAACAATAAAAAGCCACCTATTGAAGGAAACGTGTAATGAAAATATTACAGACTTTAACATATTTCTTTAATCTCTAACGATTGAAACACAAAAACCTCTGACGGCGAATTTTGGCGTAACTAACCATGCAACTGTCAAGTAAATTATTTGAATACAAGAGGTGGTGTAGATTTTTTTTTCAAATATACATATATACATACAATGTATATAGTATATATTAAGTGCAAGCGGATACTCAGTCCATTGTGGCACCGCCGATCAGTAATTTATGTCAGATATATATATCATCCAGTTTATCATCAGTAATCAGTTACTGGTGTACATTGCTGATGGGAAAAATTATTGATCGACTTGGGCAAGAGTTCGAACCGTGATCTCAAGATCACAAGACCGACACCCAACCATCGAGCTATTCAAGCCCCCATGTGGTGTAGATGATCACGACTACAAGTACTTGGGGTTGGGAGTACTTTACTTGGTCAAAAGGAATGCAACTATGAAAGAACGATCGAAGAAGCTCTTTGTAAAGCTTTACATGGCTTTATGTTGCTTTATGCTTTATGTTATTACGTCATTTCTATCGAGTTTAAGTTTGTAATTCAATTACCACTACCACGATCAACCACGATTATCAGTTCATTATCATTTAGAAGAAAAATCTTTTCATACATTTTATAGATTTTTTTCGGACCTTCATCTGTTTAAATCAAATTTTTATTGCTTTTTAAATAATAAATTTTGGAAAAAAAAGTAGCCTATTATTTGCGGGAGGAATTCCTCTTTCAGATAAAAAAAAAATTCCTTCAAGATTGGTTCAGCCGTTTTCGAGATTACCCCGAACATACAGACAGACAGACACACACGGACCAAATTTATTTATAAGATTATAAGATAAGTGCATAATGTGTATCTATATAATTATCGGATTTTATAAAAAAATATTAGTACATATAGGTATATAAATATATAGCACTTTGTTTATGTACTTTATGTATTTAGATAAAATACTTTTACCATACTGGAGTTTTTTTTTTTTTTGTTACCTATTTTGTAGTGTAATAAAACTTATTTTTCTATTTTAAAATTTTTCAATAAAAAATATTATAGATTTTATCAATTAATATAATTTACATCAATATATATAGTATACATATAATGCATATAATCTAAAAAAATGCATATATGTATACAAAAAAATTGAATATTTATGTGAAGTGAAATGTATTATTATATATAGGTACTCGTATATATGTATATTGTACATACAAAGTTTAGAAAATTTAATTTAACTTTGGGATAATCGGTTTTGTTGAAACTTGAAATAAGTTTTATATGCAATTACATATGTATTCTTATTAAATATATATTTACGGTATACCAAAAAAAAAAAAAAAATAAATTGTTTTTTTTTTAAAACTTATCTATAATATTATTTATTATTGAAGGATTGGATCGTGGATCACAAATATTTATGTGCATACGTAGATGATATAGCAATTCTAGCAAGAAATCAAGAAAAATTGAAAAACACATTTGAAATAATTGAAAGAAAAGCAAAGGTAAATGGGCTAGAAATCAATATGAAAAGAAAACAAAATACATACATACATACATATGGTTGTCACAAGAAAGTATGAAAACTGGCAGAATAAAGAACTATGCATCAACGAATTTAAATTTAAAAAAGTGAAAAATTTTATATGTTTGAGTTCAATAATAAGCAAAAATGATGACATCAAATTTGATATTATTATACAAGAAAGAGAGCAAGCTGTGAATAAAATAATATTACTATGCTTATATAAAATTCTTTAGATCTAAAAAAAATATACTATCAAGAACAACAAAGCTCAAATTGTATATAAAACGTTAATAAGACCGATTGCAACATACGGATCTGAATGTTGGAGACTATATCATCAGCAAATTAAAATTATTTGAGAATATTTGAAAGGAAAATATTGAGAAAAATATATAGTTCAATAAGAAACGAAGATAGAATTAATTACAAAATTAAGTACAACGATGAGCTAGAACAATAATTGACAGACAGGCAAGACATAGTTCGTTCTATTAAAGCACAAATAATAAAATGGCTAAGGACATGTAACGAGAATTCAGCCCAATAGAAAAAACCCAGAATATTCTTTGAACGAGAAATAAAAGGACAAAAAAGTCAACGAAAACAAAGAAAAAATAAATGGTATAACGATGTACTAGAAGATTTACGTGTATTAAAAGTAAAAAACTTGAGAACGAAAGCAGGAGATAGATACGAATGGAGGCAAATTGTTGAGGAGGACAAAACTCACAAAGAGTTGTAGTGTTAGGAAGAAGAAGAACAAGACACATATAATATTATATTAATATGTAAATGTACAATAATATGTAATATTCGAAAGACAAAAATTATAACAACTTCTTATAAATCTCATAATTTTAATTTTGTTCAATTTAAAATAATCATATATTTATAATTGTAATGTATTGTATTTATATGAATTTGAATGAATATTCTAGTATGTATATTGTATAATATGTATTATTATACTATGTATACTATGTATCATATACATACTACACATTATATCAAATTTATATTTATTTACATAAATTTGTATACAGATAAAAAAAAAAACTTTAAATTTTTAATTGATTAATTTTCAATTAACCGGTATATTATACTGTTGATTTTAATTAGAAAAAGAATGTTATTCGAACAACAGAACACTAATATGTATTTCAAATTAAATTAATTATTATAACTATATAATATTTAAATAACATATTGAAATTTTTAAAAGAATAAAATTAATCAAAATTGTATCAATATTTTTTTTTTGTAATATGTATAAAGTAAAATTTAATTAAGATGAATAAAATAAATTTATCTAAACTTTAATTGTTTTGTTTATTTTTTCGATTAATACAAAATTTGAAGTATGTACAAGTATATACATACATTTAAGCAAAGACAATAAACGAGTACATTTATAATATTAATATACATACTTAATATCCCAGCTGACCAAGTGAACTCATAGTGATAAATAGTAGTCAACACCTAAATAGTACTCATCACTATTACATCAGTATTATGATAAAAAGATATATAATTAAAGAGAAATTTATTTCATTTATGTCCATCCATATTAATTGATTTTTGAGAGAAATTATTATGTTTATTCCGCAAAATTTTTTCACGTACGTATACATACATATATTTATTAAAAAAAAAAAAAAATTTTTTTTTTTTTTTCATTTTTAAATAAATTTTCAAGTTTTGTGTATAACAGAAAATATTGAGAATTAAAAAATTAAATAAATTAAATTAAATTATATTAATGAATATGTAATGTATGTAATACTCGTACATATATATTTATTTATTTAAAATTAAACATATAGAATTAACTAAAACTATATGTTTAATTCTAAGCCAACGGCTGCAAGGCCATTACAGGCTTCTTAAATTTACCTACTTAAATTCTATTCGACATCTAATTCCTAATTCTAGTCTAATCTAGCTTATTCTATCCGTCAGCTTACAATTTAGTCCTTAAAAGCCAGTTAAATTATTTTTAAACTCGTACATATTTATCACAAGAAAAAAGAATACATACATATATAGTACATATGTACTACGTACTACCGCACAGAAAAATTAAATATACCTAATTGAAAAATATGATGAATGAAAATGATAAAAACAAAAATGATTTTTTTTTTTCATCTTTTTGAAGTATCTACCTATACATACATATATGTATATGTATATGTATTGTATAGGTAGCTTTTGGGTTACTTATAACAATAATAATTTATCTATGAACTTCTACATAATATGTATAACTATAATAACTAAATATTATTTGTGGCAATATTTTTATTATACTACTGTGGGCAAAAAATAGTAAGACTTTGTTCATAATTTTAAAATTCTTTATTTATTCTGGCAAATCTATTTAGCCCCCTCAAAGTAATCTCCCCCGGCAGCAATACATTTATGCCAACGTTTTTTCCAATCCTCGTAACAGTTGTTAAAGTCAATTTCCGGAATAGCCTTCAATGCGCGTAGCGATTCACGTTTAATGTCTTCAATTGACTCAAAACGGTTTCCCCGGAGCGGTCGCTTGAGTTTGCTGAACAGCCAGAATTTCACTCGGAGCTAAATCAGGGGAATACGGTGGTTGTGGAACGATATTGGTTGAATTTTTGGCGAAAAACTCACGAAGAATCAATGCGGTATGCGACGGTGCATTATGGTGGTGCAAAAACCAAGAGTTTTCGGCCCATAATTCACCTATTTTTACGAATAGCTTGGCGCAAACGACGCATAACACTCAAATAGTATTCCTTGTTGACAGTTTGGCCGGTCGGAAGGAATTCGGAGTGCACCACAACTCGATGATCGAAGAAAACTGTCAACAAGACCTTGATTTTTGACTTGCTTTGACGTGGTTCGTCGTCAACGCGTTCTCGACCCTCTTTGAATAATTTGTACCAATCAAAAACACTTGCTCGCGATATACAATTATCACCGAAGGCCTTTTGTAACATTCTGAACGTTTCGGCATCAGAAATTTCATTCCGCACACAAAATTTAATGGAACTTCTTTGTTGAATAATTTCACTCATTGTATACAAATCGCCGAATGCACTTTTTGTTCTTTAGAAAGACAAGCGTATACTAAACACTAATGATTACTTTGATGTGATATTTGGCACAGATGTCACTGACAGTCATACCAAAATAGAAAAAAAAAAATTTCGACGAATGGATTTCCGCGCGAAATTTAAATTAAAAAGTCTTACTATTTTTTGCCCACAGTATTATGTATACGAATATTTACATAAATAAGGTATTTATTTTAAGTTTATGTGATTTAAGGATATAATATTTTCTATACGATACCAACTAAAAATGTATACGAATACTCGTATATACTTGTATTATGTATACATATATGTAATATTATCATATTATATTTTTCATATGTCCACAATTATAAATAGATTTATGAAGAATTCTCTTATTGACAATAGATATCAAAATTAATTTAATCAAATTTTTTTTTTCCATATTTCTCATGATGAAGAAGAGCATGACTTCTCTCTATTCAAATATATGTACATAAATAACATAACTATGTACTTATGTATGTGTAGCTTAGTTAAAGCAAAATTATTTTCATTATTTTTCATAAGAATTGGTTTAATTTAAAATTCATAAATTCATAAAAATTCCTCAATCAATGGAATCCTTAAAGCATTCCACAAAAATATTAAAAATTCTCACATTTTTAGGAATTTCTCAAGGATTGGCAACAATATATACTATGCTATTATGTACGAGTATGTATTAAATATATAAAATATTAAAGAATGTATGTATATTCGTCGATTATCTTATATACAAAATATGTACCTATACATTTACATTTACATATATGTATATAATACGTAAAGAAAAACATTATAAAAAACATAAATTATAAAAGTAATTTATATTTGAAAAAAAAATATATATATACGTATATATATACTTACATATACAAATACGTATTATATACAGATATGTATATATGTATTTATTTACAAATATGTATAACAAAAAAGGATTTTGTTTTTCATGTAAATATGATATTTATATATATAATATATGTATACATATACCATTGTATATACACACACATATACAGGGTGATTCTTTTGAACAGGTATACATATTGGTACAACCATACTCTGTATTCCTTGAAGTATTTTATTGAAAAAAAAAAATTGTACTAATAAAAATAATTTCTATCGACTCTATTTTCAACGCTATTTGGCTATATATGTACATATATGGGAATACAAAATATGTATATGTATTATCTGAAAATTTTATATCAATAGATTTATTTTAATCAAAAAGTAATTTATACATTTATTTCATAATATATCATTAATATAATATAATAAGTAAATTATAGTATGTATATGATTTCAATTATTATAATATTAACTCTAACTGTAGGATTCTTATAAGAATTGTAATAAAAATAAGTATAGGTAAATTAACATCAGTCATTCATATCAAGTAAAAGATAGGTAATTAAGTCACGTAACATAATATTTATATAAAATAAAATTAGTTCTGTAGTTCAGTAATACACCGTAGCCGCGTATTTATTATTCATTTTTCTATTTATTAGCCAAATTTTGAAATTATTCGTAGCCGTTATAAAAAAAAAAATACATTATACCTATGTAGTTATTTTTATTTTAACTTTTAATTTCTACATGCGTATACAAAATGTGTAAATATGTATAAAATATTCATATATGTTTATGTTATGTTACGTTACCATAAATATGATGTATTGTACTTTATTCCATTTTTTTTTTCTTTTCTTCAATTTTTTAAAAGGCAAATTTTTGAAACATTAATGGCAAATTATGAATAAAAAAAAAAATAAAAAACAAAAATGAGAAATGTATAAAATAAAAAATTTAAAACATTACAGAAGCAAAAAAAAAAGCAAAAAGCAGAAAAAAAAGGAAAAAAAGGATATTGTTATATAAATGTTTATGTATCATATATATAATATGAAATGTACACATATATAGTATAAACATATAATTTTTCTTAAAAAATATCTTTTCTATTTTTAAAAGTCTGGCATATAATAATGAAATGATAAAAAAAAAAAAAAAAACAGTAAAAAACATATACTTAGATACAAATGTATTATGTTTGAAACAGATAAAAAGCTTCGTTTGTGTTTCATTGTTTTAATTTTAACCTTAGATATGTTATTATTGTTATGCAAATATTATGTAATATACATATACATACATATGTATGTACTTTTATACAAAAGAGTATAAATATGATATTTTAATGCATATAGGAGATTGGTATATTTGAAAGAAAAAAATTAATATAAAAAAAAAAAAAACAAAAGAAAAAAAAATTTCTTTTAGCATTATGTACATACTCGTATATATGATGTGTACAATATGTATACTTCTACATTAAAATATAATCATACGAGTATATGCGGAGGGAAGATATTTTTTTAAACGTAAACACGTACATAATAACGAATTACATAAACTTTGAAAACTAAATATCTTTTATAGAAAATATTAATGTAAATAATATTTATATAATATACTAGATATAATATGCGTTTAAGCATGTTTAAGAGTATTATGTAAGTGCTATGTAATGTAAATAAAAATTACACTTAAAATAAAATATTTTTTAAATAGATTTTTGATTTGTTTCGATTTTATCTATAACATATATTAGGAATACAAAAAAAAAATTATTTTTTTTTTTTATTTTTAAATAAAAAAGTTCTAAAGATTTATGTAAGTATTTATTTACGAATATATGCTGGTTATATATTCTTCATACAATATTTTATGCGTATATGCATATATGTACCTACAATATTGTACAATTATAATACTCTTCTTTACTTTAAAAAAATTTCAATTTGAATTTTTAAATTGAAATTCATCACAAAGTTTTTTTTTTTTTTTGTTTTTTTTTTTATTTTTTTATTTGTACAAAATTTTGATATAAACATCTTTTCTTTTTTTTTTTTATAGATGAAGACAGATAATTTAAAATTTACATTATTATAATGTGATGTGGTGATATTATGTATATGAGGGGAGGAGAGGATTTGGTGTATTTTTGAACCAAAAATATGTATGTATATATGAACAAGATTTGTTGTCAGTCAGTATTTACTTAAATTAAAAAGTTTTATTGCAAATTTTATTAAGTGTATAGAAAATTGAAAACAATTTAATAGAAATGACACAAAAAAATTATACATAATAATCCTTGTATAATGGTGTGTATATATGTATCTTCAATTAAATCATTAAGTGCTATGTGCTATATGTATATGTATGCAAGCATACTGCAATGATTTTGTTTAACACAATATAACAAATGATGTATATATATATTTTATGTATATATGTACAAATGTTCTGTCACTGTGTATAAAAAGTAAACATATATAAATAACAGAAAATAAGGTAAATGTAATATAAAAAATTTAAAATGAAATCTACGAATATATTACTTTTCTATATATGTATATAAAAAATAGATAGAAATAAAAATATAAGAATATATAACTATAACTGTAACAATTAAAAACAATAATAAAATATTAAAAAACTAATAGATAAATTCTATACAATACTATTCGAATTCTATATATTGATACAATTTACGTAAGTATATTATAAAATTGTTTATTATCATGAACAGTATAAATGAAATTATTATTTATTTTTTCTTCATTTTAATTTTCATTTTTCTATTTAACTTTGAATGAGCCCTCCCTTTATAACAACATATAACACCTACTATAACTATTGAAGCGAAATATTATATGAAATTATTAAAATAAAAGACAAATAAATTAATAAATAGCAAAAACCAACTATATGCAACAGGAAATTAATAATAAATGAGAATAAGGATTAAAAATGTAAAATTACATATTAAAAAATAAAATTAAAAAAAATATAAAAATGACAAATTTCAGGTATAGTATATACCTATAATAACGATTTTTTTTTTTTAACTTTTCAAATTTTATCTATTAGTATAGCATATATTTGTATATATAAATATGTATTTATATAATATGTATATGTATGCACATAATTCATAATACATAATATGTATAATGTAAAATTTTTTTATTTTTTCACCACATTTCTTTTCATTTTATTTAAATTATGTAATTTCTCATATAAAGGTGTATGCAATTTTTCTTGTCTTGTACATTATATTATATGTACATAATATACATACATATACTTATATATATGAATTAATATACAAAGAAAACAAAATCATAGTTATTCAGATTATGTACATATTCATATACATGTACTTATATATATGTATTATGTTTACATATATTTTTTATACTCTACTATATAAAACGTTATATACATGTATATGTATATGTACACCATATACATATATATTTATTATACGAATATTCATATGATATAGAGTATATGTGTATTGCACATGTTACATAATTCATATATGTACATCATGTGGTTACCTAAAAAAATATGCTTAGAGTTTTGTCATCACAAAGTAAAGTGTTTTTTTTTTTGTTCATTTTTGCCTTTAACATATTCATTAATCAAAGAATATCTTACATAAATATCATGTACATTACATATATGCAGTTATAGATGTATTCGTTTTACTGTAATATGTATATGCATTTTATAGCTTATTTATCCTGCTTAAACTATAATACATTATAAATCAAAGATACTATAATAGTAGTGCGCGATTCACGATTTGTCGTAAAAGCCTCGTGAACATCGTCGTATAATAATCGTAAATCGTAAGCCACCGTAATTGATGGTAAATATTTTATATGCGGGAAAACGAGTTACGACATCGTAAATTTTCATCATGAATTTAGGCATGTTTTTGTATGGTAAATCGTTTATCGTAAATCGTGAATCGTGAATCAAATTCACATCGAATTATTGTATCGAATTTTCTGTAATTTATTTTGATCATTTTAAATAATATTAATTAATTTCATTCTTTTACTATTTTTTGACATAATTTTAATTTTATATTAAATTTTATTTCATCAGAATTACACTTTTATAAATCAATGGATTCTGAAAATTAAACTATTAGTAGGCTTTTTTTTTCGACATTTATGACATAAATTCATTAATTACATATTAAGAATAGTTATTATTCAGGTGTGCTCACGATGTTTCCTTTACAACTTTTACGATTTACCATCAATTTATGATTTACGATACATTATGAATACCGCAACTATATAAATACATATAAATACATATTAATGTATTTGTATAGTATCTTTGATTATAGATATCTTATTTATAGTATCTTTATAAAATATATTGAAATTGAAATTAAAATTTATCATTAATATTTATGTAGATGTATGTATATGTATAAATGTATTATATATTATACAGTATACTTTGGTATAATGTGTGTAAAATATTTTGAAAATTATAAATTGAAAATTTTGTAAAATGAATCGATTCAATTGATTTAGAAATATTGCATAATATATAATATGTACATTCAATAGATGTACATACATATGTACATAATAGGTGCTTTCGATTTGGCAATTTCAAGTACTTGCGAGTACTAAAATATGTCTAGGATAAATTATTAAAACGAACGACACAAAAATTATTCGTAACTACTTGCATATACTTCCAGCTACTAGAAAAAATTTTCATGAGTATAGCTGCGAGTAGATGGTTTAGCACAGACATTTACCTTTTCTACTCGCAAGTACTTAAAATTGCCAAATCGATAGCACCTAATATGTGTATGTAGATTTTATCTTATACCATAAAATACATATATTTAAGATGTATACATATACTATACATATTATATTATAAATTATTAGAGATAATAATTTGTATTTTGTATACATATATGACATAATGTATTATAATACATATTTCTATTCCTACTATTATATTCATACAGATATAAATCAGTATTGATAGATGTATACATATGCAAGAGAAAGAAAAAGTTATATATACCTCTATGTATATATACGAATGTGTGATAATAATAATTACACATACATATATACTTATTTTATATGTACTTATTTGATAAATACGCATATTATACGAGTATAAATGCTTGTATAATTTCTTCCTTTTTGTATATATATATATATATATTACATTGATGTACATATATACAAGTGTACTTGTAAGTATAAATATATGTAAAAACATCTATACATTTTTTAAAACACAATTTATTTTAATATACATACATATATCTAAATCTATCTATTTATATGGATATACCATATATGATTGTATATATAATATGTTATTCCATATTCCTTTTCTTCTATACGATTTATATTATCGCAACGAATAGAAAAAAATCAGAGAAAAACAAAATTTAAACGACGAATAAAATAAAGTATATAATTACATATGTATGTGTATGTATGTATGTATACATATATATATACATATATACTTATATACATATATATATTAATATTTCGTTTCGAACATGTATAATTTATTAGAGAAAATATAAAAATGTTATAATATTAGAGTAATAATATAATCATCTAAATGATGTATACTATACATACTTATATTATAGAATACAAGGATGTTCTCGTTTATGTATTATGTAAGTACATATAACAAATTTATTGTATTTGAGTCTATAAATGCATATTATATATTTCCACATAAATATTATGTGCATATAGGTATTCACACGTACGTAATATTTATACATATATCTTATCTTCATAAAATATCTTTATACGCATAGATTATATCAATCTTATGTATTTTACATGTGCGGTTGTAATATGTATATTTCTTTTTTATACAATAAAAATTGCATAAATGCAAATATGTAAGTACATAATTATGTAACAGTGCATATTACATTATGTTTACATATATGTAAAATGTATAATAAAACTGTATATACCAAATATGTGGTATAAATTTCTATTACATCATTTATTTTTTTTTATATACTTATTATAATAATATTACGATAATGTATAAAGAAAGGATAATTAAATGTATGTAAGTATATGTAGTGTTACATTTTACATATAATGTATGTACAATTGTCAATAAATTTTGTTCAAACTAAAAATTATTCAACTGCATATGTATGTATGTATATCTATTTCTATGCTACTTATATAAGCCTATTAGATAAAAAGAGTATAATAAGAAATCATATCCTTATATTATTATATTTTATTACAAAATATATGTATGCATGCCTAACATAAATTATATATGTATGGTTGTATGTACATATACATATGTATACATGGTGCTTCATAAATATAGTACATATTATATAAATATGTACATATGTGTAGACAAAAATACATACATATATGTAATATGAAAATTATGTTAAATTTTAAAGTAATAGTTTCACATCTTATGTCTTCGACACACAGAGGTTGAAATTAAGTAGATTTCATTTTAATTTCGAGCAGAAATATCGAAGGTGACACACAGTAATTTTGACATTTTATCGCGAATTTATTTAATTTATCTAATTTGAATTTAATTTATCTGAACATAGCCTACTTCTTCTATTAAATTTAACTGTCATTTATATTCAATTATTTCTTAATGAAAATTTAAAAAAAAACAATTTTTTTGATTTACAATTTGTTAGTAGATGTCTCTGTTCTACTTAAAGAGCGAAACATGAGTAGATTTCGAGCGAAATTACGTATTTTTTATGTAATTTCGCTGACTAAATTTCGGCCCAAATCCGTCGTTTTTTCCGGATTTCGAGGCTGAAATTAGCAAAATACTTAATTTCAACCTCTGTGTGTCTACAATATATTATATTTTATTTAATAACAGATATATGTATATAGGAAGGGAAGGTACATATATACTTACATATGTGTTAAATAATGATCAAGGTTAAATATCAAGGATATTAATGAATCATAAAATAATAATTAATTATATAATATGCACGTATGTATGTATACTATGCATACGTGATATAATAATATCTAGGTATATCTATTATACATGAAAACGTTTGTATATACGTATGTATGTATACATTATGAATATGCACTTTAAATACGTTGTGTTATATTGTCTGTGATAATATACACCTAAATATTCATTCATATACATACTTATTTGAACATGAATATAAACATGTGTACACTATAATGAATATTATATATGTATATCTACATGTATGTATGTATTTATATTTCGTATATATTTAATTTGTGTAGATATTTTATGTTTTTTTTTTGATACTTTGATAGATATTTTATTTATTGTTAGCAGCATCATAAATATGAAATTTAATATTACATACATACTTACTTATCAAATATGTATACGAATTTCTACTTATTTTAGACATTCATATTATGTATATATGTAAGTACCACCTACAAAATGTGTGTATATAATTTTAATTACATAAAATCAAATATAATATTTAATTTTGTATTTATTACTGAATACTGAATTCATATTATATTTGCACTTTATGTATATATAATGCAAATGAATATTTCTGGTATATGATATATAGTATATAATAAGTATACGATATATTGTATTTTATTATTTAAATTTTATATGATTATGTAATATAGTACATAGTTTATATGTACGTATTTTACATACTTGTAGCTTGTACAAAAGTATAAAATGTACATAGAAATTTTTATACACTCCGTTTCAAAATATAACCTCACCACTACCATATGTGTATATCTCAGGTAAGGAGTGTAAATTTTACAGACCTTTGTTTTAAGAATTTTAAGTGTCCTTAGAGTTAAAAAGTTTTTGGAAGTTGAATTTCAGGTTATCGTAATATTATTGTAAATAACAAGGAAATAACCCAAAGAGGCCTATATAAGCCGTTGCAAAATATAGCCTCACCATCAGTTTTTATTATTTTCTTGAAGTATTAACAAGATTTGTTTATTTAGTAGTTTTAAATATTTTAAAAATTAAAATTCCGCGTGGAAAAATGTCAAACGAAACAGAAATCAACATAATTAAAAATTTAAAGAAAAAAAAAAAAAATAAATCAAATAGTGAAATCGCTAAAATTTTGAACTGAAGCCCAATAGCGATTATTATTTAGCAAAATAGCAAAAGAGACGATCCATTCTATTAGATTTGCCTTTTACACACACTATCAAATTTGCCTTCTGGTAGGACTTTTTCAAAAAAATTTTTATAGAGAATTTTAAGATGCATCTTTTGAGCTATAAAACACATCTGTATCATTTACCGTTATGAAGATATTGGAGAAAAATCATTAAAAAAAATATTTTTTAGGGGTGTATCTTTTTAAGGGGAGAGGGGTGTGAGCGACGCAAATTATTTTCATATTGATAATAAGGGCCACCCCCTCTATCGATTGCGCTACTACTCATTTTTTCTTCATCATTATTATTAAATTTACTATTAGAATATAATAACGTCGTCGTTCTGTGAAAAGTCACTAAATCCATTTTTCCTGAAAATTATTAAGTCCACATCACATGTATAGTCAGTTTTTACTGCTAACAAATGCACTGTAAATGGACTTAGATATTTTCACACTGTCAGTAAATCCTAAGTCTTATATAGGAGGGGAGGATAGGAGATATAGGAGGAGTATTCGCAGATAAAATAAAGAAATAAATTTATATCGCATAATATATACAATGAAAACAGACAGTTATTTATATAACATATAAATAAATATGTGTAGAATAATGCATATTTATGAATATATTTAAATCTACGAGTATATAAACAAAAATATAACTGAATCTCAAATATTTTCACAAAAAATTTTTTTTTTTTTTTAATCAGTATAGAGATATTCATTATTATTGATAAAAATTTCGAGTTAAGAATAAGTGAATTCCTTTTTTATTATATTGCTTTTTATAAAACATAAAATAATAATAATAATAATAATAATAATAGAATAGTATAAATCAATTTTTGAAAGTGCTAAAAGCTATACTAAGTATGTTTATTTTTATTTTTTTTGCTATTACTCCTCAAGGAGGATATATCATCTTTATATAAACGCTTTTTTCTTACTCTATTATGCATGCAAGATGCAATATTTTTTCAATAACTTGGTAGCATTTTTTTTTTTATTGCTTTAGTATTTGAATTTCGTTCCTTATTGCCTGATATGGTATGTGTGTGTGTATTCAAAATATTAATAAAATGTATTTTTTTTTTACAAAATGCACAAGTATGTTATATGCAATTGACTTAGGTATTTTTATAAAATATTTTGTATTAAAATATATGTGTAAGAAAATTTATGTCTTTTTTTTTTAAAAAAAAAGGATAAAATAAAATAAAAAATAATTGAGTATGAGAATACGAGTATTTTTTAACATTTTCAACATTATATTTTGATATTTTTATAGTCATATATACGTTATATATTTCTTCATTTTATTGTTATAATACATTATTATTTTTCTTCAAATAAAATAATAAATTTAGTTTTATTTAAAAGTTTTTTTTTTTATAATATAGCTATATATTTCCTTTTTCAAATATATAATAGTCTATTTATTTATAAATCTACTTATTTCTATTCCGATGGTCTGCATTAAGTGCAGCACAAATCAAGCCAAGACATTCACTTCACTTGAACTGAATTTATAATGTGTGTTGTGAACCACTGGCCTGAGTTGTTGGTATGGAAGCAAACTCATATCTCATATTTTTATTATAGGGCTTAAATTGTTATTGTGTTATATTATTAGAATGATGTAATGTAATGCTCTATTAATACTTTGTGTTACTTGTTTCAGTGAATAGACTATATACTTCTTATACTATTTAACTATTATTTATGTATATATAATAAATCAATTAAAATGATTTATTTTAATGATAGCAAAAATAATTATTATATTATATATCCACATATATGAATATCTATGTTTATTGTGTGCAAAAAAAAATGTAAGTACATCTATGTCCTGGATATACACATATTTGGTTCTTTTATAGGTTGCGGAATGGTTGACTAAAATCGTTTCAAGAAGAAAAGGAGAAGATAAACTAATATCACTCATGTGTCTTTCTACTTTTCTTTTCAATTTTTTTTTTACTTCTTTTTCTATACATATATCTTAAATACTCAAGAGTTATGTAAATGACCATGTTTGTTTACAAATGAAAATATACATACAACAAAAAATTTATCGGTTTTTCTTGTTTACACGCATCTAGTTTCGTGTCTAGTTTCGATCTGAAATATTTTTTAGTACTCGACTACTACAGTGCAGTACATAATTTACACAAGAATGTTAGAAGAAAAACTACTTATTATTCTCGTATCTTTTTACTTTTCTTACTATTTCTCTTTCTATATCTCAAATTCTCAAGAGTTAAATGATCATCATAATTATATTATGTAAATTACTGTAGTTATAAATAGCCGTGTACGAAGAAGAATTTCAGATCGATACTAGATCCGTGTAAACAAGAAAAATCTATGAATGTTTTGACCTATATTTTTATTTGTAAATAAACATGATCATTAAACTCTTGAATATTTGAGATATAGAAAGAGAAGTAAAAATAAAAGTAGAAAAATACGTGAACAGTATATAGTTTCTTTTCTTATGTTCTTGGGTGGGTAATATACTACACTGGTACACTATGGTACTACACATCAGCAGTAGTAGCCATTGCACGAAGAAGAATTTCAGATTAATGTTCACTTTGTATAAATATATATTTAAACGTGATGAATTCATAAATATTGGTATACTATACATAAACATACAATTATAGTAGTAATATAAATACATATTTATTAAATTAACGCATTTAAGTATTATGTATTATAATGATGATAATTTTTATTTTATTAAAGTTATAATAATGAAAATTTCAAGGAGATTATAACAGCATCGTATAGTATAAAATAAGGTATTAAAAATGAATTATTTAAAACTTTATTAAATCTGTAATATGAGCATTATTATTATTATTATTATTATTATTATTATTATTGTATGTACGAGTATGTATCTATATACGATGTATACATTTATAAATATACATAAAAGTGTATTCGTATAATTTAAGATAATAATTGTTATTATACTTATGTAATGTACATCTTGATATATACTTAAATTTCAATTATTATATTTGTATTCAATGCATAATAATAATAATGGTAATGCGACGTATACTATATATATGACGATGTTACGTATTATTTATGTAAAAATGTATAGTATAGATATGATATTAGTAAGTATATTAATATTAGTATGTATAATATATGATTATGGTCCAAATGTACACGATAATATGATAAATATTAATAGTATACTGCTTCTATAATGTATACAATATCATGGTGTTTTTATATTTTCAATTATTCGCATATTTATTACGAATATTTTATAAATGATATTGATATTGTTTATCATGATAAAAATACATAATTAACTTTTTTTGAAAGGAATTTTCATTCAAAGTATTTTTTTTTTTTTTTTTTTTTTGAAAAATGAAAAAAAACAAAAAGTTCATAATAAGAACTGTGTTTCATGTTTATTAGTAAAAGAAGTGATAAATAATTAAAATCTACTTATATATACATAAGTATATACATGTGAATATATGAAGGAAGTATAATGAATATATGTATGTAATATGTACATATGTATATACATTTATAAAAAAAGGAATGTATTATTAATTAAAAAGAAAAATATAATAATAACACAAAATGAATAAAATACAAATTTATGAGTAAAAAAGAAAAAAAAAAAACACATTTATTTCATAATGAAGGGCATAAAAAATATTGAAATATTGAATCCGTTATGGAAGAGTGTTATGCATTTGTATGTACCTACATAAAGTAATTTTTTTTTTTTTTTTTTTTGGTATATATAATATTATTCAATAATCGTATAAAATTGATCAAAAATATGTATATATATAAGTATATAGAAAATAATTTGATTATTTATATACAATTTGTGCTCTCTTTCATGTATATTAGATATATGTACGAGTACGTTATATAAATATATATAATAACATACATATTATGTAGAATAATATTAATTGAATTTTTTGAATTTTAAACAGAAAAGTTGAAGCAATTTAAAAAATGATATTTTTTTCTTTTTTTTTTTTTTTCTATCATTATATATATGTATTTTATAAATAAATCAAAAGTTAAAAAGGATAATTTTGAAAATAAAGAAAAAAAAAAAATCTGCATAACCTAGATTAATAAATTTATGTACTATACATATATAGTATGTAATGTATAATCATAATCTAGGTGTATAGGCTATTAAATATAAATATGAAAATAAAAATTTTGAAATAGAAAGTGTATACTTATGTATGTACATATGTATAGTTTTAAAGGGTTTTGATGTTAATTTTTGGTGTTAATTGATATATAGTACATAGTACATATATATATGTATATAGTGAATGATTTCACAAAGAAAATTTGTATATTCAGTATTACATACTTAATTTCATTATATAACGATATAAATATTCGTATAAAGAGAGTAATATAAAATAAAAATTTGTATAAATTAAGTTAAATAATGTGTGAAATGATATTGATATACAAAAGTTTAATTAAAATTTTTCATTATTTTATGTATATGAGTGTATGTACGTTTATTTTATAATCATTTTAGTTCATACATATGCATACAAATACTTAAGTAATTAAAGGTATTCACTTGTAATAGAATAAAAATTACAAACTAGTATTTAATTAAATTTTCACATATAGGTTTAATATGAATGCAATGTAACGCATCATTTTTAATTCAGTGTATAGTATAGATATAGTGGAACTTGTTAAATTCAAACTCGACCGGACCGGAGAAAAAATTCGAATTATCCAAAAATTCGAATTAAAAAAAAAAATACAATTCTTTTTGGTATATGAAAAAATCATCTATCTCCCTTCCAATTTTAGGACTATTTTTAGACTTAGGACTGTCTACTGTGTAAGATAGTACATAATTGTGTAGGTATGATTTTTTAAATAATGGAGATTAAAATGACCTGAAGATTATGTATAAAAATCAATAGATTTTGATATATTTTCGATATGAATAGATCTGAATAGATATGAATATGAATAGTAATTTTCGGTAATAATTTTTTTTCTCAGAGATTATATTTTTCATAATGAATTGTCGGTCATAAAGTTCGAATTATCCAAAAAAAAAAAAAATTCGAATTATTAGAGAAATTTTAACATTGTTTAGTATACCTACATATTTCAAGGGACCGTGACGAATGTTCGAATTATCGGTAAATTCGAATTATAGACGTTCGAATTAAACAAGTTCCATTGTATTTGAAAATTTCTGTCAATTTTGATTGTCAAAAATTTCATTTTATTCTTTAAATTCTTCACCACGGTTAGCTATTGTACCAAAAGGTGGAATAAATTCAAAATTTACTATGTACTAAAAACAAATTAAAAACTGAGACATCTGAAAATAATTGACATCGAAAATGACAGCAAATATTTTACTTTACATATAGTATAACTCGTAAATGAATTAGGTATATGAATTTATTCGTTTTGTGTAAAAAATTTTTCATATACAAAATTTTACAAAATCCTATATATGTGCTGTAAATCGTGTATAAAAATACACATTTTACTCGATTTATATATATACTTTTTAATACATTAAGTGAATACCCTTATTTGTATTTATATGTATATATCGAAAATCGAAGGATTTGGATTATTTTTTAACAACTAGAACCGTATTGAATTAGGTCAATTAATAGATATACTTTTCATGATGAAATTTTATAAAATATGAACGCAATTAATTCATAATTTCACGAAGTTTTATAATGAACAAATATATACATACATTTACATACTTATAACATCTACAGTATTATTTTGTATTTTATTTATATACATTTTTAAAATGTATCTATACAACGTTTATATAAAAATAATAATTAATAAATTTTTATATAATTTAAAAAAAAGTTTTTTTTGATATATCAAAGATATTCATACTGTTTTTATAGTCTTTAATAGGTATTCATAAACTACTTAAGTAGAGTGTATATGAAAAATGAATTACTAAAAACAGTTATTTTACTAAATTCAAATAAAAAAAAAAAAAGTTATAAAATTTTTTCTACAATTTAAATATTAGAATAACGATATTAATCAAATTTATATTTTAATTTTGTTATCATTTTTACTTAGATATAAGTACATATGTCTGGATTTATGTATACACCAACACTCATGTATATAATATCTATAAAGAACATTGAATTATTATAGTTATATAAAAATAACATTTTTTTTAATTTGTTTTTATAGTTTCCTTATGTTTCCTTTTAAACATTTTATATAAAATAAATAATAATTAAATAATTTTAAAATTGAGTTGAAAAACTTTTGATGAAATAAAAACAAAAAAACCAAAATTTTCAAACATTTTCTAAACTCATTTACCAAACTACTTATTTAATGTACTCGTAATTGCTTATGTATGTTGTATGTATGTACTATATATGAGTCGTATAGTTGCAAAAATGTGTCTATTCTATTTTTCAAAAAAATTTTTTTAATGTCAATCTCTAAAGTTTTTGTTGCTTTTTATAAGTACGTAAATTTAGTTTTTATCATTTTTGCTTTTAAAATTGAAGTAGTACAGATACACCCACATATACAGTAGATAGATCTCATCGAAACAAACAATAAATCGTACTACAGGAGGGGGAACTTCACTGTAAAAAGCAAAAATGAAGCGAGTATCTTGGGTTTCTTACTTATGTAACTAGAAATTAATTCAGATGGTGTTGTTATTCTACAGCTTGTATTTCTCTGAATAAAGTAGCAAAAAATCACTAAATGTTGACTTTAAAACAC
The DNA here is from genome assembly GCA_951394055.1 of Villa cingulata. NCBI lineage: Eukaryota > Metazoa > Arthropoda > Insecta > Diptera > Bombyliidae > Villa > Villa cingulata. The sequence continues at coordinate 54,124,201 of OX596017.1, read as the reverse complement.
AACAACTATTAAAGGGAAATACGTAGAGAAGCATACCCTAGACGTAGATGAAACTACCCTCCACTGCAGTATGATTTTTTGTTTGTCTTGATGAGACTTATGTACTGTTTGCGGATGTACCACCCTAGGTGAAACATCCTATATATATTTCCATATAAAAACATAGCTCAAAGCAAAAAAATCCTTGAAAAATTATTTTGTCTCTGTAAACTTTTTGTTTGTTTTGTCTATTAGATTATATGATTACACAATATTTCGTATATATACTACGCAACATTATACGTGATTGAATTGTAATTTGAAAATTTTAAATATCATTTTGAGAGTATAATCTTCTTTTTTGGGTTATTGTTTATATCTTCTTTCGTTTAAAGTCGTATTTTTTTGACGAAATTTTAATCAAATTAAATCAGTACATATATGTATATTTTTTTTTTTTTGTACGATACGTTGATCATAAAATTACATGAAAATAATATTCTGGGCAAAAAAAAAATTAAAAAAAAACAAACAAAAAACAACAAAAATCTGTAAGTACTTAATATCAATAAACAAAGTATATAATACATAATTTATGTGACTTTATATGAAATTGAAATTAAGTTAAAAAAAAAAATAATTTAAAAAAATATGTCATGTACATATATGTACATACATCTGTACTTTTATGCTTGTATATTCAGAAATGAACAGGTCATCATCTCATCATCAATGGATATTAGAAATAACATTTACGTTCATATAAAAATGATTAGATTCAAATTAATTTTTTATTCATGTAAGTATATGGTTGAGATTTAAATGATAACATAATAATTTATTGATGACTTTTAATAAAATAAATATCATGAACATCATATCATGAAAAAAAAAAATAAATAAATTAAAAATCAACTAACAACATTTAATATTTGCTTCTTTACTCTATATATATAAGTACTCGGGAGCAGTAATCAAGTTCATTGACAACTATTGATAGTATGTACCTATAATATACGCTACCACGTTATAGTACGAGTATAGTATTTTACATACATATAATGTTAATTCATTTTTAAGCATCGAATGATATCTAGGCACTCTAAAGTCGGGAAATCCAACTCTGTCATATCACATTGTATAATATAATTCCATTGCTACTCCTTTGCTATCGAAATTCCTTTTCAATATAGATACACATTACATGTATATTTTATATATACATGTACATACGAGTATATATTTATATGTATATATTAGCATTAGCAAATATTTTAAATTCTATGGTAGATTATATTAAGTATATAATGTAATATTCTGTGATAGAGTGTATTACTTACTATATGTAAACTTTTATTTGATCAAGAAACTATTTTAGATAATATAGGAATATTTTATATAGATAAATTGTTGAAATGATGTTTGAAAAGTTCTATAAAAAAATAAAATAACAATAAATCTTTTTTCACATATTGTATAATTAACCCCAGAAATTTATATATACAAAGATTGCGATTAAATTTTGCATATACATATATAGAATAAAAAATACATAATATATGATGTTATAAATTGTACATAAGATTATACATATTATTTACATGATTATTTTGTTACAAGTTGGAAAAAAAAATATTTCAGAATGTTGGAGTTACAAAAGTTATTCCGAAAATTAAAAAAAGAAAAAATAATTATACAATATGAAATATATTTAGTCTTATGTTTTTGTTTTGTTTTTAATTATATTATTATAGTATAGGATTTATAAATAAGATAACTATACTATCTACTATGAATTGAGTTATTCTTTTTTCAAAAAAATGTAATAAATTCTGCTACATAAAAAATATGTCTCACGGAATCACTGATAGCACATGAAGCCACATAGAGTGGAATTCAAAAGGCAACAAAAACAGAGTTAGACCAAAAGCTAACTGGCAGAGATAGTATTGAAAAAAAGCCCAAGAAATGGAGAAAAATTGAACAGAAATGACAGAAATAAAGTAAGATGGCAGAGATTTGCGAAAAGGTGTTATGATTATGCTCCTAAGATGGGTAAATGTGAAAAACGGAAAAAAAAAAATTCAATGTATCTTATAAACTACTTATTATACATTTTATAAATGTATATAAGTGTGTACATACATATATAAGTAATATATGTATAGCGTATTCATATTATAAAGTAAGTATGTATGTATATACATTTATCTATCTATTCTATTTAACGAAACTAAAAGAAAAAATCATTTAATTGAATTGAATTTTATGATATACCATATACTTATATTATATAATGTTTACGAATGTATATTTTGTTAAGTTATATAATATGTGAAAGAAATATAATATATATTTGAATTTTAAATTGTACACGAGCATACACCAACACAAAAAACAACATTTTGCTTCTATATTTCAATCAAAATAATAAAAAAAAAAAAATAAGTAAAACAATAATAATAATAATAATAATAATAAATAATAACAATAAAAAAAAATGAAAAGGTTTAAAAGCATAAAATAAATATAATGTAAGTAAATAGAAATTTATTTCATTTTAGAAAATATAAGAATGTAGAAAAGAAAAAGGATAATGGTTAGGTATTTGAAAAAAAAAAAAATTCCATTTTAATATCATACTACTTTTAAATATTTTAATGCATACATATATATTATTATGGAAATACTCGTTAAAATAATAAACATACAAAACATACAAAATATTTGTACATAAATGTATTTAAATATTTTGTTTTGTTTTTAATTTTACATTTTATACATATTTCTGTTTTTTTTGGTTCAAAATTATTTTCAAGATGAAAAAAATAAAAATATGTATTATTTCATTTTTAAGCAACATTCTTGTTGAAAAATGAAAAAAAAAAACAAAACCAAAAAGAAACAATTTTAGTTAAAAAACAAAAAAAAAAAAAATAATAACATGGGTTCTAATTTTTAGAATTCTAATGATTATATATATACTTGTGTACTATTACATACATACACATAATGCCAAAATATTTACTACTTAGTGTTACTTATAAATAGATACATACATACATATGTGAATAAATATACTTGTATTGTTTTTCTTTTTTTTATCTTTTTTATTTCTCCATAAAAAAGAAAATATATTATAAAAATATTTTTAAAATGAATTTTTCTTTTATATAACATAGGTATTTGTACTTGTATTTTTTTTTTCATAATAAAAAATTCATATACTCGTTCGTACTTATGTACATTGTATATTTACGTCAAACAAATTGAACAAAAATTTCGAAATGAATTCAAATTCGAACATTTTAAAAATAGTGAACACTACATCCCACTAAATATACACGTACAGATGTAAATATTTAATTTTCTGTGAATTGAACGTGTAAATATTCTTGTATATATGCACATATATATATTTGTATATATATATATATATATATATACATATACAAATTTGTAAATACCTTTAATGTGTATGTTTAGTACAGTTTATATGATTTACGTGCAGGTATTGATCGACAGACATACATATGTTACATATAACTTTTATAATTGCATAATGTATGTCTGTATGGTTTATGTATATAATTTGTATATATATAATAAGAAAAATTTAATTCAAAAATTTAAATTTTAAAAATTGCGTTTAGATTAAGGAAGTGAGCGTAATTGAATAAGACCATAAGACAGACAAAAAATTATTTTATTCGTTAAATTGAAAATGTTTCAAGTATAATTATTATATTATTATAGTTAAAGTTAAAATAAATTGTAAATTTTGCTAAAAGTAAAACCGTTTTGTTTTTATTTATTTATTTGGCTCCTTAAGATTAGATTTCGACTTTGAAAAATTTTGAAAATAACAACAACGATTTTACATACAAAACAAAAATTTTAAAAAATGACTTTGCATACCTTTTAGGTGCTAAAAAAATGAATTTTTGAATATTTTGATGAAAAAGACCATAATTTTATTTTGTAAATAAAAATAAATATATAACAAAGATTTTTATACTTTTTTTTGTAAAAACATCAGAAAAGTCAAATTTTACTTTGATACCAAAATCATATAGATATATGAAAATTTAATGTACGAAAATAGAAGTCAAAGTTGAACGATTTTTCAAAAAAAAAAACCTCTCTTTTCAAGAACTATAACTAAATTTCAGGACCTAAAATCAAAAATGTGCTATATTCAAGCACCACAGTATCCTTCAGGGTACCTATATTCAAAATTTCAAAGAAATTGGTCAATCAGTGTTTGCTGTACGAGGTGCTTTTGGAAGCCGAAAAATCGCAATTTTGACAACTTTGACATCCTGTAAAATGGAAATAAGGGCATTTTTTTTTTTAAAAAAAACACTCCCTTAAGCACCACCATTCCTATCAAAGTATCTATGTTTCAAATTTCATTGAAATCGGTTAAGTAACTTCGGGGATAATTGAAATTGGTGCACAAGATAGCAGATATCTCAAATCCTAATCTTAAACTCAAATTATTTTAATATATGTATGTACATTTTGATTCCAGTATATTTTTGCCTAAAGTATAAGAATAAATATTTATATACTATGTAATAAATAATAACAGAAACAAAAAAATATTTTTTTTTAAAAATACACAAAAAATGCAACACTAAAGTAATAAATGATGGTTGGTATCTACATGGGTATTTGTTACATAATTTTTATTCTTTTATGATTATGTAATTTATTAAAATTACATTATACTTGTATGTGTATACTTGTAATTGTACACATGATTGTATGTCTAATAAAAAAAAAGAAGAAAACATGAATAAATTATAATTTTTCTTTTATCTTGGAAATTTTTTCCTCTTTCGCAATGCTACAAATTTGATTTAATTTAAATTCAAATTTTTTTATACATTTATATATGTTACATAAATACTTAAACACACCCACACACATACTAAACTAAATAGGAATTTTGTTTACCTTTGCATTGTTTTTTTGTCATTATCTTGAATTAAATGCTAATGAGTTTTTTCTTTTTGTTTTGAATAAACTATACATTAAGTTGTATAGAGTATTACAAAGTTTTTGACGTTTTTAAATATTTTTTTTTTGGTTTTTTTGTTTTTTAAATATAATATCTACGAGTATGTGTGTATGAAAATAAAAATATAGTATTGCATTATGTACAACTTCCTCTTTTATATGCAAATTAAAAGACAAAATAAAATATTATTATTTCATTATTATACCTGAAAAATATGTAGGTACAATATATTCGTATTTAACAATAATTCTCAATATGATAATGATACAAAATTGTACAGAATTATTCTATGTATTTTATTCATTTTTTATTTGTTTATTTTAAATTTTTACTATACATACGATTTTATATACAACAAATATCTGTACAATATTTTTGTAGAAAAGTATGTACGTCCATACATATCTACATACATACTATATTATTAATTTACGTTATACCATACACATGTGGATAATATAATAATATAACAACAGTAGATTTTCGGTAGCAACAAAAAAAAAAAGAAAAAAAAAGAGTTTTTTCTTTTTCAAACTTTCAAATTGATAAAGTTTATTATATTTTTTTCATTCTACATTATATAATATGCAATAGGTTTTAGGTTTTGCACAATTTAATATGTATACATACACATGTAATGTACATATAAATGCGTAATAACATAGATAAATGTATGGATGAAAATTATTTAAAATCATATTAAAAATAACAAATATTGAAACAATTTAAAAAAAAAGGATAATATATGTATATGTAATCAAAATACAGAACAATTGGTAGATATAAACTTGATCATAGATAAGTAGATATAAACATTGAAGCAGTTAAAAAATTCATAGTAATTCGTATATGTAACCTTGAAATATCGCAAATCAAGATAAAATTTTGCAGTTTTGAAAGAGGAATTTTAAGAAAAATATACGGAGGAATTATATATTATATGGAAATGGTATGAATGTCAAAGGCGGTATATAATAACGACGATGTATACGAAATATTTAAAATTACTGACGTATAGTAGCGCTATAGTATTAAGGTAGCAATGCTAAAGTGGGTCGGTTATCTGGAACGCGGAGAAGAAAACTATACAGCGATACTTGTGTTTAATCAAAGACTATATAACAGCAGAAGATAAAATAAATATCAGCAGGCATTCTAAAAAGAGAAATCTAGATCAAATTGAAGATGATTTCAGAAATGATCGGAATATGAAACTGGAGAACATTTGCCAAAGACAGAGTAGATGTCATGGCAAAAGGCTTTTTACCATCTTTGTGCATGTAATGTATGTACTATATCTGTCGCAATCACATTAACTGATGATTTGAAATCATTCGAATATTGAAAAGATTGAAACATATTGTTAATTATGTACCTACATATATACAAAATATACATATTTTTTTCAAGATGATTACATATTTATATACATACATATTTACATATATATTACATATATATTTGTATATATTTATATGAAACAGTAAAAAAGTACAAGTATATATATATATTTATATACATATGTATAGGTTATTCGCATTAACTTTCATATAACTTTCGCATTCCTTGTAGACTTGATACACTTTGTATGTATTATATGTATACTTGAATATAATATTTGTTAAATTTTTATATTCATATTCATTTATTTCTTTTGAAAAAAATATTTGTATTGGTTGTTTAATAAAATTACATGAAAAAAAAAAAAAAATAAATAAATAAATAAAAAAAAATGTTATCCACATATATACCCTTAGGCGTAGCGTAAATATTTTACATATATGTAGTTACACATTTATATACAAATAACACGGATTTCATTAGATAAAAAGTTTTAAAGCTAAAAGAATAAGTTATAGTACCTGCATATCGCATATGAATAACTTTATAGAACTGTACATTTATTTATTTGATTTTTCATTATAATTTTTCTTCATAAATGTGTACTCATCTTACACATTCACTCGTAAGTATAATTTAATTTTAATTTAAAAAAAAAATAATAAAAAATTGTTTTTTAATTTTATATTTCATTTTAAGTTTTTCTTCTTGTTAATATGTCTTCCTTGAAAATGGCACGTACGTAAATACTTATGTTTACATTTGCGAAGTATATCGTGTACATACAATTATGTATAGGTATATTTATGTATGTATACAAACAAGTGTATTTATTTTCATTTATACATACACACGTATAAATAAATAACAATACATATATATAGTACGTAAATGTATATGTATGTGTGCAAATTATTAGTTTTGATAGTATATGTAAAAAGGATGAAATTTTGTTTGTTTGGTTTTTCATTTTTTTTTTTTTCAAATATTTAAGATTAGGATTTGAGATATCTGCTATCTTGTGCATCAATTATCGCCGAAGTTACTTAACCGATTTCAATGAAATTTGAAACACAGATACTTTAATAGGATTGATGGTGCTTAACGGAGCGTTTGTTTTTAAAAAAAAATGCCCTTATTTCCATTTTACAGGATGTCAAAGTTGTCAAAATTGCGATTTATGTTGTATATTTTTGTCGCACCAAATTTCAAGATTATCGAAAATATTTCTAGGTAAAATATAATTACAGGAAAATTGAATATGTAATAGTGTATTGTTTTCTTATACAAGCATATCAACCACTAAAACAGATGTCTATACCTTCTAACGATTTTCAGAACTAGAAAAATTGTGGAGGTGTCGTATCTTTTTGTCGCGAAGATGATTTTAAATAAAGTTAATTTTATAAATTTTCAAGTAATTTTTTCTATTTTATTATCATCATCATTATTAGTACTATAACCCTGAGTAAAGTATTCGCTTGCTGTAAAATGAAATTCCAAACATTTTTCAATTATTTAATTTTAGTTTTTTGATATTTTGCTGTAAAATCATTGATTCATCTTAATCTTGGTCTATCTACTTTTCTCGTTCGTATACAGGAATTTGTTTGCAATATTTTTACAGTTATATAGATAAAGTATATAATTTTCCAGTCTGTTACCACATACCCATGTAATATGTAATAATATCTGCTTCATCTCAGTCTACTTATATTTTTTTTGTTTTTATATTTAATGCTATTATTAGATATATCTTTTGAATATTCAAAAAATAGTTTTTCATTCAGTTCAATTATTTTATTTATTTTTTTCTTTTCATTTCAAAAGTTTTCGATTAAATAATATTAATATTCTCGAATACACGCATACACGCGAGTATATTTACAATTAGATATATTAGATATGTGTGGTGTGTATATATGAATATTGCAATTTTTTAAGTAAAATCAGATAAAGGATGACACAAGTATAGATGGGTGATAAATAAGTAAATTTATTTTATATATTATTTTGTAAAGAGAATCAAGTACATAAGAAAAAAAAAAAAAATAAACATAAAAATAAATAAATAAATGAAAAACTGAAATGTTCGCATTTAATATTAAAATAAACGACTGATGTTACATTATTGTTTAAACTTGAACAAGTATACCTATATGTATAAATGTAGCTATATGTATATATATAAATAATTATAGCACGTATTCGTATAATATATTATTATTAAATAATGATAAATTACATACGGATATATAAGTATGAATGTGTTATACAAAATCTCAAATCAATGTGTTGTTATTTAAATAATGTGCACGTTGTGTATTAATGTTTCAATATATTGCAAAAATAACATATGTATGATATACATGCACATACATATATCATATATGTATTGTACGTAAATGTATATAAATTACTCATATACATAAAAACGAGATTTTTCTCAATTCAATTCTCAAATTCAATGATTCGGAATAAAGTGAAAATATTTATTTGTTCTAATTCGAAGAAAAAATTTCAGTCATGCTTTTTTGTCAGAAAATGACATTACCTATAAAAAAAAACAAAAAAAAGTCTAATTGTACGAGTACTATACATATACATATAGTACAAAGTATACATATGGTACGAAAAATAAAAAAAATAAAATTTCCTTTTTAAATTGAGATTAATTTATAATTTAAAATATACGTTATAATGTATAATCAAAAAAAAAAAAAAATACATATATATATATATATGTATGTATATATATCATCTTATTTATATATAGAATTTATATTCGCTTTAACTGAAATATTCATATATACATATATGTATTTTTGTGTACGAGCCCATGTGTAAAGAAATAGGTATATATAGATAAAAAACTACATATGAATTGAATTTCGAAATTAAATTACTTTTACATATTTTATTAGAAATTCAATTTTATATGCGTACATGATACGTACATACATATGTAACAGTATATATAACAGTATATATATATCTAAGTATTTATCTATATGCATGTATTTGTATAAATATTTGAAAAATATTGTAAAATTGTAATTGTAACACATCATTAACATTTTTGTTATTTGTTAACAAATTAAATTTACTTACGATGATTTATTGATGAACAAAACAAAAATAAAAAATCAATCAATTTTCATCTTGATTGGTGACAAATAAAATACAAAACAAAAAGACAATAAATGAAAAAAATAATACACGATCGTGTATTTTTTCTAAAAATAAAACTTGTTATACTCGTACATTTTAAAATTTGAAAAAATATTCTTTTATTCCTTTAAAAATATTTTATTTTGTTATAGAAGAGAAAGAAATAAAATATATAAGTATGTATATATCTAATTTTATTGATGACTATTTTGTAAAATATAATATAACAAAAATTATACATATTTATATAAACATACATACAGTGTGTTTCACTACAGAAAGTTTTCAAAAAATAAAAAACGAATGAATAATCAGCTATATAAACCCAAATTCGCGTTATATTCAATAGCTCGTACAGTCTCCACTCGCTTCAATAACATGACGGCATCTTTCATCACAACTTTCCACTCATTTCTTGGCGTACTTCTCGCTAAGGTTCTTCCAAATTCTTTTTAGCACTCGAATTAAATGATTTGTGTTTTTCATTTTTAAGCTCCGCAATTTCCGCTTCATGTAAGCCGACACATTTTCAATAGGGTTACAATCTGAGGATTGTGAAGGCCAATCCATAGTATTGATCCCATTTTGAGATTTCCACTGGGTGCAAAGTTGACTCCGATGTTTTGGAGTCATTGTCTTCTTGAAGAATCCAATCTCGATTTTCGTGTCCAAACCAGTTATTTGTTGATCGTAACAACCCATTTTTAAATATTTTGGTCGTTCGTTTCGCTCGTTTCGTATCCCCGTGAAGCATATCAAATAACCGAATCCCTTTTGACAAAAGGCCCCATAAACGTGTACCTTTGCAGGGTGTTTTACAGTACGTTCTATGTACAGTTTACCTTTTTTCGTCCAAGCACGTCTCAAAAGAGAAAAGAAGACTCATCCGTGAAGACTGCATTACTACAATCTCGGTTAATATTCTTTCGGGCCCATAGTAACCTTTTTTCCATATGGGAACTTGTCAATAAAGGTTTTTGTATCGTTTATTTGAAATTCTTTGAGAAGTCGCTGAATAGTTGAAGTGGAGATGTTTATAACCTTTTTCGATAATTTTTCATGTGCTTGTCGAATTGATATTGAAGGATTTTCTAAAAATATTTTCTCTATTGTCTTATCGTTGCGCTTTGTTGTAGATCGAGGCCTGTCCTTTTTATGCACGTCATCTACAAAACCATAGTTTCCAAGTAACGTTGATTCCATATTCTAATCATTCATAATCGTTGATTCCATACTCTAGTGAAACACACTGTATATGTATGTATATATTTATAAAGTATTTTTTAACATTATATGTACATTTATAAGAACTCAAAATGTTATTAAAAGCACAACATGAAAGATTTACAAAAAATTTTTTTTTTAAACTTAATTTTTTTTTGTCAAGCCATTAAAATGGTTGATAACAAATACAAATTATATTCGTATGTATATATGTAATATTTGTATCTATTTTATATGCTTGTATCTACGTAGGATGTAGGATACATATATATCTAAGTATATATTATAATGTGGGTGTATGTATCCGACCATTATTACTTTTTGAACAAAAATGTAAAACTAAATAAATAAAATAAGATTTTCATTTGTTACAATCAACAATGTAATACATATAGATATACATACATACATACATATAAATTTATGTAATATAGGAGGAAAAAAGAGTGTAACATTATATTTACTGTATAGTGTAGCGAGAAGCTAACGAATTTTCTTCTATCATAAGGTATATACATTATGAGCGTATACTTTATTGCTATAATGTAACTAAAACCATGAGTTCACAAAAGGACAAATAAAAGACAAAAATATGATAAATATATGTATATCATATTTATTTTTAAAATAAAATAAATATTATATAAATAATAGAATATATGTAGTATATATTCTAAATTTAAACATTTTTTTTCTTCCTTCATTATCAACAACAAAATTAATGAAAACTCAAGGAAACTAATAGGTATAAGGAAACTAAATTACCTTTTTTTTTTGATATAATACAACAATTAATTTGGAATTCTGTTCTATAGATAAAAAGAAAAGTTAAAATTTATGACGAATTTTTTAAAAAATTTTGAGTATAAATTGGGTTACTGAACTGAGCTTTTCTCCAAATTATATGATTATGTACTTACGAGTATATGAGAATATTTTATAACAGTAAAGTACCTATGAAGAATAATTTTTATGCCATCACTTTTGCAATATGTATATGTATATAAGCAATTTTCATGAGAACAAAAAATACATATAAAATGTTCCCTATACATTATACTTCTGTTTATATTTTAGATAAATTTTTATCGTAAACAATTTACACAGCAAATGATACATACAACATACGATAAAAAGGGTATTTACATATATTGATAAACATTCATTCTAGAATCTTATATAAGTAAAGTACATAATAATGTATGTATATTCATATTGTATAACATTTTGCATAAAAAAATATCAACATTATACAATAATTTATAGAAAAAAAGAAATATTAAAAATATCAGTATATAAAGAGTATCTTTATCTTATATCAAAGTTATCTTTAATACATTCTATACATGCAAAAAAAAAAAAAGAAAAGAGAATTTAAAATAAGAATAAAAATAATAATATGATATATGTATTCATTCAAATATAAATTTTCTCTGAGAATATATCAAAATAATATTAGTATTAAAAAAAAAGCAGCATTGAAAAAAAATATTCATGATACGCGTAATCGTATCAATGATATTTTAACATCTGCATATACAGCGGCGTGAAAAAATTTTAACAAAATCTTGTAGAACCTTACTCGATTTTTCTTCTAATAATTTTTTAAATTTGGTAGCTGACTTATGGTGACATTTTTTTTTTCAAATTTCCTTTTTGTAAATATGACAAAAGATATTCGATTTGATTTAAGTTGGGACTTTACGAAGGTGCTTCAATCACATGAGAACAATTACGTTTTCCCTTTTCATGTCTGGTAAACCGCTAAAGATTGTACATTTATGTCGGACGTATGATTACGTTTGCTATTCATGAAAAATTACTCATGTTCCAGAATTTTTTTACGCCTGTGTATGTATATGTAAGTACATAAATGCTTACTAATGTAGTTGTAACTTGTGTATATATATATATATACATAGATATTATCAGGTCTTTACTCCTATACAAGATTGTGTACAAGAATACAAGAAATCTACAAGTATTTATTTATTTTTATAGAGTATATATATAAGTATATACCTATATGCGTGTAAAAATAATGTATTTATTTTTTTTTTCGAAAGAAATATAAATTGAGATATTTATTTGAAAGCACGTTTTTATAATGCAATTTATTTGTAATATTATATAGTATTTGAATAAATGTAAAAAAAATAAAATAAATGAAGAATAATAAGTATATATATTTACTTCTTTATAAAAATTTTCTAGATATGCATTCAGGTATTTAATATGCGTGGATTTGTAAATGTAACATAATTTTTTTATACATAACTCTCTAAATTACATAGATGGCGAATATTATATTTGCGCATGTTCTATATGTGTTAGTAAAATTTTTGTTCATAAGAATCCAGTGACTCAGGTGGATTGAATATATTAAGCGAATGGAAGGAATCAATCATTGTAGGAAAATTCTGCTTGAAAACGTAGAAGACAAACGTTCAAAAGGAATACCTAGAAATAGATAGTGGAATTCTGTTAGATTCTGATGCCTATGAGAACTTATTACGTTATGCATTTGTCATATCTGTCTTGATTATATTTATACTTATATAATTATTATAATTATATATATACTTTCTATGATTATATTTATATGATAACTTGAATTTATAAAATTCACAAATTATGCATATTCGTATAGCAAACACATAATTTACATTTATTATTGCATTATAAAAAATTTTATTCATCATCATCGCCTATTATAATAAAATTAATCGCTAAAAAATGAAAAAAAAAAACAAAAATTTATTTTTTATTATTGTTTCAAGTCGTCTTTAATGTTATTGATGATCGTTATTTTTGTGCATAGTATATAGTATCTACTTATTCTTCTACTTATTACTTCTTGGCCATCATAATATGTATATATGTACATTTATATACTACTATAACATACTATCATTTACAATTTTTATGGTTTCAATCCTCCTACGTATATGTATATATATGTGTGCGGCACGACACGTGCAAAAAACAAGGGAAAAAATTAAATTAAATTGCTTATATAAAAATTATAAATAAAATTATATTTTGAAAATCTTCCACACATTATAAAATTTTATACTGACGAAAACATATATGTACATATTATAGATATTTTTATTTACTTAATATACATGAATATAAGTAAACTATGTATAATAGTATATGATGATTATTATTATATAGTATGTAATGTACTATATTTATATGTACGAGTAGGTAGAATTGGTAGAAAACTATATTTAAAAATAATGTAATTTTTTGTATATGAAACCTTATTTTCATATTGTTTAGAATTTCCATTTAAATGGCTCAAAAACAAAAATGTATACATATACGAGTAGAGTATGTATATCTATCTAACAATATTATTGAAGCTGGAAGCCAAAAACGGATATCAAATTTCTTTAGAAGACTTCAATACATGTGCGTATGTGTCTACTGTGTATATGTTTGCATATATGTTTGTATAATACATAATAAATATAAATAACTTTACCAAAGAGATTTATTTGTGCTTAATAAATATTAACTGAGAGTACATAATATGGTAATATGTACACGAAATGTATATGTAAATGTATGTAAATATATGTATTATCTGAAATTTTCATGATATGATATAGGTACACCTCCTACCCTATATAACAATAGTATAACGATAGTGTTAAAATATGATTGTAACGAAATAAATTATTTAATATACATACTTATATATGTGATATATACAAATCAAATTAAATTATATTCCAACATTTTCTTATCGTATATTTAAATAACTTTATCATTAATAATCTTTTATTGGGTGAATTTATTTTTTTCTTATTACATCGATACTATTTTTATTTTTCAATAATTTTTTATCAGAACAATCAACAATAATTTTATTGACTGTATATACAAGTACAATTCTTCAGATCTGTTTCTAAGTATAATGATGTCTTTATAAATGTAGAAATGAAAATGTTTTAAATTTATTTTCCTTCTCATTAATTTTAAAATTTACTTTTCAAAGTACACAATGTAATAATTAAAAGATGATCAACATTAACACTTAACAGTAACCATCAAGAACCAACCAATTAACCAATTAATCAATCAAATAATTTTTGTTTGTTATTTTCTATGGATATGAAGTAAAGAATTTATAATGTAATATTATGGTGCATAAGTAAAACAAGTCAAATATTTTTTCTCTTTCTTATACTTAAATATCTCATTATTTTCACAAAAAAAAAAAAGACAAAAAAATTCAATTTCCTTCAACAGTAACGAATTTAAATTCAGACAGATAGAAAACCTTTAGGCCCTAAAGTTTAGGGTTCACTTCAATGACAATATTCGCACTAAGATAATGCTTAATAATTATTATATCGTGTCTATGTATGTGTCTATGTACATATATAGCTGTTGGTATACTATAATATGTATTAATTTATCGTGCAATTATTAATTTAAAACTTTTGATTACATTGTAAATGATTTAATAAGTATTCTGAGAAAGCTTTAATGAATAAAATACAATAATTATACATATTAAATTTATTTAATCAATGTCAGGACATGAATTTGAGTATGTGGTACTGAAGGCAACTAAAAAAAAAAATGACTAATTAAAGAAAGTTTTGATATAATAAATACAAATATAATGTATACATACATATGTATGTATGTACGTATATATGAATATATTATAGTATGACTGATGATTTTTATGATATCTTATTTCAAAAATCAGTTTTTCATGCTAAGGTTAGCATTTATTTAGATCTAATAATATATCATAGTATCGTATATAAATTCAATATGTAATATATATATATTTTTTTTTTGTTATTGTAAATGAAATATATATATGTATATAAAATAATCGTTAATATACGCATTTAGAATATAACATATGTACATATATGTATAATATGTATATGTATATGATAGGGCGTACATATTTATACGCCTTTTTAACAGTCAAACAATAATATTAATAACATCAAAACATATGTGTATTATATTACATATCCAAGAATATCTTATAATCGTATATTATTTCTGGAAATTTACCGTTTTTAGCTGCTATTGTATATGTTATAGCATATTATACTCATATTATGTGTCCTTAATTTTTAAATAAAAATAATAAGCCCACTATATAATAAATCAGTTTTCATTATTTTATTGTATTTTTTTTCTTCTGAATTACTTCACATATCTATATTACATTTCGAAATTCCACGTAGTATAATATGTATATATGTAGATGTACATATATCATTCCTGACTCTATAGCTCCAGGTGAACTTTAGTCTCCTCCACAATTTGCCTACAACGCGTTATATCTTCTGCAGTCTCACTCAAATTTCTTATCCTCATTTTAAACATATCGTATTCTATATATTATTAAGCCATATTGTTTTCGGTTTACCTCTTGTTCTGTTCTTGTATTTAAGAAAAAATTTAAATATATATAGTATACGATTATGTATTTAAATTACCATACCAATTCTTTTGTGATATACTGAGACTGAAATATACGAATACGAGGATGCATGCACATGTTTTATGTACGTACATAATATCTAAAAAAAATGTACAATACAAAAATAAAAATTAAAAAATTTTTTTTATAATTTCCGTTATTATAAATATTAAAATATCCTACGAATATCATACAGCCATAAATATCAATAAGTACATTAAGTACATAAGATATACAGAGTATGGATACTCATATAAGCAAAAGCAAGATACATTAAGTACATATGTATATGTGTATTGAATTTGTACACATAATATGTATGTACAATTTTGAAGAGTGTAGTGCAGGATGATGATGAACGAATAAAATAAATTTTTAAAGAAGAATTTTTGATTTTTGTTTTCTGTTAACTTTTTTTTCTTGTCTTTATAAATCAAAATTTATTTTTCTTTTGAAATATTATACATTGTTTAGGATTCAAGGATTAATATTTACGATTAATTCTGCTATTACTTTCTTGGAACGATAATTTTATTTTATTTTATTTTCATTATTTTTTGATCTTTTTTACATTTTTCTTAGTAAATCCTGTTAAAAAATTTCAAGAATTCAAAAGACAAAAAAAAAAAAAACAATGGAAAATGAAAAATTTATTTATTTATAAGTTACAAAAAAAAAAAAAAAAATGCTGGTATACAATCATATTTTTTTTATTACTCCTTGTATACATGTTCAAAGCATATATTTTATAAATATTTGATTTGATTTAATTTGATCAATTTATATATTTTTTTTTCATCTTATATCTTTAAAATAAGTAATTTTGCATTATTTTCGACAATTTAAAAGTAATTACATATAAATAATATATTCGGTAATTTTAATCAATTATAATATCAAAAAGCATAATAATAAAAAGTTAAAAAGTAAATGTAACAATTTATACACATAAAAGTTTATTATTATTTAAATGAATGAAATGTGTATAAGAAAAACCATAAAAAATACATTGAAAAAACATTTTTGAAAATGAAATTTTGAATTTATCATATTTTTGATATTATATAGTATGTACAAGTATAGTTTGACACAAATATATATATAAGTACATACTGATATTTCTCTCTATTATACATACATTTTAGTTTTTAATAAGAAATTCATCTCATAAAATTGATAAATTATATAAGATTTTGTACGATAAAATATATGTATAATAAAGATATAACACATAATTATATTATATGTATATGTATGTATTTATGTATGTATTAAGTGTATGCATATCTGTAATATATTATAAAAATAATATATTTTGTTGTCATTTATGTCCAAAGTTAAAAATGCGTTAGAATGATTCGATATTCCTACAAAGCTATAATTAAACACTCATAAGTAATAATGATACTTAGAGAATCAGAAGCTAAATTTTTAATACATAATAAGATCTTTCAGACTTTCTCTGTCAACTCTTGTGTTAACACTTTCACTGTCCGCCAACATTCATTTGAACTGACTCACACGCTTAGTCAGTTTTTTTTTTTCATTTACTTTTTAAACGTCCAAATTAAAAAAACGAAACTTCTTGCACAATCTTTAAATTTAGAATCAAATATGTATATAAAACGTGATAAAACTCAGTAAATGAATCATATTTGTCTCATGGACGTGTTCCTATCAATTAGCTATGAGACATATGTGGACTCATGGACAGTGAAAGTGTGCAAGGTAATGTGTTATCTGCATTACTATTTAACATGACATTATTTCGATGGAATGGTGGGGTGGTATTTATAATAAATAAGAGCTATCAAATATTATACGCTTATGCAGACGACATTGTCATAGCTGGGAGAACATTTAAAAATATGGCAGAGATATTCAAGAAACTTAAATCTAAAGCATCTAAGGTTTGATTAATAGTGAAGATATTGTAAAATACATAAAATCGTTAAAACTGAAATGGACAGGTCATATAATCGTATGGATTGTACGACAAAATCGTTCTGTACTTTTAATTCAAACCCGCAAGACATAAGATATCCACGAATACAGAAAATGAGGTATTCTGACAACATTCAACTAGATGCCATTAGGATGAATCTAAGAAATTGGATGCAACTGTCATAGGACCGGAAATACTGAGGAGACATTAACAGGAGGCTAAAATCCATCCCGGGTGGTAATACCAAAAGAAGAAGAAGAATAAGAAGAAGATGTATTTATGCAATGATAGAGATCTTCCTATTTATATAAGATTGTATTATTTACTTGTAGAGGTACTTGCAGATATTATACATACTCGCATTTATTCCAAATTTAATGCATATAGGTATATATTTATACGTATGTAGATATTATACATATATGTATATGCGGTCGATTATGTGATTTCGCTAAAATATTGATAGTAGAATTGATAAACATTATGTACTTATTTTTAAAAATTACTTATATCATTTACAATTTTGAATTACAATAGTTTTGAATTTTATTATTAATCATTAATTTTTTCACTATATTTTCATAATATACAAGTGTATGTAATAAATGAATGCACATATACGAGTACATTTTACATACATATACATAAATAGTTTGATAATAAATAACAAAAATTTATCAGAAAATATAATTTTGAAATTTTTGAACATTATTTTAATGTTAAAAAAATTTTTTTTTTTTTTTTTTACTTATCGACGATCAGTCTTACATTATGAAAGTCTCTACATACATACATACTATGTATCATATACACATGGATCTCCACATATATCATGTACATATCTACATAACATGCGAGCATATAACAAAATTGCAGACAAGATAGGATTTGCAATAACAAAAAAAAAGTTTTAAACTTTTGCCAAAATTTCAATATAAATTACACAAATGTACTGGTATATAAGTATGTAAATAAATCAGAAAATGATTATTTTGATTGATATGACTACGTCAATATATATACGTATATATGTATGCACATATGTATACTCGTCGTTTGTAATAAATGATTAATTTATAGGCAAATGTATATTATATACATATATGCATGTATTTTTTAAATATAGACGAATCAATTTTATGTACATATATTTGAATTAAAGATATTTTTTTTTTCAAATTAAACATGTTTTTACTATTCCATATACATTAATGTACAATATGCTATACAATTTCGAAATAAATGAAATTTCCTGAAGTAAAATTAAGGATATTGTTAAAGTATATTTATGACTTTTGGTATACAAATAATTGTGGTATAATTTTGAATTGAATACATGAATCAATGCATGTGATATTATGAATTTTCTATTAACACATCATAATAAATATGAGCGTATATACCAAGTACACTACACATTATCATTATACGATGTTTCGGATGTTCACATTCACAAAAATAATCTACTTATTTATATGCATTTTCAATTTATTAAAATCAAATCAATTATATAATTCTATTTCAAATATCATAAACATATATGTATGTACATATATGTATATGTTTGTATGATGTATGTATGGATAATTTTTTTTTTTTTATTATTTAACATTCCAAATGCATTTATCATCATCATTATTGATTGCAATATTCATATCTTGATAAGTGAATTTTTAATTTTTCATTATTAATTTGTTTGATTTCAATAATAATTTCTATAATACCATTGTATATGAACTATAAAATATTCAGCAGAACTGAGAGAGAAGCAACATTCTTTGGCCTACATGTGAATGAGGCAAAAACAAAATATGAGAAAATTGGTCACAGAAGACCGATATCACATACCTTAAAGATTATGCAATATAACTTCGAAATGGTGAAAGAGTTCACATAGTCGAAAACAACGGTAACTGCTAATAATACATAATATTGATACTCACATCCAAAAGACATACACTTATCTGTGGCTTACAAGGCGTATGATGCATGCATTACAATTCTTAAATCTAGCACAGTCGAAGAAAATCAAAACTAAAATGTACAAAACAATGATTATGAACAAAGTATGGAACTTTTAAAACACTTTGAGAGAAAAGTTCTCCGTAGAATTTTTGATCTCGTTCAAGATAATGATGGTTGGAGAATCAGGTAGGGGCCAGCATAACACGATTTATTAAAATAAATAGATTAAGATGGCTAGGCGATTTGGTCAGAATAAATGAAGAAAGAGCTTGAAAACAATGCTGGGAGAGTAGGCCAC
Organism: Villa cingulata; assembly: GCA_951394055.1. Classification (NCBI taxonomy): domain Eukaryota; kingdom Metazoa; phylum Arthropoda; class Insecta; order Diptera; family Bombyliidae; genus Villa; species Villa cingulata. The sequence continues at coordinate 54,103,782 of OX596017.1, read as the reverse complement.
AAGGGAAAAGACTTGTCGGGAGACCAAGAAAACATTGTTGGGATGATGTGATTGACGAAGATTTACGAAGACTAAGAGTGAAAAATTGGAAACAGATGGCGAGCGATAGAGTGAAGTGGCGGCGGCTTCTTCAAGAGGTGATAGTTTTTCATGGACTGTATAGTGCCAACAAGATGATGAATATCATTGTACACGTAAGCAGATATATATTTTTTTAAATTTCTATTGTTTATCAAACATTCAAATATACTTATAAAAAAGAAAATTGAATAAATATAACAAAAAATAACAACTATTATACTACGAGTACTTCTATAAATTGTTTCATGATGCATTGAATTTTGTTTTATTATAGCATCACGTATAAAAGTTTGCCAATGCCAATTTATTTTTTTTTTATCACTAAAATATACAGATCATAAAAATTACCATATGCTGATATATTTCTTACATGTATGTATGTATATACGAATTGCCAAATCTAATTTAAATGTTACTGGCTCTATACTATATGTTATGACTATAACTTTTTTACAACTTTGCAATAAAAAAAATTTTTTTTAAACAATAAAATATGGATAGGTATGCACTTTGTTATTGTCTGTTTAGAATGATGAATTTTTTTTTTTTTTTTTTTTTAATTTTTAAACAACTCCTGGAATATTAACAAGTAGTACACTAAATTTGGTAAGAGATGGCAAGAGTTTATCTGGAATATTAGTATATATTGGCATATAAAGTTGAAATGTACTTTTAACTTTCTACATTGTCTGCTTCAAATTTATATTCTGTAATGAATGGAAAGAAAAAATGAATAACAATTCGAAATCTTAATGTATATGTATACGAACAATGCTTGTATGATATGCAAATAGGATATAGAATGCAATTCATATATTATAGAAATATGCATAAAAATTTACTTTCCAGCTGGTTGGCTGGCTAGCTATTTCTGTGAATAAATGTTGAAAGTAATTAATTATTTTTTTTTTCTTTTTATAAATATGTAATAAAATACTGAAAAAAATATAGTACATATACATAGTTGAAAAAAAAAAAATTAGTTGCAAAACTTTCAAAGCTTCTTTGAAAAATTAATTAATGAAAATGAAAAAAAAAAAATAATTTTTCTCCCCATTGATTTAACCTCAATTAGTTATACAATACGAATATGTATAGACAAGCTATTTCAATGCTATATATTTAATATATACATTACATATGTATGTGCTATACATATATTTTAATTTTAATTTAGAAAATTAAAGTTTTTAATAAAATTTATTGCACTTTTGTTTTTATTGATTTTACTCTTGTACGGCGAATATATTTTCATTTTCACCAATATATTTAAACATTTATACACGTATATAAGTATTTTTTTATGATTCGATTTAGATATGTATATACATTCACTTTAAGAAATATGAAATGGCGAGATTGAATAAAAAATTGTACAAATCAATTTTATTGATGTATACATAAGTGTAAAAGTAATTTGAGATATATTTTATAAAATTGATTATTTAAATACTTACTTTACACTTATCTTATACCTATTTATTACTTTACATATTAGATAGTCTTCTTCAATATGGGGGGCTTGAATAGCTCGATGGTTGAGTGTCGGTCTTGTGACCTTGAGATCACCGGTTCGAACCCCAGCTAGCGCACTACTCTTGCCCAAGTTGATCAATAATTTTTCCCATCAGTATTGTACACCAGTAACTGATTACTGATGATAAACTGGATGATATATCTGACATAAATTACTGATCGGCGGTGCCATAATGGACTCAGTATCCGCGTGCACTTAATATATACTATATACATTGTATGTATATATGTATATTTTAAATTTGAGATTTAAATTAAATGAGATTTTAAATTTATTACTATCATGTGTGCACGTACAGTTTAATGTAGATTTCGAACCACTGAGCTGAGCTGCTGTTAGAGGAGCAATCTCTTTTTAAATAATACGGATAGAATAACGCCATAGAGGTTAGATTGTATATTCCTCTATTTTTATAATGATCTATGATCTCTAATGATCTATACATAATTCTAATATAATACTATGTGTTACTTGGTTAACAGCAAGTAGACTCATCAGCATTTCTAGGCTCTTTTTCCCAGCAAACTGATACCCTAGTATACTCATTTAAAGCTGAGTGAACTTTAACGGTAATGAAAGTTGGAAATAGGTAGCATATGACAAACATTAGATAGTATATAGTATTTTATATTATTTTAATTGTAATGTCAACGATTTAATTTGCTTAATTTGGTTTATATGTATGAAATCTTTCAACAGAAAACTATTAAAATAGTTTTTATATTTTCGAATTTTATTAATCTAATTAAATAGTTTTCTTTTTTAAATGAGAATCGTAAAAGAAAATAAAACAAAAGTTTACGTACTGTATTATTACATTATTATGTTATATACAAAATATTTTTATTATTACAATACTCGTGTAATATATATACATACATACATACATACATACAAGATAAAGTTAGATATATTTTTATACATTTTATTTCATAAATAATAAAACATTTTAGATTTGTTCACATAATAATATTTATTAACATTCTGTATAGAAAAATGTGTATGTGTATATGTGTACGTATATGTGTACAATACATATTTATTGATTTCATAGAATACAATATATTCTAATGAAATAACAAAAATAAAAATAATAGTAAATAAAACAAAAAAAAAAGAAAAACAATAAATAAAGATAAATGAGAAAAAAAAAATTAAATAAATTAAGAATAAAATAAAAAAAAAAATAATAAAAAACAACAACAAATAAATATCAAGAAAATAAAACAAATTTCAACATCTCAAATTAAATCTGGCACATTTATTTTTATTATTCGCGCAAATTGTGTACGAATGAAAGTGTAGGTATATTGTATAATGTGTACTATTCAATTTTTCTATTTCGAATTTATAAAGTCAGTCATTTAAAGATTTCTGACTTTATTCATTTATATAAACACTACATGTATATGCATAATATACATAGTATATTCTTATAGAATATATTATAATATTTATGTATATGGGTAATATGAAGATAGTGAAATTGTATTTGTATATATATGAGGTTTTATAAAATAAAATGTGTATTATTATTATTTTTATTATTATTATTTCATTTTATTTTTATTTTTTTTTATATTTTTTTGTCTATTAAATACGAGTATGTCTATGTATAATACATATGTATGTAAATGATGTATACATATTATATATGTATACTTGTGTATTTACGCGCTGTCACAAATATACTTGTACATTAAATGTATGTACGTAATGGAAATAGAAATAAATTGATATCATTTTTGAATACATACATAAATATAGTAAGTACATAAGTATGTACTTACATACATAATGTAATGTATGTGTTTCATATTATTATTATTTATGCGTGCATAGATATAAATTTACATATATACAGGGTGTCCCAAGTTTGGGTGCAGGCATTTTGCCAGTTGATATGTCTTGCTGAGAAACGAAAAAAATCGTATAGGAAAGTGAGGTCTAATATCAAGGGGTTGAGGAGTTAGGAGGCTCAGAAGTTTTTTTTTTTGAGGTCAAGTGACTTGTTTCCTATTTGTGGTCATAACTCACGAAATCCTTGGTTCTTTCTAATTAAAATTAAATTTGCATTCATTGGAAAGATAATCAATCAGTCATTATTTTAATATTTGAATTGTACAAATCGGTCCGGTCCAGTAATGCTAAAGATATGGTACATCGAATTCAAATTTTCATTGAAAAAAATGCAAAATTATGAGTTCAAGGTTTCGCCCTATTTTTTAAATTTTCTTTACTTAAAATATTGCCCAATGGATTGCCCAATTCATTTGCAGTTTATCTTATTCAATTATCTGTTGTGGTTTTTGAGTTATGGAAAAAAATGTAACTGTGGGTTCTACCAAGAAAGTTATAATATTGGGCCATCCCATAAGTAAAGGCAAAAAGTTTTTATGCAACTGGATTACGAAAATTGGAGAAAAGGTAAAAAAATGTTGTAGAAAATGGAGGAAAATACTTTCTCGAATAAAAATTTAAAAAAAAAAGGTTTTTGTTTTGACTTTTAAACTCCTTGTAAAAAACCCGCATTACATTACATTATATTCCTTATTTATATACATACATATAATACAGTATAATGATATATGTATGTATGTATGGGTAATTTTCATTTAATAAATATATATATATAATTTTGTGTTGGATTTAAATTTGATTAGTATATGCGTGTGTATATGTATGTACCTATATATATGTATATAATGGTATGTGTACATGTTTATACGATTTACAAGATTTTTGAATTATTCAAAAAACTTTTTGATATTTATCTTTATTTTTTTTATTATACATACATATACAATACATACTTATATAAACGAGTATATATTTTTCTTTGTATAACATTTTTATGAATTACATATAATAATGAACATTTTCTATATTATATACACAGTATATTATATACAGTATACGAGTATGTATTAAAATTTAATTTGAATTTTAAATGTTTATATTAGAATTGATTATATATGTACGAGTTATACATAATGTACGTATTTGGTATTATGTAGATGCATAAGATAAATAAACGTTTAATTTTTTTTGTTTTTTTAATCAAGTATAAACAAATATATATTTATTATATAAATAATGCAAATATACTTACCTCTATATACATATGCACATTATGTATAAAAAAAGGAAATAATACTAATAAAAAAATATCATTAATTTTAACATACATATATGCGTCTAAATATGTACATATTAAATAGGTACCTACATATATCTAAGGATATTGAAAAAAAAAAAACATAAAATTCTTTTTCTTTGATAGATGAATGTTGCTAAGTATTATAATTAAGTATAGGTACGCCACGCCGTATTGGATTGGAACATTTACATACATATATCTTTTCCTATAATTTAATGCGAATATATTATATGTACTTACGTTTCAATGTATGTATATACGTAATTCCTTTTTAATATATGAAAACAATTTTAGAACATAACAACATACTTACATACAGTGTGTTTCACTAGAGAAAGCCTTCGATTTTATCTACAACCTTTTAGTTACAGGTAAAATTTTTTGCCATATAAAGAGCAATCGAATCTCTAATTTGCAGTATAATTTTTTTGCTGTAAGTGCCATTAATTAGTTTTTACAATATTAAAAGTGAAATGAGTTCATATTGCAAGGTGTGGTTTGAAGCAACATTTTTAGTTAGCCATCCTAAGGGACCAAAAATGATCGTAGCAGAAGCAGCTAGGTATCTGAAAAAATCAAGATTCTTCATTAGAGTATGGATTCAACGTTACCTGGAAACTGGTTTTGTAGATGACGTGCATAAAAAGGACAGGCCTCGATCGACAACAAGGGATTCGGTTATTTGATATGCTTCACGGGGATAAAATGAAACGAATGTTACGATCAACAAATAACTGGTTTGGACACGAAAATCGAGATTGGGTTCTTCAAGAAGACAATGACTCCAAAACATCGGAGTCAACTTTGCACCCAGTGGAAATCTCAAAATGGGATCAATACTATGGATTAGCCTTCACAATCCTCAGATTGTAACCGTATTGAAAATGTGTGGGCTTACATGAAGCAGAAATTGCGGAGCTTAAAAATGAAAAACACAAATCATTTAATTCGAGTGCTCAAAAGAATTTGGAAGAAACTTAGCGAGGAGTACGCCAAGAAATTATTGGAAACTTGTGATGAAAGATGCCGCCAGGTTATTGAAGCGAGTGGAGACTGGACGAGCTATTGAATATAACGTGAATTAGAGTTTATATAGCTGACTAAAATAAAGTACTTATATACCTAGTCAAAACAATCATTCGTTTTTTATTTTTTGCAGGCTTTCTGTAGTGAAACACACTGTATATCTATATAATTCAACATTCACTCCCGCACACCCACACATAAATAAAGAATTTTTTGTGCATATATTTTTATTTTTTTTATTTTTTTTTGTTTTTATTTTTTATAATTGCCACCTAAGTATGGCATATACATTATAATGTGTGGATCACATAATTTTAGAAGAATATTTTAAATTCTATCAAGTTAGTAAGTTAAAAAAAAAAAAATAAATTCATTTTAAATTTAAAGATACTACATACGAACGATTTACAAAAATATTATTGACTATACGTACACATGATGAATATGCTGCTGACAAACAACAATAAAGGATAAGAAGCTTCAAACATGTAAAATGTATACATATATATATTATATTATATTATATTATAATGAATAGAATATGCAGAACATGTACATAATGTATGTATGTATTATTTATTTTATATTTTTCTTTGAAATTACATTGTATTAAATTTTTATTCTTTTTTTCATATTAATATACGAGGGTAATTCAAAAAATTACCGAAAAAATGAAATAATACACTATAGTTGTTGATTTTTATGGATTTATTTTTCTACGTATAAACCACCAAGTTTCATCACCAGTCACTACATATGTATATATGGTGCGAAAAGTCTTCAGGATTTTAATTATATTTGTTCAAAAACTCAATGAAAGTTCGGCACGTTTTTCAATGTGTTCTTCACGCAATTAATAATATCTACTTTTTCAGGTATCTGTATCCTTCAGAACAAAAATAAATTAATTATTTTTTTTTAATAAACAGCAAAAAAACGCACTTTTTACGCTTTCAAAACACTCAAAATATGTATAACCAAACTCTTTGACTGTTGGCCAGCTTACTGACGCAGGTATTCGGGGAATTTATTGAATTATCCTCGTATATGCATATATGCATGTACGTACATATATTTATGAGTACGTACATATTTACATTTGCATGTGTAATATGCTTGTACATCTAACATTTTTTAATCAATTTTTTCTTTTTTAATTAAGTATTCGATAAAAAAAGTATGAAAAAAATATAAGAACAAAATCAGTATTTTCTTTTTAGTTCTCATTAATTTTGTTTTTCTTGTTTTTAATATAATGAAAATATATGTATATATGTATATATGTAATGTATAAATTTTTTTTCGACATCACATATACGTGTACATATGTACATATATATGTAGATGTATGTAATCCTTCATAAATGTTCATGTGTATATATTACACATACAAGATCTTTTCAAAGAAAAGTGTGACTTTTCAAATTTCGCGGGCTACCTTTATTCGATTTTTGAATTTTTTTTTTTTTTTTTTTTTTTTTTTTACTGTCTCTAATGTATGTTAACATTATCAGCCATTTTGCATTTTTAGTTTGTTTTTGACAGGCATAAAAGTTATACGTGTTTTGGTGTGTTCGGCGATATTTTTCCTATAAAATGGAGCAAAGAATCTGTATTAAATTTTGCGTTAAAAATAAAAAAAGTACTCCGACACACTTGAAATATTGACTGTTGCGCTTGGCGAGTCTACTTTAAGCAAAAAAAAAAAATGTTTATAAGTGTTACAAGATTTTCACAAAAGCCCGAGAAGAGATTAATGACTATGCTCGCCAAGTTTGGTCAAATGTGAAGGTTATGCTCACTGTTTTCATCGATTACAATGGCGTAGTGCATCGTGAGTTCTTGCCTGGAGGCCGTACTGTCAATAAGGAATATAACCTTGAAGTTATGTACCGTTTGCGTGAAGCGATATAAAAACACGCTTGGATTTTTGGCAAAAGAATTCATGGCTTTTGCATCACGATAATGCACCTTCGCACAGATCGTTGCTTGTTCGTAATTTGTTCATGCTTCAGCCACCGTATTCACCGGACTTGGCACCCTGTGACTATTACCTGTTTCTTAAATTGAAAACATTGATATAAAAATCGCATCGCCGGAAGCACAAAAGATCATACCAAAAGGCGTATATCAGAAGTGCTTCGAGAATTGGAAAATGCACTGGCAAAGGTGTATTATATCTGAGGGGGATTACTTTGAAGGTGACAAAATAGATATTGAGTAATGAGTAAGTATTTTTCGAGAAAAATAAAAAGTTTTTTTTTTTGAAATATTGATCTTATATGTTTACACAATTATTATAAATGTATTTTATAGTATAATTAATATAAGTACTTATGTGTATGAATAAATAAATAAAATTTTTGAACATTTTTATTAACTTTATGTGTGTGCTGTGCTATATTGCATTTGCTTAGAATTTGTACATAAATAAATATTTTTAAATATGTACGTAGATGTATAGAATATATAGAATGTAATTATGTTCAGGTATGCCAAAGAAATTTTTCACAATACATATTTATATAAGTAAACAAAAAAAAACCCATAAAATAAAAAAATAATATAAAATTGTAAAACTAATAGGTAAAGGTATTTACATTATGATTGTTATTCTTTATAGTAGAATTTTTTAAACAATAATATATATGTACTTATGAGCATGTATATGCTATCGTATACACGGTATGTTATTATTATAAGTAGTATTTCACACATTATGCGTGTATGTACTCGTATTTTCATTCTTGAGAAAAAATCTAATTTCTCTGTCAGTAGTTTGAATGCAATTATTGTACATGACAAACACGGAAAATATTTAGAATTACAATATTGCTCTTTGAACTAACGAAAAGACGAAAAAATGTATAAATATACATACATTATGTGGAATATTATCATCATTTATAATTCTTGCACTTTTGAATTCTTATTCCTTTTGTTCAATTTCAATTTATACGGGTATGTACATACATATGCATACAATTCGTATTGTTATACATATATAAATTATAATAAAATGTATAAAATAAAAAAAAATATATATACATATATATATATATATTATGTTATAATACATACTAACATAAAATGTATTATACAAGGATATAATGTTATGAATTATTTTTTAGTATACTCATTTTTATTTCATTCATATATATTTATCTGTTCATCAGTTACTTAAGTAGGTATATATGTATGTGTATGCACATTACTATGCATACTAAATACATATGTGTATGTCTATACATATAAAAGAGGTTAATCTTATTTTTTATTGTCGCGCAGTTATCATTTTGAAAATATAAAATAGATGAATAAAGTATTTATTATTATTTTCTATTGTTATTATTATTATTATTATTATTATATTTTCTGACGTTTTTTTTTTTTTTAATTTTTTTTTAATCTCATGATATCTGTATTCAATTTCATTTTTACTGTTATAATGCTGTATGAAAATCTATTATTTTTTATAGGAATGCGTGTATATAATGCGAATATAAATCTAAATTATTTTATATTTTCAGTTATATAAATATTATACATACTATGTATATACAATATATACGTATGTATGTATGTATGTATGAGTATTATATGTCGTCATTCTATTTTTATACTGTAATCAAAGCATATGAATATGGTATTTATACTTCTACATAAATCAAATCAAAAAATTAATTAAAATAAAAAAATTAATAAGCAACTAAATATAAAATGAAAAGAAAAAAAAGATTAAGAGTAAGTTTCGAGATATCTGCTATCTTTTGCACCAATTATCTCCGAAGTTACTTAACCGATTTCCATGAAATTTGAAAAATAGATACTTTGATAGGAATTGTGGTGCTTAACGTTTTTTTTTAAAAAATGTCCATTTTTCCTTTTTACAGGGTGCCAAAGTTGTCAAAATTGCGATTTTTCGGCTTCCAAATGCACCTCGTACAGCAAACACTGATTGACCAATTTCGTTGAAATTTTGAATATAGGTAGGCTGAACAATGTTGTGGTGCTTGAATAGAGCACATTTTTGATTTTACGCCCTGAAATTTAGTTATAGTTCTTAAAAAAGGAGAGGGTTTTTTTGAAAAATCGTTCAACTTTGACTTCTATTTTAGTACATTAAATCTTCATATATCTATATAATTTTGGTATCAAAATAAAATTTGGACTTTTCTGATGTTTTTACAACAAAAAAAAAAGTATAAAAATCTTTGTTATATATCCATTTTTATTAAAAAAATTTGTTATATTCCATTTTTTTCGGAACTCCAGCCACAAAATTATAAAAAACAAATTTATAAGAGTAATAAAAAATGATAATATGCGAACTATTTTGCGTCGGAGTAGTAATATAAATATATTTATAATTAGAAAATAAAATAGCACATACAAATTAATTTCTAATTATGTATTTGAAAAAAATACTTAATATACATACATATATACTGTATGTACTCTAATATCTACTGTGTGTGTAAAGTTGTTAATTATTTGGATAGAGAAATATTACAGAAATTAGAAAAAAAAAATAAAATAGTCATAATAATAAATTAATAAACAAAATATGTACTTAATAATCTAATATGTAATTAAATATTCATTTAATTAGTACATACGCCGGCGTATGTATTGTACATAATACAATATACGAATATTAGTTACATATATATGATATATTTTGTATGCATATATATAAATAAACATTTAATTGTGTATATTTAGTATACATATGTACATATGTATTTTGCTTATTACACATTTTGTAAAACGAAAAATTTCAAGTTAAAAATACACAAAAAATAACTCTAGATGAAATTTAGTAGGTACATTATACCTAATTAGGTATATCACATTCACATTTTATTTGATTTTGAAAAATAGCATATTGTTATTTGATATATTTATCTGTAATACTGTAACTGGTAATGTAATAATGTATATGTATATACAAATACAATTCGTGGGGAAACTTCCGAATCGCTAGCTCGTGATATCAAAATAGGACATTTTCAGAACGGTAATTTGGGATGTCCTCTTTAATGTATCATATGTCCTTGTTTGCGGAAATTAGAGTGTGTACATTTTGCATGTGTGTGTATGTGCATTTGTATAAGGCAAATCTGTAAGTGTGTGCATTGTGTATGCGCAAGTATGTGCATTTATAGAAGGGAAAAAGTGTGTATGCCTGTATAGAAAATAATTAATTAAATAAATTTATTAAAATTATCGAGATTCTGTAATATATACGATTATAATGAATATAATATTATAGTAGATATTTTATGTTTTGCGTAATATAATGCAGTCGCGCATAAAATGTACACACAATTTCTAATATTAAGTATTTCAAACAGAATATATAGAGTAAAAATTAATAATTTTTCTGTTTAAATATGTATTTAGAACCTAAATACGTGTATTATTTATGTAATTATTATTATTATTATTTTTAATTTCGATGCTATTTAATAATAAAATATATACATACGAGTACATATATCCTCTATTAACTAGGCACTATGTACATTTTTATATATACTATACATATATGTTTTTAATTATATTTATAATATTGTATATACTCATCACTCATGCAAAATTATTTTCATAACAATACGATTTAAATATCAAATGTATACCGAAACGCATGTATAAGTACATATTTTTATACGTAAATTGACGTGAATGTTAATTTATGCGTATAGATATTATACAGATGTATATGTATGTGTATATAGTGTTAATGTGTGTAGAAAATAAAATCAAAGCAAGAAAAAAAAAAAAATGTCACATTAATATTGTAGGTGTACGGGTGTATAGGATGTACTAAGTACATATATATTTTCTTTTGTTGATTCATTTTGTTTCGTTTTTACTTTTTATATACATAGGTATATGGTATACATACATAAATAGTGTCAAAGTGTCATAGTATATCTGCTTGTGTATGTTTGCCTTTTAATTTTTTGTTCTATTTTAACATATATACATATAGTAATATATTTCTTAAAAATAACAAAGAATTAAAAATATACATACACCTATAATACACGGTATTCATTAACATGAAAGTATATGAGTATTTATTATGATAAAAAAAGAGAAAAAAAAAATTATTTTTGTGTTTTTTTTTTTTCATACACTCGTACAGATACATACATATATTATATGTACAGCTACTTTTACATATACATACTTATTTGTTTAAAACATTTTATATATATACATATGTATGAATGTATTTTATAAAATGTAGGTGTAATGTACATAATATGAATGTACTTATGTATATACTTTAATAGTAATGTTTTTTTTTTTTCGTGTTTATATCATAACCTAATAAATATACATACATAAATGTATATATGTATAATGTGTGTAACAGTAAGTATATTTAGAATTATAAATTACTTTTGTTTTATAATTTTTTTTTTTTTTTAATATTTTTTTGTTTTGTTATTTTGTCATTTTTCTTCAAAAAAAAAAAAAAAAAAATAAAGGTGTAAATGTAAATGCATAACGTATGAAAAGGATTTGAAAATACACAAAAAATATATACATATATATATACGTATATATATGTACCTACATAATATAACATAAAATGTTTATGAAATGATATGAAATACCTACAAAGGAGAGATTATATGTCATATAACAATAGGAGATATTGTATATTAAGGGTGGTTACATATTCATATATTTATAATAAATACGACGAGTATACATATTTTCCGATTATTTATGAAAAATAAAAATAAGAAAAAAAAATTAAGAAAAAATTATTATGAAAAATATGAATTATATACATTTAAATGTAAATACTTAAATATATGCATATGTATGTAAATATGTACATATATAGACATACATATATTATTATTATAAGTATGACCTTTTTTTTTCATATTATTTTGTGTCATTGTTTTTACTTCTTCTCTATGTATGTATATAGTTTTTTTTTTTTATATTTTTTTTAAATGATGAATTAAAATAAAATGAAAATGATCACAAAGAAATATTTTATTTTTGTAAAATATGTACATACATACATAAGTAATGTAGGTACATAGTATACGATTCCAGTGAAAATTAATTGATGTCTTTAATTTTTATATTATTACGATTAACACATTATTAATAATTATTTTGATTTGTCTGTTTTTATATAATTGAACAAATAATACTTAAAACATGTAGATACATACATACATATAATATAATAGATACATATCCAGCAAACATTGCGATAAGAATGCAATAGCGAAACATTATCCTAGTGGCAGGTCTCGCATATGGATTTTCTGCAATATTGATTTTCTAGTATAGAATTCCATACGATGTGCTTGGAAAAAGGTTTGACGCGCACCCGCGCACTCTAATTACTTTGTACAATTACATTCTAATAGAAAAAGAAAGATTAATGTTGCTTGTTCAATGGTTTATTAACTTGCGCTTTTATCACTTATACTCGTATATAATCCAAACAATATAAGTATTATAGAGACAGATGAATTAGATGAGTATCCACAACTCTTGTTGCATGCATATACATGTATACATATACATATATATACGAATTAATGTGTATATAATGTATATTTAGGTAGAAAGGAATTTTAAATTATTTTCATTCAATTATTAAAATAATTCGCTGAAAAAAAAAATAAAAAATGAAAAAGTAATGCTAAATGACAACAACAAAGAAAAAATAAGTTAGAGAAGAGAAAAGCAAAATAAGTTTAAAAATTTGTATTTGATTGTAGTAATCTCTTGGTATCCCAGCAGTGTAAATGATAGTTGCGTTCCTTTTGACCAAGTAAATTACTCCCAAGTACTTTTAGAGGTTTCTGTGTTTCATTCGTTAAATATTAAAGAAATAGGTTAAAGTCTGTAATATTTTCATTACACGTTTCCTTCAATAGGTGGCTTTTTATTGTTTAAGGTTATGGAGAATCTAAAATCAACAACAAAACAAATTTGAAATACATGACAGCTGAAATTTGAGCACGGCCAACTGTCACCATCAATATTCACATTGCCTTAGAAATGTGTATGCCTTGAAATTTGAGGTTACTTTTTACTTCCAAGTAAAAAAATTGCATTTCATTTACAATCTACTCCCGAGTACTTGGGAGTGCTTTACTTGGTCAAAAGGAACGCAGCTGATGAATACTTTCTTATGGAATCGATTCTAGAACTATAGTGCACTTTTCACCATTATACGTATACATACATATATCACCTGTAATAACTGATCGAAATAAATTCTGAATATGCTATTCTAAAATAGATTACTTATATTTCGTAAATGTAATCTGAAAGATAATGTACATGTTGTAAAATAAGGTTTACAACACATATGAACCACTTCCGTTTTGTATATTACATTTTTGTGAAATTAATGCTCCGTGTAATTGAAATTTACGATTTTTTAAAAAATTATACGCAATCACATTTAAGGAATACGGTTATTAGTAGTGCAGACGGTAGGCAATTGGTTGTCTCCTATGACATTTATATATGTTTAAAGTAATGTGAAATTTCTATTTATTGAGACGCAAAAGTATAAGTAGTTACAGCTTTTTTTGCACTGATTCCAGAATCGATTGCAAAACTATACTTTCTTACACTACTGGGATGATACATATAGATAAATGTATATTACATATGGATATATACATACGAATACTGCATAAAAGTATTATACATTATGTATAATTTATATATGTATACGTGTATCATTGAAAAAATAAGTTTTGTTTTATGTTACATACTTGAGAAAAAAAAAAAAAACATGATAAAGCGCAATGTATTTAATACACATTGATTTTATTATATGTAATGAAATTAACAAATTTTTCTATAAATTCAAATAAATTATGCTAAAATATTCTAAAAAACAAAAAAAAAAAATAAAAAAAAAAATTGTACATAAACTATACAGTTTGAAGATGAAAAAAAAATAAAATTAAAATGAGAATGTGTAATGTGATATTGATTAGTTCTGAATTATAGATAAATTTAAGAATAGCAATACACAAAAGAAAAAAAAATAATAAAAAAATAAAAAAATACTAATATATGTAATCCAGAGATGTAAAATTACGCACACACATAGTACCATCAGTATATATTTATGTAAATATTTAATGTATCTATACTCAATATCATATATTCATATACTCGTAAACTTAAGTACTAAACTAAGTATGTATATGCACATACATATGTATATATTGTGTGAATAATAATTACAAATTTATCTCATGCACATATTATATTACACATTAAAAATATTATACATATTGATATATTGTTATCAATTCCTATATATATATATATATATATATATATAAAATATAAAAAAATTAAATAAAGAATCTTTCAAAATAATTTAATTGCTACTACTACTACTACCACCTACTCTTCATGTTTCTGGTATACTTCTTATGGTGTGTAGTAGAGAAGAAGGCGAATTTGAAAATTTCCTTACTTTTCCCTATGGTATACTTTTTTAGGTGTGCGAATTTCAATTTACATTAACTTTAAGTAGACAGCTGTTATCAAAATTTGTTTACACATTTTTCTATTATTGTTTTTATACAAAATCTACTTTTAAAACATAAAAATATGGAGGATCGTAGAAAATTGCTCGCTTTAATTTTACAATTTTTAAAATTAATTATTATTTTTTTTTTTTTTTTTTTTTTTTTTTTTTGAAATTATTATTATTCTTTATTGAAAATTCAATATTTACCTTTTTTTATCTTCAATTTTCACTTTGTTTATATTTCTTGGAGAATTTTTCACAGATAATAATTTTTTTCAATTTGTAGCGTTTTAATTTGAATATATTTAAAATAAACACCTTTACCACTAAACAAAACCAAGTAAATGACTGTCAAGAAGTACAAATCTACTAAAACTCCTACTTTTAGGACTGTCATATAAAAAGTAAGAAAATTTTTAAATTCATACACAGCCCATATACTATGCCAATTACTAAGAAATTTTAATGACACATTTATCAAATTAAATTTCTTTAAGTTGAACAAACATACATATTTCCAAGTAAAATATGTATATGTAAAATAAGATTAGCATAACCTATTCGAATGTGTATGTTCACGAATACTTTTCAATATATCCCGTAGAGTGTATATTCTTGTATTTTACATAAAGTTTAAGTTAGTGACTAGTGTCATACGGTCATACTAAATTATAAGTGAAACCACATTCAATTTGAATTTACACATTAATACATGGTTAAAATACATATTATCTTACTCTAAACTATTTTCAATTTTTATGTACATATATGTATTGTCTTTACGATTTGTATTGTGATGAGTTTATTTAATTTATAATAAAACAAAAATGCTTTTATAAAAGTTTTTGAATCAATTTTCTGATAAAAAAAATCTATAAATAATCCTTTATGAATTTTAAAATTTGTAAAATTTGTACCAGAATTAAGTAATACCATACCATTTATGTTATGGTATATATGAATGAATTAATTGAAATAAATCATACGGAAAAAAAAAATAAAATAAATGAATAAATTTAAATAAATTCATTTGACAAAAGTAAATAATAATGAATGATCGCAATATAATAAGAAATCGAAATCTTCATATTAAGTACATAACATTTGTTTACGCCACACGATAACTATAAGTAGGATCAAAAAGCAGCATATTTTTGAAAAATGTAATCTATTTACTCATATTTACAGAAAAATATTTTCAAATTTTACTTTCATCATATTTCTTTTATAAAATCAATTCATTTTTATATTGAAAAAATTCAGATTTTTGAATTTTTATTTATTTTTTATTTTTTTTTTTTGCTGCTTTGCTTTACATTTTTATTTCACTTATCGAGGTATAATGTACATATACTCGTATATAAGAATTTTTATTTTTAATTTCAATTTTATTCATGGGTATATCTAGCTACATTTTTGTGTAATGCACGCATGTTATGTAAGGGTTTCCTTTTTTTTTTTTTTCTTTTTATTCATTTCAAGGAAATAAAAGTAAAAATAAAAAAAAAAAAACTACAACATGAAGCAAAACAACAAATTTGAAAATTGAACGTATGAATACCGATGATAAAAATACATACGCATTCACATATAAAAGTATATACTCGTATACATAATTAGAGGTACTGTACATATATATATATACATATACGTAATATTTAGATATAATCTCTTTAGAAAAATTATTATCCTTTTATATAGAAAATTAATTTCGATATAGTATATTATACAGTATATCTACTTAAGTATTCAAGTATGTTTTTATTTATTATTATTATTATTTATTATTTGAAAAGAGTGATCTTTTTGTACCTAATTTTGTATTCTGATTGAATATTGTTATTTTTCTCTATAATACATAAGTAATCTATGTATACCGGATAATCGAATTGTTTTTTTTTTGTTTTTATTGAATAATAATTTCGAAATTTATAATTCAAATATGCTCGTATGTATACATAGTGTATATGTTATACATTTACATATACTATGTTATGTATTTTATATTACATTATTTGTATGTTACATATTATATATATGCATGCATTATTAATAAACAAAACAGAAAACAAAAAAAAAAAAAAAAAACAAAACTAACAAATCAGATTATGGAAAAATAAAAATATCATCACAATAAATACGAGTACATATATTGTATTTCACATACAAAATTGATGTATTGTATATATATGTATATATATATATGGAGAGGAATATGAAAAAAGGATTACGTATTACAGAATTCAAGTGATTTCATAATTTTTTATTTTTTTTTTGTTTTTGTTTATTATTGATAACTTTCAAAAATAATTTTTGGAAAAAAGGAATAAATGATAATAATTGTAATAATAATTTTGTTATTGGATTAATTATTTGAAATGAATGTATATATAGATATATTTATATCGATATGTATTATGAATTACCTTTTTATTTATTCTGTTAGTCTATATGTATATACATGTATGTATATTATGTACATTATTTTCTTTGGAAAATTTTCTTAAAAATTCTTCTTGTTTTTTTTTTTTTTTTATTATTTTTATTTCTAACACATAATATTAAAAAATATTATTAAGAGTTATAAAAAATAAAAATATAATTTTCATATCATTTTTTACACTTATATACACAATTTTAATTAAAAAAAAAAACACGTTATGAACAATAAAAATATCAGTTATTACTTATTATGCACTTTAATATTTTATTAGTTATTTATAAAATTATTATTATTACATATTTTTTTGTTTTGTTTTAATTAATACTCAATTCACAAGAAATTGTTTTTATTTATTTTTTTTTTTTATCAAATTTTTATTATACAAATATTTATCAAGATTTAATTACCAATTAAAGAAAAAAAAAAACAAAGTCAATTAAAATATTACAATAAAATTTCCGTTATATTATTATATATGTATTTGAAATACACACATTTTACGTTTACGTTTTACTAATTACTTTTATGTACTAAACAAAAAAAAAAAAAACAATTTGTTTTTTAAGATACAAAGGAATACATATTTAATATTTATAATAATTTTTTTGTTTTATTTTGTTTTTATAAAATTTATGTTTTGTTTAATTTTGTATTTAGAAAAACAAAAAAACACTTTTTTTTTTTCAACAAAACACTTTAAACATTTATGAGAAAAGAAAAAATAAATAGCAAAAAATTAAATTAATAAACATGAATGCATTTACAATAGCATGTAGATATTTGAATTACTTATTTCATTTAAATGTTTATATTTTTGATTTATTTTTGTTTTTAATATCGACATTCTATATATACAGTACAGAAATTTTCATATTGAACAATATTCACAGTGTATATATAGTAGTATATCTTATGATTTTCTTTTTAAATTAATTTTCTGAATACAAAGTGTAGTAGATATTACTACCTAACACAACGAACGTTCAAATAAAACTAAATTTTCTGAAAAGTATTTCTTTCATTTTTATATTATACAGTTTAGTAGTGGTAATACAGTGATACGGTGATATACTTTTTTAAAATAATGTTAAGTGTGGTTAAGTTTAACGCGTATCCTACTAACAAATAAACTTACTTTTGCTATACTAGTATCATATTATATATAGATTTTTTGGGTATACATATATAATACACATCATACACATATATTTAAGTTAAGTATCTACAATTTAGAATATATATACATATGTATATACTATACGTGTATAGAGAACAAATCGTCTATAAAAATTATATACATAATGAATTTTATGTATGTGTGTGTTATAAGACGACACTAATATAAATTTTCATACACAAAATTATACATATATATATATATATATAACTACACAAATATAGTATATTATACTTGTATATGATTTTATTATACACATATATACATTAATTATATACATTATTCTCGTATAGAGAGATTATATTATATGTATGATATATATAAATCTAATGATTCGCGCTAACATCTGTTCAATGAACATATGCACGAATATATACATATATGTAGATGTACATATGTACATAATGTATACGTACAGTGAAATCTTTTTTGATTTTTCAGTTTCATTGAAATTATCCTTTTTAACTCTTATTAATTATTATTGTAATAACATGTGGATTAAATATACTGGATTGATTAATCTATATATGTTTATACATACTCATATACTTACTGAATTGTATTGTTTGCGGTTTATGTTAATTACATATTATGTATACTTTTTTGAAATATATATGTATTATATATACATATTATGTATATGTATATAAATACGAGTATAATGTATTTTTAAATTCACATGTATGAAATTGTATACATAGATTTTCATATTATACATATGTACATATGTATGTAATTACTATAAACATATATATGTATAAACATATTATATGTATATGTACATATTTAATTTGCATATAACATACATCTATATACTATACATATACATATGTATATATGCACATGTATTTTTTGATATATAAATAATTTTATTGAATAAAGTTCAATGTCAAAATTTTAGATATGCATATACCTACATATATAATTAATTATATGACAAAAACAAAAAAACAAAAAATATAAGATTTTAAAATCATCAAATTTTATCATATCAACAGTTATGAGTATCAATGTTTATATGTATGTATGCATGTAAATAGAAATTAGGTTAGTATGTTTTGTTGTTCAAATATTCGTTATATTCGTCTTTATTGCTGTATGTATGTATGTAAGTATTTGAGTGTGTTTACTAACAACTTCTTGATATACACATTACTTATATTATGTAGATATATATGTATGAATGAAAATGCATCATCATCATCATCATCATCATCACATTCTTGAATATTTTTAGAGAAATATGAAATAATATTATGGTTTTCATATATTTTTTTATATGTATGTACGAACATAATTTTTTTTTTTTTAAATATTATATAAGTATAGATGTATATAATGTACTATTACGTATTACCACAGCACAGACAATAATATTGTCTGTGGTATTATATTAAGTGAAAACAGGAGTGGGTTCCTGTAAGGTGATAGGTGATAGTCACCTTGGTGATAGTTCAAAAGTGATGACCAAAAGGTGATTGTTCCTGTAAGGTGATCACAAAAAAAGTGATGGAATTTGAAACGCGGCGAATTCCACAGTATATTTATAGTTGTCAAACGTCAATCAAAACAAATAAAAATTTAAATTGTGAATAAGAATAAAAGAAAATTCAATAACGTTTTCGTCTATAGCATTTTTTATTTCAGATTCTGAAAATGAATCTCAAATAAAAATAATTAGGAGAAAAATGCGAGATAGCAATAATCCCTTAGAATTACTGGATGTTCAGTAAATTGCAATTATTCATGGAGAATTTCATTGTAAAAATAACACAATATATGTACATATTTTAAATTACAAAATGATTTAAATAAATTATATACCATCAAAAGCAAACACGAATTGATTGTATTGATGTGATTATGAGTATTTTTTGATTAGGTAGAAGAAGAATAATAGTAAAAATTGGAAAAGTGACACCTCAAATGCTATCACCTCAAAGTGGTTACATTTAGTGATAATTTTTGGTGATTGTCACCATACGGGAACCTAAATTTGAGGTGACTATCACCTATCACCTTACAGGAACCCACCCCAGATACTTAGTTCATTATTATGGCACCCCACTGATCAGTAATTCTGCCAGATAAGTATATCGTCCAGTTTATCATCAGTCTAATTAGCTACTATGCGGTGTGTGCATTGTTGATTGGAATTAATGATCGACTTTGGGCGAGAGTAGCGCACTATAGCTAGGATTCGTTGTATTCGTTTCACGAAAATTGCATTTAAATTGTTCCGTAAAAAAATATATGTATATGTATGTATATTTTTTTTCGTTGATTTGTTTTATTTTTTTATCATTCTTTTGTTTTACACACACACACACACACAAAGGAGAATATGAAATAATATGAAATTTCTTATAAATTTTTGTTTTCAATTTCTAATTTAACTACATACATATATTCATTTTACTTCACTTTAACGTAAAATTTAAATTATACTTATACGAGTATTTTCCATATACTATAAGAATTCTTATCTCATCTTCCATTATAATATGTATCTTACATACATAGCATATGTCTATACTCTCATCTCATTTCATCTCAATTCATATACAATACATATTATCACCATATCTACATTATAAATATGGTACCTGTATGTATGTATATGTATATGTAAGTAGGAAAACGTATAATAAAGTAATGCTGCTTTTTTAATTTTTTTTTATTATTATATACATAAGTATAAATCATACAATCAAAGATGCGCAGTGAGAACGGATATCCTTTTGACATGCAACCACCTGTTAAGTTTTTGTATAATACTCGCGGTATTATATTATTCATATACAGAATATCCATAAGATATTACATTACGTTTACATATAGGTACACCTAGTAATTTTCATGTTTCGCTCATACTTACGTAATACTATGTACATATGCATTATGGTACTACATACATACATGAATAAAAAATTAAGAACGAAATAATTAATCATATTTTGAATACAGTATAAATTATATATAATATTGATAATAATATGAAATTCTTGTATAGAAACAAAATTAAAAACAAAAATAAATAAATAAATAATTATTTTCGATTCATTCATCTATAAAATATCATTGATATTCTTCATAGTTTTTGAGAAAAAAACAATATAATCGAATCAAATCGAATAAAATCAAATTGAATCGAATCCGAAGAGACACACACTTTAGTCTTTTCCGTTAATGTTGATAATGATTTATGTACATATATAGATAAATATACAACTTATTATACTGTTAATTTTTTTTTTTTGTTTTCATTATATTTTTATACCTATGTACATATACATACGTATATTATCATCTCCATCTGAATATTATAACTACATAAATTATACACATATACATTTAATAAAATGTATGTACATACACCTACCAAATCGTAATATTTATGAAAAAAATTAAAGAAAACAAAACAGTTTTCTATTTTATTAATTTCTTTCTTTCTGTTATGTTTATTTTTTGAATTTTTATTTTTATTTATTTTATGTATTTTTTTTTGTTTTTTTTTCTGCTTTCTCTCGTGATTTAATCATTTTGTATTTGTTATTATTTTCTTTTTTTTTTCGTTTCAATTTGTTTACTTTATTATTGAGCTTCCTTGGTTCTATAGGGCATCATATTTAAGTTAATATATAAAATTTACTTAAGAAAATTGATAAAAACTATATAATAAATATAGCATATACTATAGCATAAATTAATTTATAATAAAAACTTTATTTACACAGGACAGGGTGTTTTATAGCAGATAATATAAAATACGTATACGTAATAATCTTCATCTTATTAAAAGTGTAATATATTATTTACTATTGTATTTAAGTATGTACATTTTTCAATTAAAAAAGTAAAAATCAAAAGAAATTATTAAACTTAAAGACATTCCTAAAAGTATTTATTACTTCTAAGTACTACGACCATCCAGATCTCTGGGAAAATGCGCCTTCACCGCTCTCGATATCTTGATGCCGTCAATTACTTAGTTCCTAATATCGAATTTGTTAATGTCTTCTCTAACAGAGACTCATCATCATCTATTTCTAGGCCTTCCTTTTGGAACGTTTGCCTTCTACGTTTCCAAGTAGAATTTTCTTACATGGATTATTGGTTCCTTCCATGCGGTTAATACTTATGTTCAATCTTTTGCTATAAAATTGCATATTCTCTCAAACATAATACATATACGGATATTTTGGAAAATTACTTTTGATATGCTTGTAAACTGAAAATGAGTTAATTTTGTAAAGGATATAAATTGAACTCTAATTAAAACTACCTACATAAATTGTAGCACAAAAAGTAGGATAAAATTTTCAAATATTTGAAAATATCTGCGGAATATCCTGTATGAATAGAGGTTAATATATGCATGAACAAACAAAATAGTATAGTATTCAAGAAGGTATATGTACAAAAATGTATTATATATGTATGTATGTAATGCACGTATTATATCCATAGTTACTAAGAGTGTATAATAATATGTATATGATAATATAATAATAATAATATGTATATGATAATAATAATAATAATGTTGTTATACAGAACAAATTTATTTTTTATGTAAACAAACATACAACTATATCTAAAGTTTATATAATGTAAATTATATGTAATTTTACATCAATAAATTAATTACATGTAACCATTAAATGAATACGTATATGAAACATATATTTGTATACATGATGTTTTGTTTTTTATAACTATAATTGTTTGTTCACAATATGTAATATGATTTACAGTATAGATATGATAATAATTTATATACAACCGTGCACACGTGTGGAATATATTTAATATATGCAGAAGCTTATACTTATTCATATATATTCAGATTTAAATCAGTAATGTTTTGAATAATTATAATTAACATATTAATATGTCTACATTAAAGTTTTGTTTTCGTTCATACTCGTATATGTATAATGTATATGTATGGTACTCGTAGAAATTGTGAAAAAAATTTTTTGATTAAAATTGAAAAGTATCCATTGATCATTTGAATATTTATTCTTTACTACATAAGATCATGAATACCACAGAAATGGGAATGTTATGATGGACTTTCGGCAATGATGAAGTTAGACCATGTCAAAAATACCGATATCCAAAATACCCTCGACCATCGACGTAACACCAATATTATTCAAAATGCTCGAAGCACGAATACGATGGTAGTATAGCGTACAGTCATGTAATTAGAAGTTGTAATAATAAGTGTGTCGTCAAAACTGCAACAAAAATCAATCCTAAAGATACCGGACTAAAGCTAAACCCTAAATATATGTGACGAAACAAAAGAAATCAAAAAACGAACGTAAGTACTCGTTCCGTCAGTTTAACAATTTTTCCGAAGTAGAAACGATTCAAAACGAGTAAAATTGTGTAATGAGTTTATCAATGAAATTTATTATATAATACCACTTTCAGAATAAAAATTCAAATTCAAACTAAAACGAGTAGAAACAATAAATATGTACGACAATTTACTTAACTATACGGCACTATCCGTTTCGTTTAAGAATACGTCCATTTTGAACAGTTCCACGACGTACCACAGTACTGATCGTATGTACCGTTTCGTTTAGATCTGTCTATTTAGGGCATAGCTTAAATGGATTAGACGAGGAAGAATGAAAAATCTTTGGCTCCAATAAGTAAATTACAACATGCGAACTGTTGACTTCTTAAACACTTGCGATGCTTCGGATCGTACAAGATGACGCGGCGCACAAAGTGCAGTCAAGCAGACCCTACTCCAGTGGATAAACGTTAAGAAGAAAATACTCTTTATCACACGGAATTGAATTTTAGACGATTTTAATTTCCTCTAATTAAAATCATATAATAATTAAGTAAATATTATTGATATAAGTAATGTACATTTGTTGTAAACAAGTTATATTGAACACTATTCATTCTCAGTAATGTAAATTAGTATTAGAAACTGATAATAATATCTATACTGACACAAAAAAAATTAAATATTTACATATGTATTTACGTGAATATAAGCATATGTATAAGTTTTACGGTTTTGGTTTCTTAACTAAATTTTAGAGCTTTAAAGAAGTTTTAAAATTATGCAAATGTCTTTATTATAATTTATAGCTTGTGTACGATTCAATCATTTTATAAATTGATTGAATTGAGAAAATAAGAAAAAAGGAAATATTAACAAAAAATAAAAAGTGTAAAATAAGATAAAAATGAAAAGGTTTAAATAAATAACCGAAGAAAAAAGAAGAAAATTAAAATTAATATTAATAGAACTATCATATGTCATATGTATATATAAGCTGCTGACACGTACTTGTCAAATATAAATATACTTTATTCTTACTTATGTATATATAAATTTATAATATACATATGTATACATATACCAATAAGTATAATAAGTAAATGGTATAGGATCAAAAATAAAAAGGCATTAAAAAGATATCATTTTTTTTTTAAATTTATCTTTTGTTCTATTCATTGATGTCTTCCGCATTTATATGCAAGATTATATCTTTATTTTATTTTTGGATTTATTTTTTTTGAAAAATTCTTCAATCAAAAAGAAAAAGGTCGAAAAATGATTTTTTTTTTTTTAAAATCTATCAAAAATTTCCATCTTTTATATTACATACCTTTATTACAAATTTTTTATATAAAAATAAATTTTAATAATTGCGTAAACTGGATGGTTTAATAATAATTTGTGTATTAGGAGTGCGATATATTCGATAAATACATAACACAAATTTTATATAATGCAGGAGCATAAATTATATATAAATATTCAATTATTTTTTTGATCAAATTGATCAAATTTTAAAAATTAATTCAAAATCATTTTTTATAAATACATTTACATATATTTTGTGTTTAACCATAAAACCGGAAGGTAAAATAAAACATCGAATGTCCTAAAAAAGGATATACTTGTATGTATATAAATGCTATCGAAGATGTTGTAAAAAATATGAGAATAAGGAACTGAAGAGCACTGGCCAAAAGAATAGAATAGAATGGAGACAGAAACTGGAGGAAGTCATGGTCAATAAAAGACTTTATGATGATTATATACATACATTTTGTATAAGTAGGTATATATTATTAGGTATAGGTATATAGTATATTTCATTTAAAGTAAATTATGCTTTTATGCAAAATATTAATTACTTAAGTACTTATGTTTTGCGGAAAAATTGCCGAACCGATTCACAATGCTGATAGCACCATTAAGCTACGGACAAATATTTTTCGACGATTACAAAATAACGTGCTGAATAAAAATACAGTGTCTAAGATAGGCTAGCCACGTAATAGAGCTGGAACTGCATCTATACATAGTATTCGCAAGATGTTCAAAATCGTTCTCGAACGTAAGAAAATTTGTCATAAATAATTGATTGCAATATGCTTCTGATCCATTCTATTGGAGAGATATTATGAAGGAGACCAATGCTCTTAATGGACAGTGCCATGGTCATGGAGGAAAGAAGAAATGTATTGAATACGAAAAAATTTTGATAAGCTCATATATCTTATTGTATACACATAACGTATTGCATGTAATATACATATTTGATATATAAATAGAGAATATCAATTTCAAAATAATTTGTCTTCTCAAAATTTTATCTATACCACTACATATAATCGTATAATAATGTTGAATATTTAAACTTTATAAACATATGTATGTATGTACGTGCACGTACTATTTATTAGTTTGACAACAGATAAAACAAATTGAAAATTAAATTAAAAATTTTTCAATTTATGTGAATAATGAATAGAAATACAAATACATTAAAATATATAAGTATATATTCGTAAATTATGTAATGTATATATGTATGCATGTACGTATGTATATGTGATGAAGTAGGTATACAACATTACAAATTTTTTTAAAATGATTTTTGAAAAAGTTTATTATTACGAAAATAAAAATTAATTTTGATTTTAAATTTTGCGTTTTTTTTTTCTAATTTTATAATGAAAAATAAAAATTTAATTATAAATATTTTTTGATCATTTTTTTTTTAAAAGACTTCCACGATATTATGTGATATGTAAGTATACCATACAATACTATGCATTTATTTATACATATATGTATATGTACAGTTATTCATATATTCTAAAAACAAATTAAGAAAAGTCATACATGTACAATGGAATTTATTATACAGAAAGAAAATTCATGATGAAATTATCTACAAATTACATATACACATACAGATTGAGCCAAAAGTTATCAAAAAAAAAACAAAATTTTAATTATGCAACTAAATAAAAACCTCAGATAAAATTCATGAAATTAGTTTTTTATCAACATAAGAAAATTAATTTCGTTTGTCTCGAATAAAAAATGAAAGAAAAAAAAAATCAGCCTTCTATCACAAAGAATAAAAACATTCTTGAACCAATAAAAATATCAAAATTACTAAATATACAAATTAAAAATGATCGGAAAATAATATAAGTAGTAATACACATACACACATAGAAAAATATAGAAAAAATATAAAAAATGGAGTTGAATTGGTTACACGCTAAGAAAGCCAGTAACCAGCATAACATATAGAACTTTACAATGGAATCTAAGAGGTAGCAGCAGAATCAGAGGTAGACCAAAGGGTAGCTGGTAGAGGATATCACTGAAAGAATCCATACAAATTGGGAAAAGTTGGCCTGAAATAAGAAGATTGGACATAAACAAAGTAATATGGCAGAGATTTATGGAGGTACTTTGTTTCCAAGAGGGATAATGCGAAAAAAAAATGCATACATACATACAGGAAGATATACAATAATGTGTACGTAGATCAGTGTGTTATAAATCTAAACAAGGACAACAAAATATTTCATGGCAGAAACCATAAAATTTTAATCGTTTAGACAATACAGGTCATTAAAGATTTTTTTTGCTCATATTACACTTTATACCCTTTTAATATTGAAACCGTTATATATCGGACAAGAACATTTTTAACAGATCTTTCACGCTTTCTATTATACGAGTATATGTCACTTTAGTAACTGTTACATTCCAATAGAAAGATACATTATTTTGAATATGAAATTTTCAATACTTTTTCATTTTTTAAGGTATTTTTTTTTATAATTTTTGGACAAACTAAGCAGTTAATTCAAAGATTTTTTCGATAACATTTTTTTTTTCTTTATAATATTATCTAAAATAAAAGTTGTTCTATTATACCCAAAAGTTCTGTCTTTAACAGGTTGGAAATTATAGTAAAAATACGTATGTAAATCACTCGATATAAGTACTTATACATATTTCTCCTAAATTATCCTATATAATTCCAATTGAAAAATTCCAATTGAAATGAACTGAATACAACATAGTTTCCATTTAATTCACATATACATATCTATACGTATGCATATTTAGAACAGGATATTTTTAAATAATAAAAATTAAAAAAAAAAAAAATTCATAAATTTTTTCAATTTTTATTTATAATCATTTACACAAATATACACAAATGCTAAAGACATATACATACTTACATATTATGGAATTATAAAAATTTGATATGAATGGTTTTTAAACATTTATGTATATAGTTTAGTAATGATACTCAACTATTTATGTACATATTTAGTATTTATGCTAAATCTATATTATGTACTTATAAAATTATTTTTCTTTGCAAGCACATCAGTAGTATTTCGATTCCTATCATTTATATTTTCATCGTAATATCTTTCGGAAATTGGTTTCGACATTATACATTGTTTTTTAGCAAAATTTAAATTTCCAGTTGGATTCCAAAATGTTATTGCTGTAGAATTATAGAGTGAACATGGATACATATCAAAAAATTCATTCTGTTTAGACAATTCTATTTTAACTGGACGATTACAATATTGTTCTTGATATTCGGTTGTTTTTTGACAATTTTCATTTTGCTCCTTTCTATATAAATGCTCATACAAATGTTTATGAAACCAATATTTTTTTAAAATTTTTCGTCTAACATCTAAAATTTTAAATAAGAAAGAAAAAAAAAATAAAAAATAAATAACATTACTATTTTTATTAAATTATTTGAAATTTATTTTTATTTTACATGATTATATTTTATAATTTTTTAAAATGTTTCAATTGTTTTTATATTTAATTTAATGTATTACAGTTGAATTAACAATATATATACATATATATATAAATATATATATATATATATATATATACAATATATATGAATATATTATACAAAAACTTTTAAAATCTGCAAAATTGTGAAAGTCACACAGAAAAAAAATTTAATTTTTTCTGTACTTACTTGAATCCATTTTCCATATATGTAATGCATTTAATGTAAATAATTATGTAATTATGAATAATTTTAAATTACTTATAATTTTGTTTTTAATATATAAATCAATAATACTTATATTATCTGAATAAATTGTTTAATAAATTTGTTTAAATTCTTATTCTTATACCATCTTATACGTAGCAAATAATATTCGTATATTGAAAATGTTTTAGATATTAAATAAACTGTTTGTTGTCATGGATACATAAATTTCAAAGAAAACAACCGATTATCATACATATTTAATTGAATGGTTAAAGTAAAATTTAAATTATTTTTTTATACTGTATAATATAAATTGCATAGTTTAAGTCGAAATCATCGAAGATTTTTTCGAATTGAGTTCATTTTGAAAAATGTTCCGTCTATGGCTCAGTACACAGTTCGAAGGAATAAAATATCGTATTTGAAACTTTTTCGAAAAACGAAACGAAATATAATTGGACAATTATTCCGTCCGGTTTGTTTTGTAATTTTGACAGTACAAAAATACAGCTATAGTTGCTGTCAAGTAAGTATTAAATTCATTTATTACTTTATTTATATAAATAAATGGGGGCTTGAATAGCTCGATGGTTGAGTGTCGGTCTTGTGATCTTGAGATCCCCAGCCAGCGCACTACTCTTGCCCAAGTCGATCATTAATTTTTCCCATCAGCAATGTACACCAGTAACTGATTACTGATGATAAACTGGATGATATATCTGACATAAAAATTACTGATCGGCGGTGCCATAATGGACTCAGTATCCGCGTGCACTTAATATATACTATATACATTGTATGTATATATGTATATTTAAAAAAAAAAAAAAAAAAAAAATATATAAATAAATATAAATAAATTATATGAACAGAAATAAACAATACATACTACATAATTATTTATATTAATATTATATATGATCAGGATTACGAATAATTATGTATTGAAAAAATTGTTATCTTGGTCAAGTCATTGACATATTCCTATATTGTGCAGTATTGTACTCGTAGATCTATGTATGTAAACATTTTTTTCTAAGAAATTTTATTAAATCTTTAGAAGACAATAAAATTATAACAAAGAAAATAGATATAAATGTAAATATCTATACAAGTTTATCAAATGGTATAAGTATGTAAGTATATTATATATATACATATATATGTACACAAATATACATATGTGTATGTTCGATATTGTATACATATGTATGTTATATATATGCGCATACCTATAAGAAGACAAAATAAGTATTTTACTAATATAAGTATATCTAAGAATATTATATGTACTATATAACAGAATTTCAACGTTTGTATGTATGGTATAATGTATAACCCTTCTATTATAATTTATATATATGTACATGAATTGTACTTTTATTTTAAGATGCCTGCGGTGAAAATAAGAAATTATGTCAGAAACATTCATTCTCAGTGGTATTGCATAATACAAATAAACATATTACATATGTACATATGCATGTATCTACATATTGAAAAACACAAATGAATAGAAATTTTTTAGAATAAAATAAGGTTAACTTTAAATAAATTCTATATATACATATAATTGTATATATGTATATGTACTTACCTACACCTACAAATACACATCATATATATATATATATACACTACCTTATATATTTATAATTCTTAGTTCAACTTCACTATGGCATGTAATAATTAAATGAAAAATGCTTTTTTATTTTCTTTCCACATTTCAATTTGAATGTATAATTTTTAAAATTTTTATGAAACGATCAATTTTTATATGTAGATACGTATATACACACTGTATGTGCATAAATACATATATTATATAGATATTGTAATAGAAATATTTGTGTAATTATTTTTTTAAATAATATTTTTTTGATCCCGCCGCATGTATTTAACAGTATAATCAAATATGATAAAAAACATATTGTAAAATTCAATTTAAAAATAGTTGATGTGACTAAATCCTTGAGTTGAATTAAATAAATAATAATGAAAAGAACATTTCAATATCGTATTACATATAATTTACATATATGTAGATTTTAAATTAGAATTACATATTAGAAACAATATTTCAAAGATTTAAAAATTCTATATAATCACCTTGTAGCCATTGATTTAGAATTAAGTACATATGTATATATTTCGTAAAATACTTTATCTACGAGTATTTATGTTTAAAATAAAAATTGATAAATATTTGGTTAATAAATCATTTTGTCTTGATAAATAAATAAATAACTATATAACAGAAATATTAAAAAGGCAAATTAAAAAACTTATAAAAGTATTGATTTCTTCTTTCATTATATACATATCAATCTATATTGAATGCATCTATTATAATAGCATACGTACGTAAAGTGTAGTATTTCTATTTAAGTATATATACGATACAGATAAATAATACTATGTATTTTTCAATTAAAATGACAAAATCAGATATTAAATATTTGTGATGATATAAATCAAATCAAAAATACCAAAATAACATATATTTTTATTACATTCACTACCTTAGGCATATACTCCTTTGTATCTTACAATATAAATATGTATACATGTATAAATGAATGTTCAAGTACATTATAGGTATAATACTGCTATTAGTTGAATTTGTATATTATTATTTACATTATTGTATTTATTATTTGTATATCTATAAATTCTAAGAAAAAGTAAATTAAGAATATGTATGGAGTTAAATAAATTTGTCATTACTTCTTAAAAGTTACCTTTGTAAAGATATTTAAAATATGTATATTATTGAAATGTCCTTTTTGCTATTTTGTTAATACAGACAAAATAATGATGTTTTATTAATATTATTGCCTGTGTTTCCAGGGCCGGTTTTAATCTCTTGGGTGCCCGGTGCATTTCTAAACTTTTCAATATCTCGATTGAAACTTTAATTTGATTCTTTTTTATTCTAACAGCATAAAATTTCAATTTTTATGTTTTTTTCTCAAATACTGAAGAGTTCAATGATCATATTTGCTTACACATGAAAATGTAAGTCAAAACATTTATTGGTTTCTCCTGTTATACGGATCTAGTTTCAATCTGAAATTCTTCTTTGTACACGCTCACTAAATTACAGCAGCACATTAACTAATTTACACAAGAAAATAAAAAGAGAAACTACTATTCGCATATCTTTCTACTTTTTTTTCTATACTTCTCTTTCTATATCGTAAATACTGAAGAGTTGAATTACCTTCATTCTGTCCTTATTCACGCCCCCAAGATTTGGCTACCGGTTTCAATGAACCATTTCAACATATAAAATACTAGTGTGTACCTGCGACTTTGTCCGCATTGTCATAGAGCTATAAAATGAACCACGATGTACAGAATAAGGTGATCCCGAGCAAAGAAGCTCTTTGTAAAGCTTTATGTTATTACGTCATTTCTATCCAGTTTGTAATTCAATTAAAAAGAAAAAGTTTTTCATACATTTTATAGATCTTTTTCAGACCTTTATCTGTTTAAATCAAATTTTTATTGTTTTAAATAATAAATTTTGAAAAAAAAGTAGCCTATTTTAAATGGGAGGAATCACTCTTTAAGATAAAAAAAATTCCATCAAGATTGGTTCAGCCGTTTTCGAGATTACCCGGAACATACATACAGACAGACAGACAGACAGACAGACAGACAGACGCAACAAATTTATTTATAAGAAGATAACCGGATATTTGTGTGTTGATTTATATACATTCCTGTACATCTTTTTTTTTATAATTATGTAATTTTATGTAATCATCGAAATTCTTGGAAGTATCATATTACAATGTACTATAGAAGATAAAATTTAATTATTATGATGAACAATTTTAAAAATAATTCAATCATAAAATAAATTTTAATTGAAATGAGAAATAATTCTTGGGATAACTATGCATATTATACATACATTCTTGTATTATTACCCATTTACATTATTATGTATTTTTTAAATCTTGAAGAAATTAACTTAAAAAAAAAAAAAAATATGAAAGAAAGTAACAATTCAATCAGAAAAAAAATTACATAGTTTTATAAATACTTTAATTTATTTCGAAATTAAATATTGAATCAAAAAATTACAATTAATAAAATGAAGAAAAATATGAAATAAAAAAAAATTTTTTTTTTTTTTCTAATTACATATTTAATTTTGTTTTTATTTTTAAAAATTTTTTCACTTTATAATTTATATAATATATTTTAAATTAATATAATAAATGTAGTATAATATTATTAAATTGATGTTCTTATCTTATGTACGACTGTACGAGTAAGTATAATATATTACATTACATATTATGCGTATAGATACTATATTTTTTGTTTTTTACATTTGAAAAAAATATTCGTACATACATTATAATTATACTCGTAGAGTGGATCTTCATAAATAAATTTATAAAAATAAAAACAATTTTTACTACCGCAGAATACGTATACACGTGATAATATGTACGAGTATGTATGTATTTAAATGAAAATATGCACTACACATAAATATAGAATAAGAATATATATGTATATATGTAAATATCTGAAAATTTTCATATTTATGTATATAATGTATATAATGTAGATATGACAGTTTATCATTTGAATTGAATTGCAATACGATTATATGATATGGTACGCATTAGTATACGATTTTATCATAAATATAATATTAATAGTTGACTGATTGTCAATTGTGTAAAATATATTAAAATGATAAATTAAATTTATAGTATCATACATACATACCTATATGTACTTGTATATGTATATGCATTCATGTACGTATGTGAGAAATGCTAAAGCATAAATAGTATTTACATAATATTTAATTGAATGTTGTTTATTATATATATACGTAGGTCACTCTATAAATTTTGAGATACGGAAAACTAACAGTACTTACAACTGGTTACGCTGCATAAATAGAAACATTACTCTTTGTCAACACGTTTTTCATGTTCAGTTCTTGTCTGAACTTGTTACAACCAAAGTCATAATAAATTATTTACAGTGAATAATGGAGTTGTCGCGTGAAAATTAGAGGCTTGATTCTCCATCAAGATAAAGCTTCGGCTCACACCGCTCAGCAAACCGTTCAATATTTGCGCCAAAATAGAGTCAAAATACTTGAACATCCACCATACTCGCCTGATTTGGATATGTGTGACTTCTGGCTTTTCAACAAGCTCAAAAAAAGCATACGCGGACGAAGATTTGTATCAGAAGATGAAATTGATCAAATTTTTGACGAGATCCCGAAGAACGATTGGCTAGTAGAGGCATTCCACTCATGGAAAATTAGAATGCAAAAGTGTATTGATGTTGGAGGAGAGTACTTTGAACATAAATAAAGTTCTTTTTTCAAAATCATTAGCTGTTTTTTTGTATCTCAAAATTTATAGAGTGACCTACGTATTCGTATTTATGAATTTATCTATGTACGAGTATATAGTAACCACAGATTATAATATTTATGTACATGTAATATAACGTAATGTTACATACGCTGGAGTGAAAAAAATTATGGTACAAAAATATAATTTTTTTTTAAATAAAGTATACAAATTTAAAACGTTTAATATGAATAAATAATTACAAAATTTTTAACAAAATATATACGAGTATTTTTCTTAAATCATATAATAATAGAAGAAAACAAAAATTAGGATTAATTTCGTTTTTTTTAGAAAAAAATTCAAAAGAAAAACAGATATGCCACAATTAGGTACTATGTGAATAAATAATGGGACATAGTAAAAAAAAAAATTCAATGAAAATATTAATTCAATATTTTTTATAAATTGTTTCTAATCGTCTTGGCATTATTGACTTCACAACAATTTTTAACTAAATCTTGTAGAATCTTACTCCACTTCAAATCTTTTTGTAATACATAATTTTTTTTTTAATTTAGCAACTGATTTTATGTTGACATTTCTTTCAAATTTTATTTATTTATTTATTATTTATTATTTTTTTTTTTTTTTTGAAAATTCCCAAAATGTCCGATAGGATTTAAGTCAAGGCTCAAGGATGGGAGTATTATATCATCACATGAGAGCAATTATATGTATGTATTTATAACAATATGATTACATTTTTTATACTTATGAAAAACTATAATTGTTCCATAATTTTTTCACACCCGTGTACATGCATATATTATATAGATACTTACATGCATTACTTTTTTTTTTCATGTACGAATATTACATATTATCTTTTGTAAAAGTGTATGCATATTTTATATGTAAGTGTAAGTATATGTGTATAACATATACATTTTTATAAAGTGATAAATACAATTCATATCCATATGTATCATATTATGTACATTATTCATGTATCTATTTATAATGCATTAAATATTTAGTAAAAAAAAAAATTTTTTTTTTTCTTATATGTATTTATTAACATTTTTAACCGATTTAGAAGAGAAAATGTAAAAAAAAGAAATAAAATCAATACAACATAAACTATACACGAGTACTTGTATGTACATTTATTATATCGTTAGGTTTCATACCATGATTTTTTCATCCATGCACTTTTCTTACATGGCTCTTCGAGTACAATAAATGATGATGATGATATTGGTTTAGATTTTATTGGTTGATTATTATGATTATTATTACTACTACTATTACTATTATTGTTGCTAATATCCATAATATAAGATTCTTCATTTGCTTTATCACCTTTATGTTTATTATCATATTTTGTAATTTGATGATTTTTAAAATCTTTTGATAAATATTTTGGATTACATTCAATTATTTTTGTTTTATCTCTAGCTCCATTATGATTATTATTTATTGTTGTTCGTATCGATGATGCACGTCTACCAAATTTCGGTGATAATTTATGAAATTTTTTTTCAAAATCATGAATATTATCGACATTTAAACGTAATTGTGGTGATATAATGTCCGTTTTTAAATTTTTATTATCATTATCGTTATTATTATTATTATTAATATTATTACTGTTACTGATGTTATTCCTGGTATTTATATTAATTCTAGGACTATTATTGTAATTAATTTGTTTTATTGTTGAAAATTTACGTTTTGTTGTTTGCGTTGTTGTATTAATATCATTATCAAATTTTTTATTAAAAATTTTTTTTGAATTTTTATTTTTATTCATTATATTATTAATGCTGCCATTATTTGAATTTTTACCACTAATTTTTTTATTAGCATCATTATCATAATTTTCAGTTATTTTACGTGTTAATGGACGCTCTTTAATTAAATATTCAAGTTTTGCTTTACGATATTCTGGTTGGCATGTGAATGATAATTGTTCCTGTTGCTGATCTGGTGGTCTATGAATATTACTTATATTTTCATTTATATTAATTTGATTCTGATAATGTTTATTTTGTAATTTTGAATTTGAATTTATCAATTTAAATTTCCTTTTTGGTGTATCTAATAATAATGGTGATGATAATGATGATT
Organism: Villa cingulata; assembly: GCA_951394055.1. Classification (NCBI taxonomy): domain Eukaryota; kingdom Metazoa; phylum Arthropoda; class Insecta; order Diptera; family Bombyliidae; genus Villa; species Villa cingulata. Next base: position 54,066,978 of record OX596017.1, on the reverse strand, counting down.
GTGTTGATAATTTAATTGTAGATGTAGATGATTTTTTTATTATTGGTTTTGATCTTGGATAATCTAAATATGTACTACGATATTCTGGATTAAATTCAATTTTACCTTTTAAATGTAAATATGATTCTTTACATTTACCACGTTCTGGTTTATCTTTAATTTTTGGATCTTTATAACTTTCATAATATTCTGGTATTGTATTTGTAAAATTGCATTTTGATGGTATCAAATTATCATTATGTTTTAATGATACTGTTTTTAATAATGCAGTCTTATCTGGTTCTTTATATTTTTCTTTATATTCAGGTACTGTCACATAATTATTAGTATTGTCACTAAAACTAATATGATCATCTTTTTTGATTGGTGCACTTTTTGAATAACAATCATAAAATTTAAAATTTTCACGATATTCTGATATACCATAGAATGTACCATTAAATTTAATATTACTTAATTGCGGTATCGATTGAGATTTTTCAATTGGAAATTGAATGAATTTACTTCGATATTCTGGCACATAATTCATTTCACTTTCAAATTTTGAATGGAATATTTCTGAATTTAATTTATGTTTTTTATTTTCATTATCATTAATATATGTTTCAATTATTGTAATTTGATTTTTTTTATCATTATTATTTTTTATATTATTTGTATTATTATCTAGTACAATATTAATTGATTGTAATTTATTATTATTATCATTTTTTGTATTCAATATACTACTTTCAGATTTTATTGTTTCTTTTGGTGGTAGTGATGCTTTTTTTGAACGTTCTGTTAATGAATGTTCAATAAATGATCTTTTATATTCGGGTAAAAATTCAAATTCTCCACAAAGTTTCAAATGTTCTGGATTTTTTGCTGGTAATTGATGACATCTAGAAATAAAAAAAAAAATTATGAAAAAAGAAATTAATAGAATGAAATAAAAATGAAAAATAAAATTAGATTAAAAATTCAAAAAAATATTATGGGGTATAAATAATATAAATTATTTAAATTACACAATACTCGTCATTATTTGATTATTTATTCTTTCTTGTGTGTATCCTTAATATACATAATTACTGTTAGAGCTTAATATTAAAAATGTAATACTGAGAAAATTAATTAAATTAAAATATGTAATATAGTATCTATGTACTTATTTAAATTTTTCAATACTTTTATAAATAAATAAATAAATAAATAAACATTTTAATTATATAATTATCAACAAAAGTTTAATTGAAATAAAAGAGAAAAAAATTATAATAATAATAATGATAAAAATTAAAATGATAACATGAACTTACTTTACAATTTGTTCTTCTGCATACGGTAAATATTTTGATTTATGCTCAGTCTCATTATATATTTGCCCTTCTAATTTTAATGTTGTACGTTTTCTTAATAGATGTGGTCTTAACAATAATAAAGAATGATTTTTAAATCTTCTTGTGTATTCAGATTTTAATGATGAAAATGCAATTGAAGGTTCATCTTTATTATACAAACATATACTGCTTCTTGTATGTAAATCTATATTTTATTGTATTAAAAAAAAAAAAAAAACAAACAAAAAAAAAAATTAAATCACCAACAAATAAAAATTTAAAACAAACAAATTGTAGTGAAAAACATTCATTATATGAAAATAAATATACAGGGTGAATTTCAAAACGTTTAAATACTGTCTCGATGCATAATCAACAGTTTCAAAACGATAACACTTAAATCAAAGGTCAGTCTGTTTTAAACAAAAATTTTGTACTTTACTGATGATTAATTGAATTTTTAATGTGTAGTGTGTTTTAATATTAATGACAAATTCCAAAAAAAATGAAAAGTATTATATTATACGAGTACTTACACTGAAGGTGTTTTTGATCATTCGAAAATGGCTATAAAATATGTCCATCCTGATATTGTTTAATTTTATTAAAAAATTGTTTCACCTTTTTTGATTTAGTGTAGAGAATGAATTAATTAAATTTTAAAATTATGTACTGCAGGAGGTGAACCATGCATTTTTCTTGTTGTCAAAACAAAGCAACAAATTCGTTTCAAAACGTCAAAGTTTTAGAACTGTAATATCGATGCGACGCATTAATGCTGTTTTAAAACTTCGCATGACGACTGTTTTGATGCCGTATCACAACACATTTTTGAGGCGTTTTGAAACTCATCACCCACAGTGTTAAACAAAATATATTAAGTAGTATATATCTTAATAAACTAAAGCTGGTGTTTTCATGAATGAAAAGTCGAATGACAAGAAATATTGACATAATATTGTTTTTTAAAAAAAAGACATCGAAAAATTATAAAAATTTGTAATAAAGAAATGTGATTGTAAATTTATACAGTTATTATAAAAGTTGAATTATTTATCTCATCAATAAGTTTAAAATAGAGAAGATAAATTCATTCCATATAATGTACTTACGTATACAATTTGCAGCTCTCATGTTAATTTTTATTTTCAATTTGGATATGCTTTAATCCATTTCATATACTGTTAGCAATAATTTTTAAATTTTTTTTTTATATACATATTTAATTAAAATAGTCTTCAATATTTGCTTGCTTATAATCTTTTATTTTCTCTTCGAATTTAAATATACACAATTCAATTTGAGAATTGAGAGCATAATTTTTGCAAAAATGATCAATGAATAACATTACAAATTTTTAATAATTTATATTTTTTTCTTTTTTTTTTTGAATTGAATTTATATGACAAAAAAGTTTATTTCTTTTTGTTTTTGCAATTCTTTTGTTTAACACTGTATATACATAAATGTATATGAATTAATACTTGTAGATAACTAAAACTAATGTTATTTTAATGGGTGGGAGCTATGTATGTATATACTTAAATACTTATGTATATAGTATATAAAATGTTAAATTAATTGTTTTACACTTTCTTCTTCTTTCATAGCATTATAGCTCTAAATGAACCTGGACCTTCACAGAGAAGTGATTCCAAGAGTTTATTACTATCATGTGTGCACTTACAGTTTAAAGTGGATTGCGAACCATTGAGTTACTGCTTACTGGTAGAGATTAGAGAAGCAAACTCTTTTACATGATATATTAGAATGATGTATTGCTCTAATAATGCTTTGTGTTACTTGTTTTCAGCAAGTAGAGTAGATTACTTATTAGCATTTCTAAGCTCTTTTTCCCAGCAAGATGATACTCAACTCAATAATGACTGGGACTCAAGTGAACTGAGTGAACTTTTGGTGGTAAGTTAATTAGGTAATGAAAGATGATGGAAATAGGCAAAGAACAAATTTTTTCTCAGTTTTGCCGTGGGCAGGAATCGAACTTGCTTTCTCGAGATCAGTAGGCATATAAATGTATAAATATATTTATGTAAAAGATGTTTGTTGTTGTTGTTGTTGTATTTGAAACATTAAATAATAAAAGTATTCATATAAAAGTAAATAAATGAAATAAATTTTTTTTAATATTATTTTTAATCACCTGTACAATTTTTTCTACGATAAAATTTCAAATCATCAATTGATACGTATTCATGAAAATATCTTGTTGACCATCGATCTATTAAAGGATTTGGATCTGAAATTAATAATTGAAAAAAAAAAAAAATACCGAAAAGAAAAAAAAAAATAGAACAAATACAAAATAATGTAAAAAATTGTCAATACTCGTACACAACACAATTAATATAAAAGGATAAAATAATTATTTTTTTTAAGTTTTTATTTTTTTTTTCTTTCTTTTTTTTTACTTGAGAGATCTGGTTCTGATGATGATTTATCCCACTTGAAATGATCTCCGCTATTAAAATATCTGTAAAATATAATAATAGAAAATATGTATATATAAATATACAAGTAGGTATAATATTTTATATATACAGTAGTGGGTATATATAATTTTTAATTATTTATTCAAAAAATTATTCATTAAAATTTATATTTTATAAATGAGGGTTTTTTTTTTCTTCATTTTCACTTCATATTATGTAGAAAGGATGTATAACTTACAAGAAATGTATCAGCAATTATAACTGTTAAATAAATTTTAATTTTAATTTCAATTTTAATTTTTTTTTTTTTTTGCCAAAATTATTTAATTTATTTTCTAAATTCATATGATAATTTATAATAGAATATTTAATTTTATATTTCTTTTGAGTTCAAAAGAAATAATAATTCGATTTATAAGTTTTTTATATATAAAATAAATTTTACATTTCATACATATATTAAATTTTTCTATCATATTTAATGTTATGTACTTGCTTCGTCTACGATTTACGAGTACAATAAATTACTTCATTTTGTTAAACATTAAACAAAAAATTATTTTTTTCCATTAACAGTCTCCTGTTATATACACTAACATACATATGCTTATATAAAATATAATTTATTTATATATTTAATTAATTAATTTTTCTTTCATTTTGTAAATAATTAAAACAATTTTAATATGAATTTTGAAATTATTGGAATTATTGGATATTATAAAATTATATACAACACTGTAGAAGTAAAAACAAAAAACAAAAAGGTTAGCGCATATAATAAAATTTTATTATTTGAAATAATGAAAAAAAAAAAAACAAAAACAAAAAATAACAATAAAGGAGCACATAAATGGATTTTTTTTTTTTTTTTAAATTAAAAACATCTGTATAGAAAATGTATTTACTTTCACTTTAAATGAATTTACTACATAATTGTTTTTTAATGTAATTCTAATGAAGTTATTTAAAATTCAAAAAATTTTCTAATTTTTTCTTGATATAAAATTTTTTTTTTATTTTTTATTTTTTTAAAAATTAATTTCTTAAAATAATATTTAATACATTTACAAAGACTGAAGAATAATTCATTAATATTATTTTTAAAAATATATATACGAGTATATGAATGTAGTACTACCCAAAATATATAAATTTTATTTAAAAATGAAAAGAATAATAAAAAATATAATATTTATGTACATATACTTACTTTTATTTCATGAATTTATATATAAGTATATTTAAGTACATACAATTTGTGTTATTTTTATTTCATATACTATACTATAAGTATGTACATAAGTATATATTTTTAAATTTGTATTTTAAGGATTAATAATAATTTTGTTTCTATCGTTACGAAAATTTAATAAATTGAGCATGTTACTATATAAACAAATTATTGTTATTATTATTATTATGTATTTTTTTTGTTGTTGTTTTATTTTGTATATTTTCATCATTCGTCATATACATTTATATACAAGTAGGTACATAAAATTTCATATTCAAATGTATATGTGAATATAGTACAGTGGTGGGAATATAAACTCACTATTAAATTTTGTAAAATTTTGGAACAAACGGAAAAAAAAATCTAATTGTTGTTTATATTGTATTTTTAGTATGACAGCGATCAAAAACAAAACTATGTACATATATTGACTATCACATTGATTTATCTCATAAGGATACTCAGCAGATAAACAGTTATTACTAAAATATATATTTTAAATTATTACACTATATGTATGTTGAATATCTAAGTATACGAGTATTTATATAGTATATATTTTTATACTTCTTTTATTCATATTTTAGGGCGCATTTACATTGTATTTTCTTGCTTTCTTATCTTGTTTCAGGACTGAACGATATCATTTACAATTACATTATCCATTCTTGCTTTCTTGTTCATGTTTCATGTCGTATATTTTTATATGGGATGCCTATTAGTAGTATTGCCATATTCTTATATTATGATTTTCATTCTTGCTTTCATGTTTGACATTTTTCATTAAAATTAAATTACAAATTCGATTATGATAAAGAAAATAAATAAAAAAATATATATACATATAAATTTTTATTTAAATTGATTATTATTGAGTATTATTAATAACCTATAGTAGTATTGTATTTTTGTTGATGGTGAAACATTCTACTAATTTTGATTATTAACATACTGGCAACACTAAATTCATAAAAGCAAGAAAGTAAACCACCTCTGAGTTGGTTTGCTTTCTTGTTCCCTCATGCTCTTGTCTCGCTCTTCTACACCTCTCTTCTAAGTTAATGACGTCACGTTCTTGACTTTCAAGATAATGTAAATGCGGCCTTAGATTTTGAATGAAGAAACATAGTGTAGAAAAAAAACGTTTTATTTTTAATACAATTCATTTCTTTATTTACAACTTATATACAAATTAACATATTTATACATCCATTAAATCAAGGGCATATAATGCATGCATACATAAATATTTAAAATATTATTACATTTTGTTTACGATAAAATCATAATAGTAATTATCTATGTATGTGTATAGGAATTTATATATTTATTTACTACTTACATATTATGTAGTATATGTATAAAAAAAAAAAAAAACAAACATATTATATGTGTGTATATGTTTGTATGCAAAATTATCCTTTTTATGCTATCTATATAAATAATTACTAAATTATAATCAGTCGAACAATTTCCATTGGTAACTACGCATATACATTATTGTATTAATTCAATAATTTGGGAAATTTATCTGCGAGTGTGATTAGCCGCATTTTGCACAATTATATACTCTTGAATTATTTCTATGTGTATACATATTTTTTTATCTGTACATATACATAAATTATAAATACATTTCTATACATAAGAATATATACATGTGCATCATGTATACATGTATTATATTTATACTTTATTTATTATTATCGATAAAATATCATGACAAATAATCAAAAAAATATATACATACATAAATATATTATATACAGTGAACGTCAAAATTTTTTGTACACATCCAAATTCTTGTAAAATTCTCTATCTTCCCATACTACACTCTTGACAAGTAAAGACGTGTTTTACATTCTAATGTATTAGTAGACAAATGTACATATATTATTCTTCAAATAAAATACATACATAAATAATTTATTTTACTATACTGTATACGTTATTAGTTGTGAAAAAAAAAAAAATAATTTTTTATCAAAAACCACATAAAATTCATTTTTAATATACATAATATATAGATTTAATTTTTTGTGAATGGGAAAATATAAAGTCATAAATTAAATTGCATATTATGAGAGTCCTATATATGTCTTCCATATGCTAATTATCATCAAAATCGGATAAAAAACGTTTTTTACATAAAAATGATATTTTTGTAATATTACACTTACCTAGAAAAATTATATAAAAATTCATACATACATATATAGGATTACATATGTGGGAATACAAATACTTTTTTGACTCGTAATTTATTTTTGATTTCGTTTTAATTATTCGTTCTATAACTTGAGAATGAACAAAGATATGAAAATTAAAATTTCGGACTAACATTAAGAACATTATCAGGAATTCATTTGTGCAAAATGCAAGAAGAAGATGTGTTTAAAAAGAAGATTTAAAATTTAAATTTGAAGGTGTACAAATATTTTTGATATTCAATGTTTATACATATGTATGTACTCGTATATTTATTTATAAGGATACCATTGGAAACTCTTAGAACTTATGTATATTTATCAACATTTTTAGTTTATATACATATATAGTTTGTAACTACTTACATTATGTAATATCTATGTAAAAAAATATATGTGAAATCTAGAATACCAAGAGAATGATTTTGGAATTTATTCTGTATTATGAATCGATAATTATACATTCATAAAAATATTACAAAAATTTAGATGGGCTGGGCTGGGCACATTTCACGAATGAATAACGAAAGGCAATTGTATAAAATATTTGCTGGAAATTCTTGATGGTAATCGGAGTAGTGGAAAACCATGTATGTATTTGTTTGATTGATATAGTTAATAAAGACACTGTAAGCATTGAGTTTAAATAACTGGATGCAGATAGCGCAAAACAGAGAAGAGTGAAGTTGAATCTTGCAAGAGGTCAAGGCTCGACGTTGCACCGTAGAAGAAGAACAAGACTATTCTGTGTATTTACAATTTATGCACATAAAATATATGTCTACGTACCAGTTAATACTATGCATACAGTATTCAAGAAATTCATTTTCAATAAGGATTAGATACAATATAATACATTATATACATACATAATTACATACATATATGTATTACTTTTTGTATGTATATAAAATTTCATTATTTTCATTATACAATTATTATTATTATCATTAATTCTTGCTCTCGTGCATATAAGTATGTAAATGTTCAAGTTTTTAGCAAACTATTAAATAAATATTAAATACATAATTATTATTTAATTGTAAAGAAAATTATTATAATATCTTGTATTTTTATTATCGAACAAATAGTACACATATATGTATGCGTACGAGTATATCAGTATACTATATACTTATGTATACTTATATTTTATGAATAACTGAAATAAAACAAAAATGCAAAACTTTAATTAATTTATTATCTTTATATTTCTATATACAGAAAAGACTTACATAAATTATTTGTGTGCACATAATTATAAAATATGCATTCCTTTTCTTTCATACATACATATATGTATAGTACATACGTATACGTACATACATTATTACCGCGTGTATTATGATTATAAAATTTATTTTAATTATATATGCCATTCAATTTATTCACATTTTAATACCATATATACGTACATACGAGATACAAGTTTATGTACATACATACATATACTCGTCATATTATGTAAGTACATTATGTAATATTTGCATTTATAAAATAATTTTGAAAACTTTTTGAATCATAAGTTAATATTGTAATTATATATAGATTTATAATGATAATAATTTATTTTGTTCGTGTATTATATGTAGGTAATAATATAATTATTGTTGGATTCAAACATATATAACATACATAAGCACACATACTAATATCGAATAATTATCGCGTGATCACAAAATAATAATTATTTGTTGTTGTTATAAATGAAATATGAAAAAAAAAAAAAATATCAACAATAAATTCTTGTCTTTTATATTAAATGTTCACATTCATCGTTTCATTCATTTTCTACATTATTATCATATTATATAAGTAACATTGTATTGTGTATAGTTTCTTTAGCTGCGCTGTTATATAATGTATTTATTATACAAGTGTATATTCATTTATACGTTACATACATATATACTCGTATATATTATAAGTATTGTAAGTATATGCACTTGTACACACATAAATACATACATACAATTACAATATGCATTACAGAATTCTAAATTATTTTCTTTTTTTTTTTTTTTCATTTGAAAGAATTTTCTTAATTATTTTTTACTTTCCCTTTTTTCTTTTTTGAATTTATCCTTTAATTTTTTTGGATTATTCTTACTTTATATTTTTCTTCTTTTTATTTATGTAAATTTTTCTTTCTTGAAATTTTTTTTTTAAAATTTTTTTTTAGTTTTCTATTATAAAGAGCTGTGTGCAGCTATACTAAATACTCGTATATGTATACAAAGGTGGTACTCGTAATATCCTATAGCTATAGCTATACATTTAAAAACAACAAAAAAACAAAAAACCCAAAGGAAAATTTTTACATCTACAATGAACTACATACATACATGCATATACACATGTCAGTAATAAAATGCACATTACGAAATGAACACGACAAGATAGTTTCTTTTAGTTTCATTTTTATTCTATAAAAATCAACATTTATAAAAATATGTAATGTGTGTGTGTATGCATATACTCGTACATATGCATGAGATTGATTTTTTTTTATAGATAATAACAACTGTATATATGCATATTTTATGTGAAAATACATAGTATATACGTATATGTAACATGTAAGATGTAAACATATAAACTTATGTAAATATGTACATAGTATATAGACATACATACATATATATGTACATATACATATATTGATATGATTTTATGTTAAATTTGTTTCGAGAAGTAGTAAAAAATAATTTATTCATTTACTTTATATTTTGCATATTATTATACTATACATATTACATATTTTTGTAGTTTTACATTTTAACATACATATACCTACATACCTTTTTATGTATACATACATATAATAAGTAGTATGTGTAATTGAATTAAATCGACATTTTAGACTAGTTACGATGGTTTAAATAATTTTGACCAATGTTCATCGATGTTTTACTTAAAAAACCGAAAAGAAAAGAACAAACATTTTTTTCATATATCCTAAAATAAATATATATATATATATATATATATATATATATATATGTACATGTGTGCATGCATATAAGTAAGTATCTATATATGTATATTATATTCACTATAATTTATGTACTCATTTATATGTGTATGTAAATTATTCGTTAATTTCATTACAAAAATATAGACCATTTTATCACTAATTTAATTTTTATTATATAGAGTATAGGTACGTACAGATCTGTGAAAAAATTATGGGACTAGCTTTATACAAATCATGCTGGTTTCAATACCACGTTTATACCAGCTTGTTTTCCTGGTATAAAGCTAGTATAGGGTGACAAACATGTAGTATAGCCAATTCCCAATACCATGGTAAAATTATATTTTTTTTTTTTACAAATTATTTTATTCAATTCATATTCACATAGATAATATAGAACAAAAGCTATAGAAATATTTTTAATTTCGTTATTCAAAAATAAATTCAAAAATAAAAATTATATCAAAACTATAATGTGAATAAATTATGGAACATAACATATAGTACAAAAGATTGTTAAAAATTCTATGGAAAATGTTTCTATTATTTTGTATGGTAACTTTTACGTCTGTCTCTGTCTGTCTCAAATTGTTTTCGCATTGACTCCACACCATTTTAAACAAAATCGATTTGTATGTGTATGTGTATAAACTTACTCGATTTTTCTTGTTATAATTTTTTCAATTTATTCAACTTATGGTGACAGACACTTTTTTTTTTCATATTTCGTCTTTCTAAATATGACAAAAGATATTCGGTTTGACTTAAGTCGGGATTTTATTGAGGTGCTTTCATCACATGAAGACAATATTACGTTTTCCCTTTTTGTAAGGTAAATTGCATGATATATTTATGTCGGACGTATTTGTTGTTTACTCTTGTCCCATAATTTTTTCACACTTGTGTACATGCAATTTACAAAAAGTGAATATAGATACATACAATTATATTATGTACCTCATTACATACATATTATATACCTATGTACATGAAAATTTAAAATTTATATACATACACATTTACGTATTATTATGCATGTAAAACTTTTATTGAATTTTGGCATCCTGTTTATGTTAATAATATATGGAATTTCCCGCGGATGTTTTTCACATTTTTATTATATTATATAGAGTTTATTATTTATATACGAAACATACATATTCGTGTATATACATATGTACATACATATGATCATGTTTAAAACACAAAAATATGTGTAACTAATATATGTTTTGCATAATAACATTACAATAGTTATATATTGATCATGATGTACTATAGTAAATCGTAAATTGATGATAAATGGTAAAAGTCGTAAAGGAAAAATCGTGAGCACAACTGAAAAAAAAAATCGTAATGAATTTATGGTAAATAGTGAACTTACTCGTATGTCGTAAATGTTCAAAGAAGAAAGAAAGCATTATGATTAAATTGTCAGAATCCATAGATTTATAAAAGTGTAATTTTGAAATAATAAAATTTATATAAAATTAAAATATGTCAAAAAATAGTAAATTAGTGAAATTAATGAATAATATTTGAAATGATCGAAATAAATGACAGATAAATTCGATGCAATTCGATTTGAATTCAATTTACGATTTACCATACAAAAACATGCCTGAATTTATCGTAAACATTTACGATGTCGTAACTCATTTTCGTTTACGTCTATGATTAAGACGTTTACGAGGCTTTTGCGACACATCATGAATAACACTATAGTATGCATGTATATAATTACGTACATATGAACATAAAACTATATTTTATTTTTGTATGTACAAATGTATATATGAATACATTACATAAGTATATACAAAACGTGTAGATTTTATTGTGCGATTTTAGGTAAGTATGTTCGAATACAAGAAATAAATTAATTTTGAAAAGTTTGAAAAATAAAAACCATTAATAGAATAATAGACATAAAAATTATACATATGTATATAAGATATAGAATCTTATATGTAATACTTCACATATATGTAAGTATATACACACGTATTCACTTACATTTTTACTCAAAACAAATAATAAAAGGAATTTAATTATTTTTACAAGATTATACTACATTTATGTACGTACATATGTATATTATATAGCATACATTTATAATACTCGAACATTATCTACATCTTTGTATATAATGTAGTATAGGTAGTACACAATACAAAAATTTATTTTATTTATATTATAGTACAGACTATACACTATACTTACATTCATATACACTAAAAGAATTTATGTTCATATCCTTTTCAAATAAATACATATCTATAATTATCTAAAACTTATTGATTTCTAAAAAAAAAAAGAAGAAAATTGAAAAAGAAAATTAAAAAAAAATGAGCTAAGTAAATACCTGAAGTACCTTTTTAGAAAAATTATAGAATAAAATTTACAAAATTCAAAAAATTCCATTCTATAAAATCGATCAATTCATTTCGAGTGTTGGAATCAATGGTATGAGTATATAAGAAAAAAAAAAAAAATAAAATAAAATAAAATAAAATTTGTTATTTATTCGAGAATACTACATGTATTTTATTTCTTGTTTATTTTTTTTTTTTTATTTTTTTTCATTTTCAAAAATTGAACATTCAAATACATACCTTATAGAAATACTAATATATGTATAGGTGCGAATGAATTCATGTACGTACTTACATAAATGCATATCATTTTATATGTACATTAATATAAATAATAATGTGCTTAGCATAGACTGGTACGAAATAAAAAAAAAAATTACAAAAAATAAAAAAAATCAAACTTTACTATATTGAATATAATTGAAAAACAAAATCATTAAAAAAAAATAATAAATAAGTAATCATATATGAATAAAAAAACTGATTCCTTTTTCTGTTCGTATGTATACAAGGTGTACAAGGATAAAAACGATAATATACATACATTTATACTATGTAAACATAATTTGATAAAACTAAGTATTTATAAGCTTTCCTAAGTATATGCTATCAATGATGTACTTAACTTCACCAATCAAGATTTACCGGTCGGATATATTTTTTAGCCTGTTATAATTTCAGCTTATTCATAAACTTATTACATATATAAAATTTGTTTTCGGACTTCATTTTTGTGGAGTATTAAACATGCCAGCTGATTGCGAAAAGTTAATACATATTTTCATGATTATATTTATTTGAGTGTTGTGCTATTGCAACCATTCCGAAGTTGTTTTAAAAATATCGAGGTTGATGAATACATTTTATCTCAGATAAAAGATAATTTTGGTTGGTGAATACGACCCTATATGTATGTATGTACATATGTTGGTAATTGGTATCTACAAGTGATGGTAGTGAAAATTTTGAAAAAAGCTTGATAACAAATATCGTGTTCATGTAACACATTCGATAAATTTATATATGAAATAAGAAAAATTATTGTATACATACATAAGTACGAGTATATCTACATACATGTACTTGCAAATACATATGTACATACATATATATGTATGTGTATAAATATTTTCTATTTGATTGACATTAGTGGCATATATTGAGAATTATTTTTTTTTTATTTTCAATAAAAAATATAACATGCATTTGCATATGTATCCTTACAATATATATATACGTATGTATATTATATACTATACTTTTACATTATGGTTAGTAATTTAAAAATGAAAAATTATAATTCATTTTGATTTTTTTTTTCTTTCACTTATTTATAATTAGCTGCAAATATGACCGCTTTGTTGGGTATTTTGTTTGTCATACATTTAGTTCTTGATATCTAAGGCTAGTAAGTATACCATTAGTTATATTATATTATGTATATGTATGTCCTCATGTATATGTACATACATTTGAAAAATCCATCCATTTTTATTACCTAAGCAAATCTGATCAAAGAAATATAACCAAGGCCATCCAATATTAGACGACTAGCTATTTTCGAAGAAATATACATATATTATACATATATATACCAATGGTAGATATGTATATCAGTTTTAAATCATTAACTTCTATACCAAACTTAGTTGACGAATCTTGTAAATCATCTTAACTTCCACACCCTTATAGCTATACCAAAGCGCAATCACCATATAAACTTTGGTATTTAAGGTCTTCCAAAACAAAAACAAAAAAAAAAAAATAAATTAATCATTTCATACAGGATACAGCAAAATTTTTAAACATCGATAACATACAAAATCATGATTTATTTTTATAAATATAAGTAGATTATGCATTTCATTTCAAATGATTTTCTTTCAAAATTTATTGCATTTCTCACCACCGTCATATGTAGGCAATAGTAAGAGTTTACTCCATCACGATTACATATAAGAATATATAAAGTATTATGATGTACGACAATTACCTTATATCAAAAGATGAGTGTATATTAATGTATCCGTATATTATACGATTAAATGTATTTAGTTTACAGTTTGCATTTTGTGCATTCTTATATGCATAATTATCATAGATATCATTGATTATCATACATTATGTACTCATACATATGTTATTGTATTTAAAAATATTTATATTAAATTTCACTCTACAATTAAAATAATAAATTTAATTTAATTCATTTCTTATTTTTATGATTATAATTGAATTTGATTCTGGCTTCAGGCGTATAGTATATACATATGCGTACTTATGTACATATATAAATTATAGTGAAATGAAAAGAAAAATGTATAATATATTGAAATAAATATTTTTTTTAAATTTAAAAATATGTATACATATACGTTTTGGTAGTTAATTAAAGCTAGATATACAGCACCTACTATACGTACTACCTACATAAATGCGTTATTCATGCGTTATGCATATAAATAAATTACAAAAAATTTTCACGTTTCATTTTGATAAAGAATTATTAATATTAAAATATGATTATTATAAATTGAACATAATTAATAAGGATTATTATTAAAGGGTAGAAAAAAATTCTTTTTTTTTTTAATAAAGTTTTCATATAGTCATATATACTTAATATAGTATATGTATAATTCGAATAATATGATGACCATCATTTTATTTTATTCAACAAATATTTGGTATACATCTATATAAACATATACATACAGTGCGTTTCACTTGAATAGGGCCACCTTTTTTCAATGAAGTTTTATGATTTATTCGTATTTTTTTCTCGATAATTGATTTTTTTTTTTAATTCAAAACTAAAGTACAATTTCATTCTTGAATTTCAAACGAAAAAAATAATTGGTTTTATATGTTTAACGTTAATTTTTACTGTTTATTGTCTGGTACTTAGAAAAAAGCACATTTTTGCTTGCTTCACTTGAATAAGGCCACCATAAAAATTAATATAAAGGAGGGAAGTAAATGATTGCAAACACATAGTTTTTGAACAAAATTGTAATTTTTTTATTATTATTAAATTTTAGTACTTTGTACATCCTCCTTTTTTTAAAATAATTTCATATATTCTATTCGGCAAGGAATTGTATAGTGACTTCAAATAACTTAAGGAAATTTCCCTCCAGGCGACTTTAATGGCCTGAATTAATGACTCCTTATCATCAAACTGTTTGCCACCTTCGTACACTTTTCTTACTAACCACCCCCATACGTTTTCCATTATGTTGAGGTCTGGAGAATAGGGTGGCCAATCAAGGGTTTCAACATTTTGGCTTTGAATCCAGCTTTTAACTATCTTTGCTGTGTGTATAGGTGCATTATCGTGCTGATATATCCAAGGTATGGGTCCAAAAATGTCGTGAAACTTCGGAAAGGCATTTTCCAATATATTTTTATATGTAATTCCAGTCATTTTTGTGGACTGGAAAACCAAATCGATAGTTCCATAATAAGAAACTGCTCCCCATACCATTACACCACCCTCTTTACTGTGATGTCTATCTAAAAACAGTTCGTCTTTTCGTAAATCGTGGAAATAATGATTAAAATTGTCCGGGCCATCAATATTAAATTTTTTTTCATCTGAAAAAACGACTTTGTACCATTGCTTTTGCCATACCATATGGTGCTTAGAAAACTGTAATCGATTTTGTTTCCGCACTTCATTAAGTGGTGGTTTTTTTTTAATTTTTTTTTGTATTTTAAATGTGAAGCTGCTTTAATTATGCGCCGGACAGTCGAAACACTTGCTTTAACCTTACACTTGAACTTGATTTTGACAGCAGAATTACTGGAATTTGATGCTTCACGAAGAATTAATCGTTTGTCTCGAGGAGTTGTTACTTCGGAAGTACGTCCTTTCATGTTTTTTCCATATTAATCAATATTTTTTAAAAAATTATTAACTACTTCATTGAAAAAAGGTGGCCCTATTCAAGTGAAACGCACTGTATATTTACGTATATATTTGTTAGAAAAATAATTATTAGTAATATAAATATACATTTGTGATATATATAGTATATAGAAGAAAAATTAAAAATAAAAGAAAAAGCAATACACACACATACATAACGAGAAGACATCAAGTTATATAGTAATTTTATAAAATAAGTTTTCCGGTCACGCGAATATTTTTGTTACAGCTAAACACACTATACACACTTTTATATGTACACTGGCGTACAAAAAAAAATTATAGAACAATCATTGTAATTTTTCATAAACAGAAAACGTATGTGTATCATATGTATATCAACGTAAATATAATATGATCCTTATATCAATTTATAGCACAGACAAAAAGAAAAACAACATTTATGATTACGCTCATATGATAGAAACTGATCCACAAAATCCTACGACTTGAATCCCATCGAACAATTTTGGTATTTTCAGAAAAAAATAATATATGTATTTGAAAAAAATTTCAGCATAAAGTCAGTTGCTATATTAAATAAAAAATTATTACAAGAAGATTCTACAAGATTTTTTTAAAAAATTTTGTGAAGTCATTGCCAAGATGATTACAAGAAATTTATAAAAATATTGAATTCATTTTTTTCATTGAAATTTTAATAGATTTTTTTACTATGTCCCATTATTTAGTAGTTTTGGTATAATATTTTCTTTTGAATTTTTTTTCTGATAAAATAACGGAATTAAAAATATTTCTAATTTTTGTTGTATTCTGTTATTATATATGATTTAAAAAAAAAAAAAAAAATATTGTGTTAAAGTTTTAGAGTAGTAAGTACTTTATTTCAAAAAAATTACTTATATTTTTGTACCATAATTTTTTCACGCCTGTGTATATGTATAAAAAATTATACTTTAAGAAAAAAGGGACATTTTTTTATATTATTATATATGTACTTTCACTTACGTATAGGTATGTAGATAAGTATTGTATTTATTTATATATACATATATATATATATATAATACATATAATATATTTTTTTTTGCCAAATATTTTATCATATACATACATACATAAATACAATTTTAGCACGTGTATTCTATATAGTACATAGTATGCTAACAAAAAATATGTACATAACATATACACATAAATATTTATATACCTACTATACTATATATATTATAATAGAAATAATAATATTTTATAAATTACCTATACATATGTACATATTATTCTACACTATATTGTATGTGTATCATTGCAATATGTACAAAGGTATGTATTTCGACCTAAATTTTTTCATCAAATTATATACGCATACATTTTTATATTCGTACATGCGTTTACAAATTAGTGGAAATATGTCAATAAAATGTATTTACAAAAAAGAAATAATACTACGTGTACGATATGCGAATACATACATGAAAATATCATATAAACAAAAATATACATCTAGATATATGTACATTTAACCAGATATATTTAATTAAAAAAAAAAATATATTAATTGTATATTATTAGCACATTATATTGTATATATAATTAGATAATACAAAAATTGACAATTTCTTAACTATTAGGTGTAAGAGAAAGTTCTGTCGTATTTTTCTAAAAATAAAAAACAAAATTTCACTTCTTATTTAAAGCCTTTTAATGTGATCCAAAGCAGTAGTCTGATGAATTCCAAGCATGAAGTCCATTTTTGTGGAAGTTAACATGCGGCATTTGTCCTGATTATACTGCGTAGCATTTCGTCAATAACATCTGATGGCCTTCCTGATCTGGGTTCATTTTTCAAAGAAAAATCACCTGAACGAGATTTCTTAAACCATCTTTGGTATGTTCGAGTTTTTACTGTGTCCTCTCCAAAGACGTGATACACGTTTTTCTTTGCCTAAATTGCGTTATTTCCTTTTTGGAACTCATACAATTTCTTAAGTGCACATTTTCTTCACTCATTTTGACAGTTTTACAAGTTTAGAAAAACTGACTAAACTACGAAGAAAAATGTGTATAACTGCTAGAACAGAATGCTGCAGCTGAATCTGAGGCTGAGGCTGTAGCACAAGCTGTCAGAATTCAAAACAATGAAAATGAATGTGCAGGAATAGAATATGTCGCTGCAGCTGAAGTAGCCGCTGAGGCTGCTGCTAAGTTTCGATGAATTTCGAATTTTACGCCCGTAAAGTATAATTTTGACAGCTGAACTACAATAAAAAACATACGCAGTATACGTATAAATGATGAAAAATAATTTGAAACAAGATAATCCCAAAAATTGTAAACAACAGAACAAAAAAGCAATTTTTTTTTCTTATTTTTAATTACTAAACACTTTTTTATTATTTGA
Source organism: Villa cingulata (assembly GCA_951394055.1). NCBI lineage: Eukaryota > Metazoa > Arthropoda > Insecta > Diptera > Bombyliidae > Villa > Villa cingulata. The sequence goes on along the minus strand of OX596017.1, from coordinate 54,048,117 downwards.
TCATAAATAATTCAATTTAATTTAACTTAAATTCGTAAAGTAAAGTCAGCTGCAACTACACCATTTTGTTTTTTATAATCTCATACAGCGCTGCAGCTTATACTTTATACTACACTTCACGCTTCAACTTCAGACTCAGTTGCACAATCTGTTCCAGCAGTAAGTCATCAATCATTTATACTTATCTAACTGTTTACACCGGTTTCATTCGGATCAGAATTCTTACTAAGGATCGATAACGCATAAGAGTACACGTGTTCCAAAACGACAGAACTTTCTCTTATACCTAATCCTAATATATAACTTGTTATAGTAAAATGAAAAAGGACAAAAAACAAAAAAAAAAAAAAGATTACAAAAACTACAAAATTTGGCTAAAACCTTTTTTTTTAAATACTCTATAATGGAAATATTTATAAAAAAAAAAAAAAAGAAAAAATATAAATCTAGAACAATGACACTTTTTACATAATACATATACAATATACATTAATTATGTGTGCGTCTATGAATTTGTATATGTATGTACATATCTCTGTAAACATACATTCATTGTATAGTAGATTTAGAAAAAAAAATTAATTATTGTATAAGGTTTCGGCTACACACGATTTTATATTCTATAAGAGTACAATGTGAAGGTATATATGTATGTACCTATATACATACGTACCTACAAGTACACATTTTAATTAAATTCACGTGATAATTTGTTTTTCATCATTTTTCTTTTCATTTTTTTTTATTTATTTTTTATTTTTGATTTTTGTTTATGTCTACAATATATAAGTAGGTACATTATATTTATTTTAGTAATTTAAATATATTTATAATATGTATACACATATACAATTTATTGTATGTTTTTGTCTATCTGATCGTGTTATGATATTAGAAAATAAAAAAATATAAATTAGGGCAAAACAATCTAAAAAAAAAGTTGGTGAAAATTTTAATGTTCCTTCATTTTACACTTCCTTTTTTTTTTAAATAATGTAAAATTACATATCTAGACAGTTATCGCTTTTTTTATCGTTGATTATTTTCTGTCAATTTTTTTTTTTTTTTTTTTTTTTGTAATTACAATTTTTATAGTATAGATGATAACACAAAAACACTACTGTATCTAATATGATGATGGTGAACATTATAGATTCGAATTGTTTAAGGATGGATTCAGTTCAGTCTTCAGTGCCGGTTTTAGTCTCTTGGGCACTCACTGCTCGGCTCCGTGAACTTCTAAACTTTTCGCCTTTTAGGTTGAAACTTTATCATTTTAAACTTATGTTTGATTTTTTTTTTATTCTAACAGAAATAGCACAAAATTCTAATTTCTATATGTTTTTTTAGTGAAAAAAAATTACATCCCTTTCATGTCACCCAAGAGCTAGGATTATAATAGGCATGTTTTTGTCATAGAAGTTTAGGTACTCTGATTTGCCTAGTTATGATTTTCAAAAACTAATACAAGGACTCTCTAAGGACATATAAATATTCGTGAGAGGAATAGAGTAACAGAACATAATTAAGAATACCTATCGAAAATAATAATTCTTAAAACATACTCGTATATACATGAATTAAATTCGAAATACAGATAAACATTAATTTATGAATCAACAAAAAAGCCACAAAATAAAAAGAAAAAAAAATATCTATTCAACGAAATCTAAGGGCGCATTTACATTGTATTTTCTTGCTTTCTTATCTTGTTTCAGGACTGAACGATATCATTTACAATTACATTATCCATTCTTGCTTTCTTGTTCATGTTTCATGTCGTATATTTTTATATGGGATGCCTATTAGTAGTATTGCCATATTCTTATATTATGATTTTCATTCTTGCTTTCATCTTTGACATTTTTCATTAAAATTAAGTTACAAATTCGATTATGATAAAGAAAATAAATAAAAAAATATATATACATATAAATTTTTATTTAAATTGATTATTATTGAGTATTATTAATAACCTATAGTAGTATTGTATTTTTGTTGATGGTGAAACATTCTACTAATTTTGATTATTAACATACTGGCAACACTAAATTCATAAAAGCAAGAAAGTAAACCACCTCTGAGTTAGTTTGCTTTCTTGTTCCCTCATGCTCTTGTCTCGCTCTTCTATATCTCTCTTCTAAGTTAATGACGTCACGTTCTTGACTTTCAAGATAATGTAAATGCGGGCTAAGGGTTTAATAAGGGATATTGAACAACAGAAAGAAGAAAGGCTGAACAAAACACATATGTCTAGCTTTCATTTTGGCCATTTAAAAGTTATAATAAAAGTATTGTCAATTGCAGAACACGTTCTTGACTCATTGAAGATCTTACATAATTTTTAAAAATTTTTAATACTCAAGAGTTAAATGGCCATATTTGTTTATACATAAAAATATAATGTAGATCAAAATATTTATCGGATTTTTCTTTATATAAATCATATTATGTATATTTAAAATTATAATTAATAATGATAAAGTTTTGGCAATAATCAGTGCTACCGCAGGATCACAACTAATCATTTTCTGTTAACTTGGACAACCTGAAAACTTTCATATAAATTTTTGATTTATATTTTCATATAAATCGATCGATGACACTGACACATATCTTGCATGCACTTACAAAAATTTATTACTATAGATAAACATATTAAATTTACATGATATAGGGCTTAACATAAATTATTAATTTATCCCATTAATTTAAATAATTTTCATATTTTCATAAATATATATACGTATATACGTATATTATATATAAAATTAATATTATAATTCTTAAATAGAATTACCCATTATGAAAAATAATTTTAGGTTAATTGGGTAACAAAATAAAAATTAAAATAAAGAAAATATATCTTTAAAAAAATATAGGTATATCGAAGAAAAATCAATACAACTTTGAGGGAAATAGAGAAAAAGAGAGATAGGTAGAAGATAAGCACGATGTGTAAATTAAATAAAAATAAAAATAAATACATAATCTTCAAACATTTTTTTTTTATATTTAATAATCATCCCTATACTTTTTATATACAAATTTGTAATTTGTATTAAACATATTATATAATCACTTTAATAGTATATTATGATGGATGATCTGATAAGAATTTTTTATCATTTATAAAATAAAATAAAAAAAAACCGAAAACAAAAACAAAAATAAATAAGGTTGATATACAAAACGAATTAAAAAAATTTAATTATAAATAATAAATAAACACACATCTACTTATATGTATACTAAATGTAGAATGTATGTAGGTGTATGTTACTTATGGTGTATATTTTTCATGTTTTATATACATATTTTTCTTCTTTTTTTTTTTTTTTTTTAATTTTAACTACACATATAATCGTGACATTTGAAAAAAATAAATAAAAAATAAAAAATAAAAAACAAACATAAAAAACAAAAAATAAATAAATTAATTTTGGTTATAAAATTTTCGAATTGCATGATATATCAAGCAACATATTATACAGAAATATACTCGTATATACATACTATACATATATGTATGTATAAGTATTTATACCATTTACCATCCTTATATTCATGGATGAATTCACATTATTTTATATATGAATACACATACATTATGTGTATTTACAGAGGCGTGAAAAAATTATGGGACAAACATAAATTTTCCAAATTAAATTACTTTAAAACGGACCTACATATTATATTATGAAAAATAATTAAAATTTTTTTAACAAATTATTTTATTCAATTCATACATAATAATAGAATATACAACACAAAACTATTTACATATTTTTAATTTCGTTATTCAAAAAGGAAAATTATATCAAAACCGTACTGTGAATAAATCATGGAACACTGTACAAAAATTTATTAAAATTTATATATGAAAAATTATTTCAGTAATTTTGTGTGGCAACCTTTACGTCTGTATAGACCTGCTCAAATTGTTTTGGTATTGACTCTACAGGATTTTTATAACAAAATCTTGCAGAATCTTACTTGATTCTTCTTGTAATAATTCTTTTAATTTATCAGCTGACTTATGGTGACATTTTTTTTTTCAAATTTTATCTTTAAGAATGTCTCTCTAAATATGAGAAAAGGATATTCGATTTGATTTAAAGTCGGAACTTTATTAAGGTGCTTTCATAACACGAGGACAATATTTAATACGTTTTCACTTTTTGTGTGTGGTAAATCGCTATATAGATCGTATATTTTATGTTGGACGTATGATTTTGTTTTCTATTCATGAAAAATTATTCATGTCCCATAATTTTTTCACAAGTGTGTATTTACGAGTATATACTTTTATTTAGAATAAATGTAATTATTATGTTTTTTTTTTAAGTTTTTCCTTTTTCTTGTCTTTTTTTTTGTCCTTTTTTTGAATGACTTTAAGAAAATCTAATGTCTTATATTTTTTCATGTGTAGGTACTAAATTATATTAAGTATAATCTATACTCCCGTCGTATGTGATTGTATACAATAAAAGAAAATCTAATTTTAAATATAAGTAACATATACATACATACATAATTATATTTAAATATCAGTACATTACATTTCACATGTTATATTTATGTAATTGAACACATTCAATACAAACATATGTACATATATACAAATAAAATCTATTTAATATATATTATTTACCTATACATAAGTATATACCATGTCATGCATAAAAACAATATATAAAAATGTTAAAAATAATTAATATATTAGATATTAGTATATAATATAATAATTATGTATGTACATTAATACATTATGATATTATAGTGCATTATACATTATAAAAATATTACGAATACAACTTACAGATGTGAAAGGTCAGGGCTAGGACTTTTGATTTTTTTGTTTTTGTTTTTGTTTTTGTTTTTTTTTTTTTGCCAGAAAGACTGTTTGTACACAAATGATAAGTTAATCATTATGTAAGTAATAAATTTTATAAAATACATGTATGCACTATATACATAATATGTATACAATTATTTTGTTCTTCTTAACTCACCTCACAAATATAGATACATATGTGTACATCTACATATATTTTATTTCTATTGTCTATTAAATATTTAATATTCAAATGAAAAATAATTATATGAAAAATAGATCTATACATATAGTATGTACATATATTTTGAATTATTGAATTTAAATAATATACAAACTGTTGCATCATTTCATAAATAATAATACCTATACTCATATAATATGATATTCTATACGGTGACCGGAAATAAGGCCGAGGGAAATAAAGCCACCTCGGCTTTATTACCTTTTCAAAGTGGAAATAAAGCCGATTTTTTCCTTCTCCTTATAATGTCGATCGGCTTTATTACCACAATTTGAAAAGAAAAGCAATAAAAATTGTTAAAAATTATATTTTATTTGCATTTGTGGAAGGCAAATTTGATAGTGTATATGTATGTCTGTATAGAAAATTCTTAATATAAATTAACAATTAACATAACATTTAAAAATAAAATAAAGTGGCATTATTTCTCTTTCATATTCGACTTTATTTTCACTTTGAAAAGGTAATAAAGCCGAAATGTTGAAAATTTGTGATTTCGGCTTTATTTCCAATTTGAAAAGGTGATAAAACCGAGGTGGCTTTATTTCCCTCGGCATTATTTCTGGTCACCGTATTCTACATCAAATAATATCAGGCTATAGTGCTAATTGAGTCTGTATATTCACTCTTCAGGCTATAGAACGGACTGCCACTGCAAGCTTCAACCAACCAACCATCAGCAGGCTGGTATATACATATGTATATACATACTTGTATTTCAAACAATTTCAAACATAATTATTTCAATAAATATATTAAATAAATTTAAACGTTATATAAAAATATCAAAAATATAATTTTTCAAATTTATAAAAATTTTATTACTATTTTATTCTACAATTCATCTTATATAAGTACATATATATAAGTATAAAAATATAGAGAAGAGAGCGAAGGTGTGACAGTTTAACTGATCATCATCTTTACAATATATTTAAATTAAATCAAATTAAATGAAATAAGAATACTTATAACAACCGTATATAAAATTAAAAAAAAAAAAAAATAAATAAATAAAAATTATTTTATAATTTACCTTTTTGCAGATTTTATATCATGTGTCCAGTCTTCTTCAGTCATTTTCTCTTTTTATTTATTTCTTAAATTTTTTTTTTAAAATTTTACTCTGAATTATTACGATTTATTTTTGTTTTTTTTTTTTTTTTTAAATGCTAGATATTTTAAATTTATGCATATACAGTAGTGTGCACATAGTAAGCTCGAAAATTCACTTTAAATTCGTTTCATTTTTGAATGGATATTATATATTATATGATGCATATGCATATATACGTTATATTCGTTAGGTATACGTTATATACGTTATTATACACAAATGATTAACAACATTTTTTTAATTATATTTATATAGCGATTAATTTTAACCAAAAAAAAAAAAAAAAAAAAATATACATATATTAATTTTACTTTTATTTATTTTTTTTCAACAATTTTAACATTATATTATTTACATAAATGTTTCACTTAATTAATTTTCTTCTTCTTTTTATTTTGCATAAATTCTTATTATTTTATTTTATTTTATTTCAATATTTTAAAATCGGAAGACAATGTGTATTAGTGTATATATACGTTTCATTTTTAAAATATTTTTTATGATATATTTTACACGAATATACATATAATATTAATTATATATTTTAAATTATATTATATATACAAAATATATACATACTTATACATATATATATATATATATATATATATTTTTTTTTTTTTTTCCATTTTATAATAATTTATGATTATATTTTTACTACATCTATATAGTACCTATAATATGCATACATACATTTATGTTGTAATATCGGTTAAAAACAAATTAAATAACATGTTATAATCACTCATATAAAATTTCAATTTTTTTAAAATAATTTTATGTGTCCTATATATAATCTCATATGTATATATCTAGACCTATATATGTACATATGTATATGTATGCTTACCTAGACCTATGATTATTATTATTATTTTATTTATTTATTTATTTATTTTTTTTTTTTGTCTTGAGAAAATTAATTTTCAGCTGTTATTAACTTTGAAAATATAAAACTGAACGAACGAAATAATCAAAAAGCTTTTATTTATACTATCTTTTGAATTTTTATTTTTTCGTAATGCTATACTATACTTATTATTTATTTCAACATGCTTATATATGTATATAATGTATAGTAATATATTTATATTATGTATATTTTTCTTATTTATTTTTATAATTTACATTACATATGTATACAACAACAATAGAATACTATTAGAATAGTATTAGAACAGAATGAAAAAATTGCAAAAAACTAAAAAAAAAAAAAATGACTTTCTTAAGGAGGAAAAAAATATTTGAAATTTTTTTCTTTTAACTTCTTCTTTATAAGCTATATGGTAAGTACATACTGGTAGTATATACTTACTTTACGATAGCGAACACAATTTAAGACTGTTAACTTAATATTTTTATATACTACCTGCTAGGTACCATAGGAATTTTTTTATTTTTTATTTTTTTTTTTTATTTTTTGTAATTTACGTATATATATCTACATACGTACATATATGCTCATATACATTCATTCATATGTATATATATATATATATATATGTAAGTATGTATAACTGAAAGAAAGTAAAATATATAGTGTAAATGAAAAAGAGCTTTTCTTTCAGTGACCCTACTCTATAAAAAATAAAATATACATTCAAATACATACATATTATTTTTTTTAATGGTGAATATATCATCTTCATGTAATATACATAATAACATTTATATGTAAGTAAGTATATATATGTATACATAATTATACCTTATACCATGATGAAAATTTGTATAAAAAAAAATTAAAAAAAAAAAAAAAAAAAAAAAAAAAAAAAAAAACTAGCTATAGTATGTACTCTTTCATAAGGTTAAATATCTTGTAATCATGTGTAAAAGCACATAATAATACACTACACTTTATTGTATACGTATGTATGTTTTTATGTATTTAAATATAACTATACATATATTATATATTTTATATACTACACTATAATATAAATCCTGTAAATTTTATATATGTACATTTATTTATGTAGTATGTATAGGTAGGTACTCGTTTGTACTATATGAGTTGAATTATGTTAAGTAATTTTTTTGATATCAACAAACTATTACTTATAATAGTTTATATGCATATGTATATATATATATATATATATATATATATATATATATATATATATATATATATATATATATATATAATATTATACTTATCGTAATTGTATATATACATACAAACATATTTATGCATTATATTCTATTCTACATATTCAAATATAAATATAACTTTATACACACTAAAATGTATGTTGTATATGTAACTTTTTTTTATACATATATCTACTCTACTCTACTATACCTACATGCACGTAATGTATCTATATGTACATTTAAATTCGATGAAAAACGTTAAATATTTCATTATTTCATTTTCAAAGAAACAAAATTGTAAGCAATGAAGTTAAAAAATTCAGGAAGCAATTACACCTTAACAAAGCATTACAGGGATAGGTATGTTAACGAAATCATTTTCTTCTTCTTCTTATTCTTCTTTCTATATTTATATACGTACATATGTAAATATATATATATAGATACTATATTATATAAAATATATGTGATATATACACACATCATGTTGTATATATACATATTATTTTTGTTGATTCTATATTTATTTTTTTCATGTTATTTTTTTGTTTTTTTTATGTTTTATTTTAAATGAGATTTACCATATTATATACAAAAATTATATACATGTGTATATATATATCATATGTATGTATGTATACTCGTATATACATGTATAAAGTTTGTATATACCATAAGAAATATTTTAGTGACACACCTACTACTATTTCATTGCATAATTTTATTTAATTTTATAATATTATAATTTTTTTTTTTTTGCGACCCAATAATAATAATGGTTGCACGAACACGATATACATATATACATACCTATATGTATACATATAATGCACATATATAATATGAAAATGTTTATCATTTAAAATTATTTAATCTGTATAATTTTTATATGTTTATATAATTATAAATATCACATATAGATTATGCATTTTTGAATATTGATTTTATTTTTTAATGAAAGAAAAAAAAAAAAAACAAAAAAAAAATTTGTTATAAAAATTATACTTACTACATCATAAAAATTTGTCTAAATCCACGAGACATATATACTATACATGCATACATGTACATTACATATTTATATTATATATGTAATATAAATTCTGTGGTCACAAGCGATAACCGCTTAAGTCGACATAAGGCAAAAATGAGTTATGAGTTCTACTGCATTCTCCGCGTCAAGCTCTATGTGCACACAAAATCTGGTTTTCCTATCACTTTTGTAGCCAAAGTTATTGCTTAAAAACATTATCGCTTATGTCGAATAGTTCATGACTTACATATGCAATAACCGCCTAAATCAACATAATAATATTGGAGAGGTATTTTATGTTTAAAAATACAGGCTTATCTAAACTTAAGTTATTATTGCACAATGTATTTGGAAACAGTTTCTCAAAATTGTAAGGTTTATCCTAACAGCCTATCTCGACTTAAGCGAAGACTTCGAACGTAAAAATTTATCACCAAACTTTACAATAATGACTTAAATCAATATAAATCTAGGAAAGTAAAAATAGATTTTTGCAATAAACGCCTAATTTGACATAAGTAACAAAAATGTAAAATTACAAATTTGCATAAATAGCCTAAATTTTAAATTCTCAAATATTTTTGTTCTAGAACATACTCAATTTTAAATAATTTCAATTTTTAATTGTTTAGTTATCAATTTAAGAAAATTTTTCTCATAATAGTCTTCCATCCAACACGAAATTATTGTTTTTTGACCTTCAAATTTTTGTAAAAAATATGTTCGAATTTTTAAACCGTGTTTACTCAAAACCACAATTTTAGATTTAAGCGGTTATCGCTTGTGACCACAGAATTGTATATTAAAAAAAATATAAAATCGTAAATAATTATTAAATTTTGAGTAGGTATTTTGTCTATAATTAGTGATGGATGTCTAATATTTAAATGTGATAATTATGTTTTTTTTTTTATATATGGTAGTTAAATCTTTGAAATATTTTTGTTTACAAATCTATAAAGTAATTATTTATTTATTTAATTATTTATTTTTCATGTCAAATATAATATGTGTACATAAACGGAAATTTTATAAATAAAAATTTTTGAAATTTAATTTATATTAATAACTAGAAATTTATTACATTGAAATCATTGAATCATTGAATTGAATAAAAAAAAAATAAATAAAAATAATTAAATTAGAAGAAGTAAATTTTTCGAAAAATTATATTCGTTTTTCATTTATAAAAATTTTAATTTGTACGTGCATTGATAATATAAAAATATCTACCCTATAATTTTTAACTTTAATAAAGGATATAAAAATAGCGGATATACTTCATATTTCCAAAATAATTTGAAATTTTTAAATGTTCGTTATTTAGGAAATACTAATTTTACTGTCATCTAGGAAGCAATAATTTTTTATTATAATGAAAATAATCATCATTATATTAGATACAAACCATTAACAGAACACTCTCTGGGAAACAATTGTAAACTTTTTAAAATTATAATCGCAATGACAGTATGACCAAATATGACAAAATATATAAAATATATAAATAAATTTTGTGATATAATTCTGTTGTAACAATAATTTATTGTTATAATTTTCAATAATATTCTATTTTAAAAAATATTTTAATATAAATTGAATGTAATATAACATGTAATATTTTAATTATAATTCATAATTTTATGTTGAATTTTAAATATGAATTTTACATCATTACCATTCATTTGACGTTGACGTTCAATATTTTTCATTTTATAGTTTACACATGACATATTGCCTACAATAAAATACAAAAATTTCAAATTATAAATTGCTAACTTCATTTGAAATTAAAAAACAGTCAGTGGCAGTGGTTGTAATTGTAAATTGTAAGCTGTTCAATTTGCAATTTCAACACTAAATAAATTGTCAAATTTTATAATAATTCACAAAAAAAAAAAAAAAAAAATATACAATAAAAATATATGCTTACACTTACATACTCACATACAAATACCACATACAATACAAACAAATACAAAATGTGTCTAGTTATATAGTTAGATAGAAAAAAATATTATTTTTTTCTTCTGGTCTAAGAAAATTATTATAATTATTATTTTTTTCTATTAAATTTTAAAACTAGTGAAAATTATAAAAAGTATATTTAATAATAAAATTTTTTGAATTTGAATTCTTGAAGTTAAATATTTTGTTAATAATTTCATATATACATATACATAATATTATATTTATTATTATTTTTTATTTTATTTTATTTTTTTTTATTTTTTCAATTGTACAAGTACATCTGTTTATAAATTTTAAGTACATAATAAAAATAATATACACATAATATTATATTTAATATAATTATATATAGATATATATATAATAAAAATAATAAAAAAATAAATTAGGTGAGTGCTTTCTTATATGAGTTTTTATATTTACATATATATAACAACATCAAATACATATGTACATTATCTACCTACATACGTACGTACGTACGCTTTTTTTTTATTATATGCATAAATAATCGGATAAAAAAAAAATTTTCCTTAATTTTTTTTTTTGTTTTTTGTTGTGAATATTAATTTGAATATTAAAAATTCTACACATTATAAATTACGACGATGATTTAGAAGTTTTAAAGGTGAACACAATTGTGTATTATAAATTATATATAATGTACTATTATAATATTAAATGTAAATTACATATTATGTACATATATACGTATTTATTGTTCAAATTTTTTTTTTCCATATATGTATTTTAAATATTTATGTACATACTACTCTATTTAGGTACTAATAGTATGGCTACATTTATCATAAATAAAAATAATAAAATATGTTATTTATACCTACATTATATTATAATAATAAGTTATGATAAAAGTATGAATATAAAAGAAAAAAAATTAAAATTACAATTTATTACAAATTTATTAAATTAAATGTATGATGATATATATTAATTTTTCAAAATTATATTACAATATACGCATGCATATATAGCTATCTAATGTATATACTATATATGAAAAAAAAAAAAATCTATAAATAAAAATGCGTTTTTTTCTTTATAAAACTATAATATTTTCTATTAAATCTATTATACATAAGTATAGGTACGTACATATGTATGTTTGAAGTTCATATTTTGATATTATAATAATGTATATTAGATACTAACATACTATATAGAAAATAGAAGATGAAGAAGTTCATTAGAAAACTGTACACATAATAGGTATGCACATACATATGTTACGTATTTACATAAATGTATGTATGAATAATATACAAATCTATATTATGTACATATATGTACATATTTACGTACAAAATAATACATAGCACCACAGAAAATATACAGATATTTCATCGCATATATTAAAATGTGTAACAAAATCAAATTCATATGGACCTATTGTTAGGTCCAGATTCGAGTCTTGGATATATTTAAATTCAAAATATACGTTAATATTCGATTGTTCTTGCATTCGATAAAAGTTTTAAAATATGGTTCATAAAATTATATACGCATACATATAAACAATCTGATTTGAGTGTTTAGGTTTATTCGTATATTTACACGCAATAATAGAAAATATACGATTTATTTGTAGCAATTTGGTAGTATATATAATATCATAAACATTTTTATATGAATATAATAATATTATTGCTGATGGTATGCTTCCATAGTACATGTTGTCTTGCAGGTGTGATGTAGTCCTATGTATAAACACAGACACACAGATAAGGATTATATGTGGTATATATAACAATAATATTGGACATTGAACCCTATTAAATGTTTGCATTAAATTTTGAAAGAATATGTATCACTAGTTATTCTTTCCTTTTTTTCCTTTTTTTGTGTGAAAAAAAATATATACCTACACTGGTTTTTGTATACATTGTATATTTTGTATACGTCACGTATAGTATAGACCACAGTAAGGATAGTACACCATAATGATTTATAATGATGTGTATGTGTATAACAAGTTGTATACATAAAATACCCTTTGATAAACATGTTTATTGTTTGTGATATAGTGTACCATACAGAAGGAAATATAAAAATTATCACTGCACAGCACAGGCCAGTGTAAATGCTTATAATGTTAGAGGTATTCACGAAATGTTGTAAGAGTGTAAAAAGTGTGAATATACACCAAAATCTTACACATTACACTATATCGTGAACGAAAACTTTGTATTGAAATCAAGCAAATTATGTCAGCTAAAATATTATAAAAATAATCAAATTATTTTAGCATTTAATGTCAGAATGGCATATACAATAGTAAGCAATAGTAATATACAATGGGTTTCAGCAGTGTAAATTTTTACAAGCAGTATAAGTAAAAATTACATTGAAGATGTTTACAATAGATGTAGGATTGTACGAGTTTACACCGTTTACAATGATACAAGACCAAACCGTGAATACCCTTATTTGTCTGTTTTTAAAAAATAATATTTTAAATGTTCAAGTCAAAAATTGTTCAAAAATTCTAAATAAACCCGAGATAATTTTTCTACCTCTCTGCAGTAGTATACATACTACATACATACTACACATATATATGTAATTGTGTGTCAAGATAGTGGCATAGCAAAAGCAACATCAAAAAGAAAAAAAAAGATGAAAGAAATAAACCTGCGAAGTATTCGTATAGCAGCACCACAAATAATATATATATATGTATGTATTATATTCTCTGCGATAGCAGGTAGATTGAAATGTACAAAAACAAATTTACTCTGGCTATTGCAAATACGTTTGCGTATAATTCTTAAAGCACAGGCAAAGCAGACATTCGACACTACTACATATACTGTCAAATGTTAAAATATGTGCGTTAATGCGTATGTAAATACACTGATAAATTCAATACAGTACCAAATTTATATTGTTTCCTGGTGAATGGGTGCTATGTATGTGCTATACGCTTTGTTAGTTTTACCACGTTTTACTGGTTGTACAAACTTATGAACATATGTATTAAATGTGTAAAAATGAATATGTATTGTACTACATATTAACATTCATTTAAAGTTTGTTTCAAGTTCAAAGTTTGGTATTATTTGAATATTATTTTTATGGATTCAAAACTAAACTAAATTGAAGCATTTTGATTTATGTAAAGTAGATGGGGACACACGATTTTTTCATTTTATATGGTGACGGATTTTTGGTTCCATTGGCGTATCTGTATATTGTCTGTGATAGCACATATAATAGTACACTATATTATAGTAATATTATAAAATATCTTCTTTTTTTTATATAGCTATATAAGTATATATGTATATAAATAATGAACATTATGGGAATTTTTAAATGTCATTTGTTTTGTTTTCTTTTTGTGTATAAAAAAAAAAAAAAGTAAAATAAAATAAATGTTCCGAATCTAAAAAAATGTTTAGGTATGTATGCTATATAACAAATACCTGTGTAGTATTATCAATAATTATTATCTATAGATATTAAAATTACTAATAAAAAAGATTCGAAATTTTTCCGTTCAAGGTAAATTATAATGATGATGACTACCTATATTATATTATGTATGTACATATGTATAATGTAGGTACTGGTACATGTACAAGATAAACTCAATTTTTATATTTACATTTATATATTTTTTCCTCATATTATACATACAGTTGACTCGCGTCGCGATATAGTGAACCCAAAAAAACAAGGCATGTTCACTGTATCAAAAAATGGTCGAGGAGCCCGGTTTAGTGAACTTTAGAATTTTCGAAGGGTATCCGTGCGTCACTTTCAGAAAACAAATAAAAACGTGCGTTTAAGAAAAAAACTTTTCATTCTTTTATTCTATATACTAATATTACATACATATAAGTATTTACTCTTTTATTTGGATATACATACATAATTTGTAATTTTTTGTTGTTTTTTCTTTTTTTCCAATAAACACATCAATGCTTTATCCTTTGTTCTCCGCGAATAGCAAGAATGTTTTTTATGTCTACGCATTGTTGTTCAGACCACTTTATACAGGTATCAAAGGCTTCCAACGCTTTTTAAAAATTGAACTTGTCATCCAGGCATTTTTCGAATTGGCGTATTCAACTGGAAGTTTTAAATTTCTCAACACACGCGGTTGTTTCGCTTTCCCTATTACTAGTGGCTTCAGCTTGTGACTTCCAGTAGCATTGGTACAAGCAAGCAATGTTATTCTTTGCTTACACATTTTCATGCCTGATGCAGACTTTTCACTAGCTGACACATATGTTTTCTAAGGTAGTGCTTTCCAAAATAATCCGCTTTCGTCAGCATTCTAGAGCTGATCATTTGTTAGATTTAGAGATCGAATCTTTTCGACCAAACTCTGTTGAAACGGTCTTACCAATTTAGAATTAGAAACTCCATTTACAAAACACTTGAAAACTAACTCAACTAATGAACACGAATGAAACAATGAATTCAATATGAACCAAAATCATTAGACAAATATATAAATGGTTTAAGTTCTGTATTTGACAAGTGCAGACATTGGGCCTGATCACGAATGGCGATAAAATCGCCAATCGCCTCGCCTGTCAAATTTTTGTATCACGAATGGCGATAATCGTTCATTTTAGGCGATTTTATCGCCTATTTAAGGCGATCAAATAATTGGTATCGCCTAGCTGATATTTGAGGATACATTTTTATTTCATTAGTTGTGTTAATTTGTATTTGTGTTTCGACATCGTTGGTGAATTATAAAAAATAAAAATGTATGTATTTTTATTTATAAATTATATTTAAAATAAATATAAATTAATATAAATTATTTTTTCAAGGATTAAAGTTTCTAAAAAAGAATTAGAAAAACTCGTCGAATTTAAGATGACGAATAAAGAATTCGCAAAAGGAATTTATAAATCTGTAGGTGGAAGAGAGAAATGGAAAACTCTCAAAAACATCTTTAGAAACTCTAAAAAAAAAAAAAAAAAAAAAAAAATTAGTTTAAAAAAAGTTAAATTTTTAAATTTTTAAATTTTTTTTTTTTTTTTAAATTTTCTTTTAAAAACTAGTTTACAATAATTATGCCAAAATAAAATTTAAATCATCTTTTTCACATTAATGACAGTTCGAAACGCATAATATTACACGTTACGCATGGTAATGCTATTTAGGCGAGGCGATCGCCTTACGTGATACAAAAATTTTATTTTCTCGCCTCGCCTCAATTTTGGCGATTGGCGATTTAATCGCCATTCGTGATCAGGCCCATTATTAAACGTGCATAAAGAAGCAAATGATAACGGAAAACCACATTGCCTTGAATTGTTCATTCTACCGCGAGGTTGACAGCTTTAGTTGTTCACTCTATAGAGTAGTCAATACGAAAATCTAGACGTTCACTCTACTGAACTGTTCACTGTATGAAGAGTTCACTCTATCACGAGTCAACTGTATTTATATTTACATATATATGTATGTAGTTTTTTTTTTTTTTTTTTTTTTTTTTTTTTTAATAAATAATGTATAACAATTCAATACATACAGTATACTTATATACACATATGAATAATAATTTATGCATGCTAAATTTTTATTATTATTATTATTATTATTAATTATTTTTTTAAAATAAAAATTTTCTCAATATGTAATGTGTTTATATTTTAATCACTTTAAAGGTATAATTAAAATTAGTGAAAATGTAAATAAAATAACCATTTATTGATGGTGTCATTGATAAAAGTACATAAGAACATAAAAATAAAAAAAAAATAAAAATTCAACAATTCAAGTGAATAATTTATTATAATTGACTGGCAATATTATTATTTCATCAACAAACAACAACAACAACAAGAATTAATATAAATAAATAAATAAATAAATAAATAAAAACAACAACAAAAAATAAAGAAAACAAATATGACTGATAATAATAATATATTACCACAACCACAGCAACGACAAGACAATGACAATCCAGAAGTTATTGTACCGCCACAATTAAATAATAATAATGTAAATTTGAATCGAAATAGGAATCAGGTATTTCATAAAAACTCAATAAATTTATATAATACATACATGTTATATTGTTTATTTATAAATTTTATGTACGTATATCGTTACAGAATCCTCTGATAAATGTTCGAGATCGTTTATTTCATGCATTATTTTTTAAGACTGCTTTAGCCTACGCTCAGATATTTCCGAAGTAAATATTATAAAAATTTTATTGATTTCTAATAAGTTTTTTTTTTTTTCAAATATGTAAATTATTATTATTATTATTATTTTTTTATTATAATATTGCATTTAATCATATTTATACATTATTTATAATATAAAAGAAACATACATACCATGCCGCACATTTATATAATTTATTACAATCGATCTTATTTAACCATCATCATAAGTAATTTAATCAAACTAACATACATACATATTGATATTTTGATTTACATTTAACCTAGATAATTATTAACAGAAGATTATCGCTTTCTTATTTTATTTTCATTTAAATAAATGTATAGTACATATACATATACATATACATATGTCAAAAAAGTACCCGGAATTTGTCGATTAAAAAGTCTACACTAATGCTAACGAAAACATTTTTTTTCTGTAAGTTTGCAGTACTGTGACTAATTATGACGCCATTTTTGAGCACGATCTGTCAACTAGTATTTTTACAGCAGTTGGTTATATCAGTCGACTTGAAGTGCTTTCGGCGATTTTTAAAATGGATAAAAATATTGAACAAAGAGTTTGTGTTAAATTTTGTGTTTCTAACGGAATATCCTGTGCAGAATCATTTAAGATGTTGAAAAAGACTTATGGTGTTAGTGTTATCTAAAACACAAGTTTACGAGTGGTACAAGACATTTAAAGAGGGCCGTGAAGTGTGTGAAGATTTGCCTCGTCCCGGTCGTCCTTCGACCACAAAGACAGATGAACACATTAATCTTGTAAAGGAAAAAGTTATGGAAAATCGTCATTTGAGTTTAAGAGAGATGGCTGTGGACCTCAACATGTCTCACGAGAGTATTCGCTCCATCCTCGTTAATAATTTGAGCTTGAGACGCGTCGCCGCTCGGCTTGTCCCGAAAGAACTCAATTTTTTGCCAAAAATCCATCGTAAACAAATGCACCGTCTCACAAAGCGACCATTGTGACTGAGTTTTTGGCGAAGAAAGCAACAACTGTCATCGAACAACCTCCATATTCACCCGATATGTCTCCTGCCGATTTTTTCCTGTTCCCCAAGCTGAAATTACCTCTTCGTGGAAGGCGTTTTGACTCGATTGAGTCCATCAAACAAAA
Source organism: Villa cingulata (assembly GCA_951394055.1). Taxonomy (NCBI): domain Eukaryota; kingdom Metazoa; phylum Arthropoda; class Insecta; order Diptera; family Bombyliidae; genus Villa; species Villa cingulata. Next base: position 54,029,513 of record OX596017.1, on the reverse strand, counting down.
TTCACTGAAGGAGCTCGAGGACATCCCGGAAAATGCCTACAAAAAATGCTTTGAGGATCGGGTTAAACGATGGAACATGTGTGTTGCTTCAGATGGGGCGTACTTTGAAGTCGACAAAATAAATTTTGATGATAATTAAATATTTTGTGATTTATTGACAAATTCCGGGTACTTTTTTGACAGAGTAGTATATATATATATATACATATATATTTAATTCATATTTTTATTATTTTATTATTATTATTATTATATATTAATTTTTTTTATGTTATTTATAGACCATTAAGAAGAACACTGGAACTTTTATTTCTTTTGAAAGCCCTATTGGTATTTTTCATGTTAGTTTATATTCATGTGACATTTTTAAAAACGCCAGCAACATGTTTGGAACACGTTAAAAACGACTGGCCAAGAGATGGTGTCTTAAGGTAAAATATGATAAAAAATATAATTATTTATTTATTTATTTTTTTTTTACATATTTTTAAAATTTATTAGTTTTTAATAAATTAAGTTAATTTGATAAATGAATTTGTTTTTTTTTTTTTTTTTTTAATTCTTTCTTCTTTTTATTTCTCTTATTGTGTACTATTCAAGAGTTGAAATATTACAAAATCCATCTCAACGTAATAAAGAAATAAATTTGAATAAGGATAATGATGTAATAAATGATGCTGTATTTATGAAATCACAAAAAAAAGAAGGGTTAGTAGATTCTATTATATGTACTTACATTATTATGTATGTATTTTAAACATTGGACAAATCAAAAATAATTAGATTGGATTTTGTTTAATTTTAAATAATTTTTATTGCAGTGTGTAATGAAATTTTAAATATGATTTAAATAAAAAATTTCATAAATTTGTAATTACCTTATATGTATATGTATATGAAATTTCAAATGTGTTTGATGAATTTGAAATGGTTTAAAGTTTATTCATTTTTGGTCTGTTCGAAGCAAACATTGTACATAATAGGTTATTATTTAACTGAAAAAAAAAAATAAATAAAATAAAATTATTTAAAAAATTTGAATATTTATAATATATACATAATGATGCATTGATAAAATTTATAAAGGTCACTGTCATTTTAATTATCACAATAATTTTTGTTGTAGCAGCTAATAGTGAAAGTTTTTTTTTTTTTTTTGTTTTGTTTTTTAATATGAATTCAATTAACCTTCTACATATATATCTGTGTGTAGATATATATACAAAATTCTCGTGTATTTAATCATTTTTTTTTTTTTTTTTTTTTAAAGAAAAAACAGTAACATACGTTTTTTTTATTATTTTTGAAATACATATTTGAATTTTGTTAACCGTTTTTCTTCATTTACATAATTTTTTTTTTGTTTCAAACAATATTTATTAAAGCACATAACAAAAGATAGTACATATATAAACATTTACACGATACACACTGACTGATATCATATGATATCTGGGTATTAGATAATAAATTTAAGTTCGTTAATTTGATAGAAAATAAATTTTATTAAATTTTATGTTTGTTTTTTTTTTTTTTTTTTTTTTCCATAATTTTTATCTTCTATTTAGATTAATTTCAATTGATCCTTCGAAACCAATATATAATGAAAAAGATAATTCAATTATATCAGAAGAGCATTATGAACTACAGACTGCAACAAAATCCATACAACAACAACAACAACAATTACAATCATATGAATCGACTGTTTTCGATGATAGAAATGATGATTCATCAAAAAAAGAATCACCAATTTATCATACTTGGATGGAATATAATGAAATATTAAAAAATGAATTACCAATGTCTAAATGGAAAAATGAATCATTAAAAACCTATGTAGTTTATCTTAATGTTAAAGAAGAGCAAAATAATGTTGATGTTGATGTTGATGACACCATTTCAAATGATAAATCAGATACAAATGATATGGATAAAACACCATATGATGGTTTGGAAATTTTTAATTACATAATTATTTTATATTTTTAAAATGTTTAATAAAAAAAAAAATTAATTTTTTTTTTTTTTTCATTTTTTAGAAGATCAATATATTGTGGAATATTCTTTGGAATATGGTTATCTACGATTATCGGCTGCAACACGAAAAAAACGAAATATACCAGTTCGTGTAGTCACATTAGATCCACAAAATGATAAATGTTTTGGTGATTCATTAAGCAGATATCTATTAAAGGAAGTTTTAGGGTTTGTACATTTTTTTTTTATCATATTTTATTTTATATGATGAATATATGTATTATGAACTAAATAATAATGTAAATTTTTTTTTTTTTTTTTTTAAATTCACGTTGTATTTTGGAAAAAAAATATATATATAATAAAAATGAAAAAATAGATATGATGATTTATTAATGGCATCTGTAAGAGTTATAGCAGAACAAGAAGATAATAAAGGATATCTAAGGTAATTTTTAATTGTTTCTTTTTATTTCAAATTTTTTTTTTTAATATGTAATTACGTTAGTATACTAAAATGTAGTGGTAAAAATATAAATATAAATCTGTGAACTACTACACAAATGAATAAAAATTATTATGACATCAATAAGCTGATTATTATATTATAATTATTACAAATTATCATACACATACATATCTATTTAATGGTTTATTATTATTATATAGTACATATTTTGTTTTCCGGTTAAAAATAGAAAGATAGAGAAAACAAAAAAAAAAAATGATTATATAATTACATATTTCGATTTTTTATTTTTTTAAATTTTTTGAATTTATAAAGAAAATAACGGGGGAAAAAAAAAATCAAATAAAAATATGTAAATTATATGTGGTTCATTGTTCGTATGAATTTAAAATTTTACACTCATAGAGTATACGTAGATAAATGCATGTAGGTACATATTATGCACATCTATCTATATTATAAATTTTATAATAGCAATGCATCTCAATCAAATACTTATCTTGGTATTTATTATTATTATTTTTTTAAAACCGTTTTTAATTACGTCATAATTTAAATATTATGTATGATTGTAAATTATAAACACATATAATGTATATATGTATGCATATTTATTTTTCTTTATTTTTTGATATGTATACATATAAATTTTTGTTAATCGTATATGCATTTTTACGTATATTCAATATACATTCTGTCAAAAAAGTACCCGGAATTTGTCAATTAAAAAATCTACACTAATGCTAACGAAAAAATTTTTTTTCTGTAAGTTGGCAGTACTATGACTAATTATGACGCCATTTTTGAGCACGATCTGTCAACTAGTATTTTTACAGCAATTGGTTATATCAGTCGACTTGAAGTGCTTTCGGCGATTTTTAAAATGAATAAAAATATTGAACAAAGAGTTTGTCTTAAATTTTGTGTTTCTAACGGAATATCCTGTGCAGAATCATTTAAGATGTTGAAAAAGACTTATGGTGAATTAAGTGTTATCTAAAACACAAGTTTACGAGTGGTACAAGACATTTAAAGAGGGCCGTGAAGTGTGTGAAGATTTGCCTCGTCCCGGTCGTCCTTCGACCTCAAAGACAGATGAAAACATTAATCTTGTAAAGGAAAAAGTTATGGAAAATCGTCATTTGAGTTTAAGAGAGATGGCTGTGGACCTCAACATGTCTCACGAGAGTATTCGCTCCATCCTCGTTAATAATTTGAGCTTGAGACGCGTCGCCGCTCGGCTTGTCCCGAAAGAACTCAATTTTTTGCAAAAAATCCATCGTAAGCAAATGCACCGTCTCACAAAGCGACCATTGTGACTGAGTTTTTGGCGAAGAAAGCAACAACTGTCATCGAACAACCTCCATATTCACCCGATATGTCTCCTGCCGATTTTTTCCTGTTCCCCAAGCTGAAATTACCTCTTCGTGGAAGGCGTTTTGACTCGATTGAGTCCATCAAACAAAATTCGCTGAAGGAGCTCGAGGACATCACGGAAAATGCCTACAAAAAATGCTTTGAGGATTGGGTTAAACGATGGAACATGTGTGTTGCTTCAGATGGGTCGTACTTTGAAGGCGACAAAATAAATTTTGATGATAATTAAATATTTTGTGATTTATTGACAAATTCCGGGTACTTTTTTGACAGAGTAGTACATAGGCATATTGTAAAATTTTTTTCATAATTAAGTTTATGATAGCTAAAGTGAACATATGTATTTATAATTTCGACAAATTTTGTATATTATTATACACGCGTAGATTTAATTCACACATTTTTTAAAAAATCTAATACATAGATATATTCACTTGTGGGTGTATTATACGTTTAAATTTATATTTACATTCTAACGTGGATTTCGTACGCGTACCAGAATGGATGATTTTCATATCTCTTTCATTTTCACACAAGAAATTTTATAGCGTTATCCTTTTTTTTGCGGTCAGCATGGATTTCACCAGAATGAGAGTTGAGATTAGGTTGTATTTATAATATGACACTGATAATGAGGAAATTATATTGAAAGTTTTCAAATTTTGTGTACCAATTTCAATGTTTGCTATATAACATACGATACTCTATTCTGAATTATTGTGAATACAATTCAAAAGCCCATTCTTCTCTATTAAATTTACACTGGTTTGTAAATGAGGTCTTACTCATATACATTTTCATTTAATCAATAATTAATTTTGTATCTATTTTCAATAAATTGAAAATCTATTCAATACTTAATTTACTAGAATATTCTAATAATTCAAAATATTGCAATAATAAACAATTTACGGTATTCTGTTGTGTGATAAATTTTGATAGTATTCAATTTGAACTCTTAAATAATTCATTTTTTTATTTACATATATTGATTTAATGAGATGTTCGTTTCATTTACGATGACTCATCTGTATCATTTTTAAGTTTTGATGTGCTTTTTATTTGATATACATACATATTATCACATATTACATATAGATATAAATTTATGAGAAATAAAAAAATAAATAAAATATAATATGTATAAATTTTCTAAATGATTAATTAATATTTGTGTTTTTCTTCTTCTTCTTTTTTCTTTTTCTTATTTTTAATTATTTTTGTTTTTTTTTTTTATTGTTAATTTATTATTTTATTATTTGATAGAAATGTTGTTACCGGAGAACATTACAGATTTGTATCAATGTGGTGGACTGCATGGAGTTCATATCCTGCTGCATTTTGTGTTATGATCATATTTGTAAGATATGAAAATAAAAACAAAATAAAAAAAATTTCTTAAATAATTCATAAAACATAATTTAACAAAAAAAAAAAAATTGTTTTTTCTTCTTTTTCTTTCTTAATAAATAATTCAGACAGTTTCAATATCGATACTTTTAAGATATTCTCATCATCAAATTTTTGTATTTATTGGTGAGTAAAATAAAAAAAAAAATTGTTTTTTTCTTTTTTCTATTATTTAAATAATATATATTTTTTAAATTTTAGTCGATCTACTACAAATGTTAGAATTTAATGTATCAGCAAGATTCCCATTTGCACCATTATTGACAGTAATTTTGGCTTTAGTTGGTAAGTTTTATATTAATTTTATTTCATTGAAATAAAAAAAAAAAAAAAAACAATTGAATACAATTGATCGTTTTCACAAATACATACTAGGTACGAGAAAAATATAGGGTAGTAGTATATCAGTTGTTTCGAATTGTTTTGTTCGAGTTTGAATATATTTGGTGGTAGTACGTATAGTTGGTTCGAGTTAAAATCAAACTCGAATTGTCAAAATTATAGTTGAACAATATTTTGTTATCGAGTTTCATATTCATATACACATAATACAATTTACCTTAACCAATTTAAACAATTTACCTATTTAATTAAATAATTCTGTGGTCACAAGCGATAACCGCTTAAGTCTAAAATTGTGGTTTTGAGTAAACACGGTTTAAAAATTTGAACATATTTTTTTTAAACAAATTTGATGGTCAAAAAACAATAATTTCGTGTTGAATGGAAGACTATTATGAGAAAAATTTTCTTAAATTGATAACTAAACACTTAAAAATTGAAATTATTTAAAATTGAATATGTTCTAGAACAAAAATATTTGAGAATTTGAAATTTAGGATATTTATGCAAATTTGTAATTTTACATTTTTGTTACTTATGTCAAGTTAGGCGTTTATTGCAAAAATCTATTTTTAATTTCCTAGATTTATATTGATTTAAGTCATTATTGTAAAGTTCGATGATAAACTTTTACGTTCCGAAAACTCTTAACTCGAGATAGGCTGTTATGATATACCTTACAATTTTGAGAAGCTGTTTCCAAATATATTGTGCAATAATAACTTAAGTTTAGATAAGCCTGTATTTTTAAACATAAAATATCTCTCCAATATTATTATGTTGATTTAGGCGGTTATTGCATATGTAAGTCATGAACTATTCGACATAAGCGATAATGTTTTTAAGCAATAACTTTGGCTACAAAAGTGATAGGAAAACCAAATTTTGTGTGCACATAGAGCTTGATGCGGAGAATGCAGTAAAACTCATAACTCATTTTTGCCTTATGTCGACTTAAGCGGTTATCGCTTGTGACCACAGAATTGTGAAAAATAAAGTTATAAAAAGTGTTAAAAATAAATAGCTTTGTTAGTTGACATTTTCATTATTTTTATATGAGGTATGTATTTTCCTTTCAACAAACTTGTAAGTTGTAACTAATAAAGAATAATACAATACAAAGCGAATTTGAACAAGAAGTTAAAAATATCATAAAACCACAATACGGAACATCTACAGACTGATTACAGTTATGCATACAAAAGATGCAACAAAAAAGAAAAATAAAAAAAAATAAAAAAATTTCTCTAATTTTACATTAATTCGGATTATAGAAAACATTTAATTCAAATTGTAAAATATTTAATGGAAATTTTTGAATCTTTCGAATTATTGAAAATTTGGATTTTTGAATATACGGATTATTGAGATATGTATCAATGTATTCAAATTTATTTTGCTAATCACAATAATCCTCTAATTCATGATTAAAATCTTTACAATTAGAATGCAAAACATTGATTTCATGAAATAAAACTTTCATATCAAATGAATGTAACATCGAATACACAATTATGTAGAAGTATCTACATATGCGATTTGTTTTGTTGCAAGTGCATTTCATTTATGCATAATAATAATAATTAGTCGGAGACATTTTTACCAAAGTAATTAATTATGAAAACCATTTAGATTATGAATCTAAAAATCGATATATTATAGTTAATTTTTTTTTTTTAAGGATTTCACTTCGATGTAAATTCTAGTTAATTTTGTAGAGAAATATGAATAATAATTGAACATAATAACAAAATAAAATATATTTTTGGAATTATTTGAAAGAAGAAGAAGAAGAAGAAAATTCATAAAATTTGAAAATTCCATAAATATATACAGTATGTATATCTATACTCACATTTATTCCTACATTCATACATATACAGATATAAATATATATGTACATATGTACACAGGGTATGTAAATTTATTAATTTATTTTTTTTTTTTTTTTTTTTTGCAAATATGTAGTTAATTTTTTGCAAAAAAAAAAATTTTTTTTTTTTCATTTCTACCTTTTTTTTTTGTAAATTTTATTTAATTTTCATCGCATAATTTACTTTGTTTCAAATGCAAATGAAATACATAAACAAACGAATGAACTTGATTTGCATAAATTCACTTCCTGGGGGTTATATAACTTAATAATTATGTATGTTATGCTTTCTATATATGTATATTATGTCTACATACACATTTCATACTCGCAATATACATATGTATGTATGTATATATGTACAAACTCCAATATCGTGTATGTACACAATTCTACATAAATAATTATATTATAGCCTATCAAAAACCTTGGCCTTTCGATAACTCAATAATAAACTAGATTAATCAAATTTTATCATCATATTTTATCCATATAAAAAAAAAAAAAAAAAAAAAAAAAAATTGTATAGCATATATGATTGGATGACAAATCGTTGTCGGTCAGTTGTTGATGCTAATATTCTATATGTATATTTATATACATAAATGTATTTATGTGTGTGTATTTTTTGAATTAATATAAATTCATGTATACATACATATATGTAATATAAATGTATTATGCGATACAAATACATATATGAATACATTATAATGCATATTATATGAGTATATATGTATGTATATGAATATTATTATATTATTATATGCATATATAAACATAGAGAGAGTATATAATGCAATATGCAAAATATTACTTACCTATATAAATTTGTACATATGTATGTATGTGTATGTATGCACGTGTATTATACAATATAAAATCTATCTATATACACTCATAATTTGAATATCCATCAAATTAGCATTTCTCAATAATACGTGACATATTGTGTATGTAATCAATCAATATTTCATCTCAAAATAGAGAGAAAAGACAAAAAAAAAAAAAAAAACGACGACAACAACAACAAAATTGAAAATGACAAAAACATAATAAACATTTATAGTATAGTAGGGTATACATACAGTTATTATGCAGGGTGATTTATTATAAAATTCTATGTATATATACATATATGTATATGTATGTATGTATTCGTTCGTAGTTATAGTATAAGTATGTAGAAATTTTCAATTAAATAGATACATATGTGTATAGGAATGATATGTATTTTAAAATTTACGAAAAAAAAAAAAATTAAAAATTAAAATAAAAATACCTTTAGGGCTATTCAGGTGGTCTGATAAATTATAATTGTTTGTTCTTTTTCTTTTTTTTTTTAACTTCTTCGTCTTCTTCTTCTTTCTCTATATAAATAATGTACATGTATAGATACATTATTAACGTTACGTACATGCAAATTATTAATTTAATTGATAAAAAATAATATCATAAAATTATTGTCATCCTTGGCTTATAGTCCTTTGTGAGGCGAAGATTTTATTGATAAAAAATAATAAGCAGTAATCATAATTCTATTAATGCAATAAATGTATTAATAATAATCGCAAATAAATTATCATATGTAAAGGTACGATCACACATCGCTACTTTTCTAGTTGTACAGCCAAAAAAAACTACGAAGGTCAAGAGTAGCAATGTGTGGATTGCTTTGAAGTATGAAGTAGCTTGGTTGCTAGCGCTACTTGCAACCCTCAAAAACTGCGATGTATGAACAGTTGTTTAACAAGTTGCAGCCGCTGCAAAAAAATATATTTTCAGCTGAAACTTTTGTAGTGGTAGCACCTGCAACTGTCTTTGTTCAGTTTGGTGTTATAGCTTTTCTCATCCATGTATTTTGTTTTTTTTTTATGCGTGGAGTAACCAAACGTAGAAGTTCATCAAAATGAGATACTCTTAGAAAATTTTTGTACACACTTTCATCACCTAATCGTAATTCAAGTACCAAATTATTTATAGCTCTACTATGCTCTCTATTTTTAATCCATGGCTTCATCTAACATTTTCTTTGCTTTTTTTTTGTGTTTTTTTGTTTAATAAAACAACTAAACAACTTGCTGCTAGAAATATCGTCAAAATAAATTTTTTTAAAATTATAATTTTGACATTTTAAGAAGTTGCGCAGCAAAAACAACGCAGCATGAAAGTTGATATGTGTGAACGAACAGCTTTGCAACTTTTTCCTTAAAAGTTGCAGATGTAAGGTTGCATGCATCCAAAGTAGCCGGTTGCAACTATACTATGTGTGAGTGAAAACGCTATTTTTGCAGCTGCAACCTTCAAAATAGCGCAATAAAAGTAGCGATGTGTGATCGTACCTTAATGTAAAAATCAAATATCATTATCTGTTAAAATATGAATGTTATTTTAACTACAATTGAGCCCATGATTCTTGTACCTTGACTTGATGAATTTATATAATAATTAATGCTTGTATCAATTATACTATGTTTGAATTAATGAATAATTAGTATCAAATTATTATTCTAATTACAATGTGCAATGAATAACGCACAGTTACTGCTAAATGAACAGTAATTAAATTTTATTGAATTAATTCTAATTCGTCTTATATATATTTTCCAAAAATAAAAATCTAACATAAATTGAATCCATATAATTTTAATAATAAATATAAAATTGTAATTAATCAAAATCAAATCAAGTATAGGTACATATCATATTTCATTAATTTCATTCATAAATGTTAAAAAATTCAAAATACAAAATTTTATAAATTTTAATTAAATTTTTTTTAAGAATAATTAAAGAACAGAAATAAAATAAATATCAAATTACAAATATATAGAAATTATTTATGCAAATATTGAAATTAACAATTAAAATTTAACTTAACATATATACATATATACACATAATATTAAATACATAAACATGTTCGAAATTTAAAAATACTTAATGTATATATTATACTAGTACAAGTGTAAATTATGAATATGTAAATGTGTATATAGTTACATATGTATACATATTTAATCGTATCATATTACAGGTCCTTTTAGATTCATATAAAATATAATAATAAAAATTTAACATAATCTGAATTGATTGATTCTATCATTATTTCATTTCTATTATTGATCTTTTCATCAATTTATTTTTGTCAAATAATAAATACCTACATTACATACATATATGTACATATATACTCGTTATTATAAAATATCCTGCAAAATTATATCTATACTAATGTTAGCTAAAAAAAAAAATAAAAAAAAAATAAATAGAATTCAAAATCAATCTGACATTATTTATTGTTTCTGATTATTTTATTTCATTTCTTTCATTATTTTTTGTTGTTGTCAATATTTCATAATATGTACATATATACATATATTTTTCTTACATTATCCTTATAATTATTTCTATTTTGTCTTGTACATTTTTTTCTCTTCTCAACTTTGGGATGGTTCCCATCCCATATTTTATTTTATTTTATTTTATTGGTTTTCATAGAAATTAAAAAAAAATACAACGAAATATACACCAAAATAAAATTACATTAAAGTAGCAAAAAAAAAAATTATAAACTTTGTGTTGTTGTACATTCATCATCATCATCATTATCATCATCATAATCAGCTCGACAGCCCCGGGTGTGGACTTTGGTTTGCTCCAAAATCAGCTTCCATCTACTCGTTTGATTTATACTTTCTTTCCAATTTCTAAATTCTACTTGTAACATCATCATCTATAGCCACCGTAATCTCGGCCTTTACCGCCTTCTTTTACCATCTATAGTACGTACCCCAATACTCGTTTCATCGCGTCTTCGCTCGACCTCCTCATAACGTGTCCTAGCTATCAAATTCTCCTTATTCTTATACGATGTAACTATTCTTACGCGTTCTTGTAGAGTTCGTAAAATTCATCATGTACTTTTTCGTCCATCATACGACATTTTCTTGAAACAGTTCCAAATATACCTACATATGTACATTGTACACACATATATTATTCTTAAATATGTTCATCATCATCATCATCATTATGATTATATTTTTATGTTTTTCTTTATTTTTTATCATATGTAGGTATCGAAGCTATAATGTCAGAATTTTTCAACGATACAACAACAGCCTTCTATATAATATTAATTGTTTGGGTTGCTGATCAATATGATGCTATTTGTTGTCATACAACAATCACAAAACGACACTGGCTTAGGTAAGTGAATTAAAAAATATATAATGATTTGATAAAAAAAAAAATAACAATAATTAAGAGAAAATATTCGCATGTAATTTATGATTGTATATTACATCATAATATAAATACATATTTTGGGAAAAAGGAAAAAAAATTTTATTATATTCGTTGACATTTTCGTGTATAGTTTGTTAAAAATTAAAAGCGAATGGACTGCGCATGTTGAGAATAAAATAATATGTTTACACAAAATGTAACATTGTATTTGTGTATTCCTCTCATTTTATTCTCAAAACAAAAAGAAAAAAAAATAATGAAAAGACGCATATCCCCGCGCGCATTACATTTTTTATCCACCTCAACCGCCATCCACCGTGGTTGATGACTGACTGAGAAATTAAAAATAGAACACTCACATTAAAAATGCTTTTTTAGACGATATGTTATATGTATAATAATTTAGACGATTATACCAATTGTTTGAAAATGGTCGTAGCATTAATCAATAGAAAGCAACGAAAATGATGAGTAAAATGCTACACTATTAGAAAATTTCAGGAAGTGTTTGTTTAACCGATGGTGAAATTGAAAACATGCTAAAATTAAGAAAACTAGAATTTCAATTTGTTTTAAAATATTTTATTAAAAACACAATTATTTCTAACCTCTGTTTCACACCTATTCTTAATTAGAACAGAATATGAATTATTTATTTAAAAAATATTTTTAAATATAAAGGCTTATTTTTGTACCTACTTAACCGCATATTTCTCTTTAGTTTGTTTTAATTTGGTTTTATCTACCTGTTGGCCTGTATAATGACTATTTTTTGTTGTATTCGGCAATATAATAAAGTGTACATATTACGCCCATTTTATTACATTTATTTAATTTTGCGTTTTTAGTAAATAGTAAGGATTTCAATTTCTATAAAAATAATCCTTTATTATGATATATTATGTCCTGTAAAAAATGTTATTTTATAGCTCTACCGTCTATATTCGCAGACGTATGTATGCTTATATATAAAACTAGATAACAAAGTGAATTTGTTAGCTTAAAAAAATAAATCTTTAAATGTCTGGAGAAGAAAAACAATAAAATTACAAATGTTATAGAAATAACATATTTTTTTTTAAAATAATTCTTAATAACAAATTATAATTTAAATCATACATATTAAACATTTTTATTGTATCAAAAATACAAGATGAAATAACGAATTTTTTTCAGTGTAACCAATACTAATGCAAATTCGACCAAAATTACTCACTGCGCAATTATACCATTCGCTTTTAATTTTTAACAAACTATATGGATAATTATGTATTTTTCTTTTATATACTTATATCGAATCTATTCCTATTTTATTACACTGAATATACTTATATCTACAAGTATAAGTATTTTTATATACTTTTTTTCTTTTATGAAATTTATAATTTGATATTTTCCAGTCAATTTTGCACAATAATAATAGCAATAATATCGTTGCTATCGATATTCATGTCATTAGCGAATAAATAATATGAGAATTTATAGACAAATAATACTTATATAGATACATTTTTAAGTAGGTATATACACATATTTTCATATTCTAATTTGTTTTGTTCAAAATTCTATAATTATTATTATTTTTTTTTTTCTTAATAAAGTAAATTATTTGTGCTATTATTATTAGGTGATATTACATGTACGCACTCGTATGTATTTTCAGTTTATATTTGAAAAAGAAAAAAAAAAAAATAAAACGGAAATATGTATGTACATACTTCCTCAAAAAAAAAATGAATAATATAAATATAATATAATACCTACATACAAAACAAATATGGCTAGGAATTGTATGTATCAGAATTTTTGTATTTCATATACATAGTTGTATATTTAAAATTTCAAAGAAGAATTTGATTTTATTGAAAATTTTTATATTTATTTTTAACGCAATTTTTAAAATTTAATTGATTGCACAAGCACGTACGTATGTAATTTGTAAATTTCATTTTTTTCTTTCATATTAATTTTTTTCTTCATATTATTAAAAAAAAAAAAAATTCCGAAAAAAAAGAAGAAAAACAAACCATATATGATAATAATATAATCAAATTACCATAAGCTAATTAATGTAAATTGTAACATATGTAGATGTGTACAGGGTTTTTCAGTTCAACGTTAAAAACTGGTTGTTTTTTTCGAGAAATCACTGATTTTTTCCAAAAATTCAGGTAAACAACTGTAGGTTTTTGAATTTGACTACCGATAACTTTTGATGGGGACGGGCGACAGTGGTGAGTTATATGTCAAATGAAACGGCAAAGGGATCTCATATCGCCTGGTGTTATACTTTTTGAGTTGTGATGTAAAATAACGAAAATACAGGGTGTTTAGTAAAAAAAGAGAAGAAAAACTCTGATGCTCTCTAGCGGCTAAACAGTTGAGATTACCACCCCACCCATACAACGATTTTTTGTTTGTCTCGGTGAGGCTTTTCTACTGTTAATTTTTTTTAACGTTGAACTGAAACACCCTGTGTATACGAGGGTTATCTGAAAAGTTTCTGAACTAACATGGAAACAACTAGTAATTTTTTTTTTCCACTCAAATTATGTTTTATTTTTCAACACTGTATTTTTTTTAAGTCTATTCACAATTTTCTCAATGATACTCTTCCATCTCTTTTACCCTCTCTAAATAATAGTGTTTGTCATACTCTGCAAAATATACTTTTACGGATACGATGATTTTATTACGGATATTCTTCATTTGATGAAAACTTCTGTCTTTCGAGTCAAACTTTGAGACTAGAAGACATTAAAAATTTGCTATATGGGGGTCAATTCTGTTGAATTTGAAAATTCAAATTCATGAATTCATGAATTTTCGTCATATTGTTAACCGATGAAGTGTGAGACGGTATTTGAATTTTTTTTTTTTTTTTTTTTCATTTTTACAAAAACACTAATACTGAATAACATAAATGATTGTCGTCAAATAAAAAATGAGTGTGTCCAAAATGGCTACAATTTTTACAGTCATCTTGTTGACGATGGCATATACCATCGTCGTACCAAAACGAATTTGACGAGAAGTATCATTTTTATGTTGAAGCTATAGAAACATTTCAGACAACCTATACGAGAATATGTGAAAGATATTATTGAATTTTATGAATATGAATACAAAAGTCGATATTTAATATGAAAAAAAAAAAAATAAATAAATAAATAAAATTGATTTTAAATCATTTTTTTAGAGTATAACATCTAATCATACGAATATTTGTGTACATACACATTTATGTTGAAAAAAAATAAAATTTTTCATTTTAAATTTCATAAATATCTTTGTACATTTGTGTATAAGTATACATACATATATACAAAAATATACTTGTACATATAATATAAAAACGAATGTCCTTTTATGAACATTATGCACATATTATGTCTATGTGTATAGTGTATATTATGAATAACATCAAAATAGTTTCTAATATAATGCGATGATAACAGAAAGAAATATGAAAAAAAAAAAGGAAAATTTTTCATATTTTGAGCTGTTACTTTATTCAAGAGAAAATAATAATCAAAAAAAAAAAAACTAACGAACAAACAAACATGCATTTAATATACACTTTGAAATTAATGTTTAGATGCCTGCCTGCCTGTTCGTAGACGTAATATACTATGTATGCATAATTCTATTTAATAAAGTTACAAATAACGGTACATACATGCTCAATATTTTTTGCATAAAAAAAAAAAAATAAAATAAATAAATAACGTAAAAGGACAAAGTAAGTATTTATATTATTTCGTCCTTTTTTTTTTTTTTTTTTTTTCTTCACAAAATATTATAATATGCGTATAAATTATTTATATTCATATTTTTTATGCATAAATACGTACATACTGTACATATGTACATATATATATATGTACATATGTACTATGTACTATATACATATAATAATGTAGTATGTATAAATGTACATAAATTTTATGTACTTACGTGTAAGCGCATTTATGTGTGGAAGAATTTTTTTTTTTTTTTCCATTTTTGCAATATCGCATGAAAGAAAATTTCTTAACATTGCAATCAAAAATGACACAAAAATAAGAAAACAAAAAAAAAAAAGAACAAAATCAAAATACCAAAAAAAAAGGACAAACAAATTTCGCACTAATATTCATACATATACGAGGGTAAGGTGAAAAATTCTCGGCCTAACACAGATCTGGCAGTGATATCATTAAAATTTTTTGTTGTTATGTTGGTACACTTGTCAAAACAACATATTTCAAATTTCAACTTGATCTGTCAATATGGTATTTTTTATACGGATGTTTAAAGTAGACGTATTTGTGTGTTTTGTTAAAATAGATAAAATTGAATATCGTGCGGTAATTAAATTCTTCGTTTTGGACGGTTTATTACCTTCTGATATCCATCCAAAGTTGTTAAAAGTTTATAAGCAGTCTGCTCCTTCACTTTCAACAGTCAAAAAGTGGGCAGCTGAATTTAAACGTGGACGTACATCTCTTGAAGATGATCCACGTGAAGGACGACCGAAAACGGCCACTACAGAGGAAAGGGTCGAGAAGGTGCACAATATGGTATTGGACGATCGGCGATTAAAAGTGCATGAGATAGCTGAGGCCATATGCATATCAGAGGAACGAGTGCGGTACATTTTACATCAAGAATTAAATATGAGAAAGCTTTGTGCAAGATGGGTGCTGCATTTGTTAACTGCTGATCAAAAACAGGTGTTTTGGCAATGGGAAAACTGAGGGATTTGAAGTACGAATTGCTGGAACATCCACCCTATTCACCAGATCTGGCTCCGTCAGACTTTCATTTGTTTCCAAATCTAAAAAAATTCGTAGCTGGGAAACATTTTGAATCAAATGAAGAGGTTATGGAAGCTTTAGATGGGTATATTGCAGACCTTCCAGAATCGCACTTTAAGGAGGGCATCCTTTCATTGGAGAAACGCTGGACAAAGTGCATAGACTTGAAAGGAGACTATGTAGAGAAATAAATGTATTTTATTCTAAAAAACATAGGCTTTCACTGTCAGGCCGAGAACTTTTCACCTTACCCTCGTACATACATAATGTACTATTATTATTTTTTTCTTTTTTTTTTGTTTGAGAAAAAATTTTTCTCATTCTAATGTATAAATACGTACATACCATATAAATTTGAATACGTATACGTTTACTGAGTATGAGTATACATAAAGGCATACAAAAAAGAAACTGATAAAAAATATATCGATGTACATACGAATATGTAATGTAATATACGTATGTAAATATATGCACATTCATAATATAATATAATCCTTCTTTATACAGTATTCATATACATATAATCATGTAATGTGCAATAATGAATTTATATAGTAGTAGCGTCATGTATATAAAAGAAGATTGCTAAACTATAAGCCACTATAAGTGGATGGATGTGTCCTGTTTCATTATACATACATGTGTATAGAAATGTAGATATCTGTTAAAAATGTGACATTATATGCATACATAAATACATATACATACTTAAATATTTATGTATGTATATAATACTATATATTATATATTATGCATATTATGTATGTGTAAATATGTACATATGAATAAATTATATATATTTAAAAAAAAAAAAAAACACATAAATTATAGAGCATGTATGCACACATTACATTACTTTACATTACATACGTACATATGTATGTATTTATGTACATATGGGTACATGGTTATATATACATACATATATGTATATACATTTTCTTTTTTCAGTGTATACATATTCTTTGGAAAATATAATTCCTTTATCAATGTTTTTATTTTTATTTTATTTTTTTTTCTTTCCATTTTTAACTCTATTTTTATTTTACATTTTTATTTTGTTATTTATTTTATAATTTTTATTTTTATTTCTTCTTCTTTGAATTTAATCCTTCTCTTGTTACATTAACTACCGTATATATATACATATATTTGTAATGTATGTAGGTATATATACACTAATAAATTACAATTTGTCAAGAATTATTTGCATATATGAAAAATTTATCTTAAAGAAAATGCAGAATTACTATGTATCATATTATATGTACATACATATATGAATGTACAGTGTGTTTGACAAGAGCGTCCGCCTTATAAATTTAATAAGAAATAAAAAACAAAAAAAAAACTTTTTTTTTAAAAAAAAATTTATTTCAATATCTATCGCGCAATACATTTAATCTTATCTTATCTTATCTTCTTATAAATAAATTTGTTGCGTCTGTCTGTCTGTCTGTCTGTCTGTCTGTATGTATGTTCCGGGTAATCTCGAAAAAGGCTGAACCAATCTTAATGGATTTTTTTTATCTTAAAGAGTGATTCCTCCCACAAATAATAGGCTACTTTTTTTTCAAATTTAATTATTTAAAACAATAAAAATTTGGATTAAACAGATGAAGGTCTGAAAAAAATCTATAAAATGTATGAAAAGCTTTTTCTTCTAAATGAACTGATAATCGTGGTTGATCGTGGCAATCGTGGTAATTGAATTACAAACTCAATAGAAATGACGTAATAACATAAAGCTTTACAAAGAGCTTCTTCGCTCGGGATCACCTTATTCTGTATACGTGGTTCGTTTTATAGCTCTATGACAATGCGGACGAAGTCGCAGTCACACTCTAGTAGCATATAAAATCACCATTTTTATAAATATCCAACATTTTAGGTGCATTCAAATTTCCAGTAAAAATTATCAAATGACCGAATCTTCGAATATTGAAGCATCCCCAAACATGCACTTTAATCGGGTGCTTCACCGTCCTCACGACAACTCTTTCACCTTTCGCTGACCATGCACGTTTAGAACTTTGAAACGCCCAAAAGGATGATTCATCGGAGAATACGGCATCGTTCCAATCACGACCCAAATTTTTCTGTAGCCCAGTCAAGTCGTTTTTGCATATTATGGATCGTTGACAGTAGAGGTTTGCTGAGGGTGGTCCTATTCTTTATATTATTTTCATCCAATCGTTGTCGAATTGTGAAAACGGATATGTTAATACTCTTTTCAGCCAATTTCTCTTTTGCTTTTCGTAATGTCATGAGAGGATCTTTCTTAAATAACTCCAGTATAGCTTTGTCATGTTTTTTTGATGTGGTTTTCGTTTTACCCCTTCCAGGTAAATCGTCCACGTTTTTATGCTCCGTATAACGTTTACACCACTTTCTCACGAATTACTCATCCTTTTTAATATATTTTGCTGTCTTTTTAGCACTCCACTGAGGTCCTTTCGGATGCTGACATAAGAAAACTGCTTCGAATCGTTTTAAGTATTTTGCACTCATTTCAGAAACTTGTTATAACCATGAAAACTGAATAACTAATGAGGCTAATTTTTATAAAGCGCTTTACTACAAGGTATTCTACTTAATCCTGTACCTACGTTTTTTCAGGTAATTCCTTTTTCGTTGAAAGGTATAGCGGCCGATCTTGTCAAACAGACTGTATGTATATTTTTTATACATTTGATGTAATGCATTTAGTGTTGGTCTATTCAATACATATGTATGTACATTACATACAATATGTACCTACATATATGGTAAATATGAAACTAAACATAAAAATAACTTTACATATTATACTTTTCTTTATACATGTGTAATACATATATGATAATGTAATACCATACCATCTAGTACAGTTAGTAAATTTACAAGTTTTGTTATAAGAGTTTTTTTTTTTTATTTTTTTTTTTTTTGTTGTTTTTATTTGTAATTGAAAATTTCAATAAAAAATTTACAAAAATAAGTACATTATACATTATACATTAAGTACATTATACATATGTATGTATATATTTTCGTATATTCCATATTATGTATAAAAAGATTTATGCTATTTGACAGAAAATTTGATATGAAACTTCATTATAATTTCGTTTTGATGTGCAATAATAGTTTCTTTTTATCTTTTTTTTTTTTTTGACTTTCCATAAATACGCTACCAAAAAAATTATAGTATGCATACATAACAAAGTTAAAAAGAGTATCGTCAACGTCACTCTTCAAATTATTATGATTGATTAAAAGTAAACATCAAACATCAAACATCATCATCATCATCATCATCATAATTATGATTTTAATAAAGATTACTTACTATACCTATACATATACAAGTAAATAATAATATGATAATGATGTTGCAAGGATGAGATAATCTAAATTGATTCAACAGCAACAGCTAGAAAGATTTACAATCTTTTTATATACATACTATACGTATAGTAGTATATAAGATATGTATGTATATAATATGTTGTTGTAAAACATACATACATTATACATATATTTATGTACTACACTCAGTTTTCAAATGAACAAAAATTTCAAATAATCAAAAAATCAAAAAATCAAAAAAAAAATATTCAAAATATTCATAGGTACGATAGTGATACACATATGTACATTCATACATTACATATATACTTGCATTTTTATTAAATTTTTAAAGATTTTTATTTAGCTAATGAATGTACGAATACGTAAATATTTTTATATCTTTTGTCAGATAATAAGTTTTAAGTCATCTTTTTTTTTTCATTTTTTTTTTTTTGTTCATTGAATTTTCAATTTTATTTATTACTAGTGTGTGCCTGCGACTTCGTGCGCATTGTTATAGAGCTATAAAACGAATCACGATGTACAGAATAAGGTGATCCCGGGTGATCCCGAGCGAAGAAGCTCTTTGTAAAGCTTTAAGTCATTACGTCATTCTACCGAGTATGTAATGAAATAACGCAATTACCAATCAACCAGTTCATTTAGAAGAAAAAGCTTTTCATACATTTTATAGATTTTTTTCAGACCTTCATCTGTTTAAATCAAATTTTTATTGTTTTAAATAATAAATTTTGGAAAAAAAAGTAGCCTATTATTTGTGGGAGGAATTGCTCTTTCAGATAAAAAAAAATCCATTAAGATTGGTTCAGCCGTTTTCGAGATTACCCGGAACATACATACAGACAGACAGACAGACAGACAGACGCAACAAATTTATTTATAAGATTTGTATATTACGTATATAAAATACTCACATATGTATATGTAAGTGTGTATTTATGTAATATCTAAAAAATATAAATGTATATTATTTCATATAAAAACATGTGTACATACTAAATATGAATTAGATTTATATTTTAAAATGAACAATTCTTTTTTTTTTTTTCTAAGGAATTCATTTAGTATCCAATATTTACTTACATATACATATATACATACATAAATATGCATGTACGTATTATTAAAAATTTGTCTGAACTATAAAATGAATATTAAAAGAAAAAGTATCCGATAAAAGAAAAACTTATTTCATTTTATGATTATTTGCTGTGAATATTTTTTGATATTATTAATATTACACTATAACATTTTTATTGACTTTTAAACCATATTCATGTTTGATACACATAATGTACTATACGTATACATATGTATACGCATGATAAATATTATATCAACTAATACAAGTACATATTATATCAAAAATGAAAACCAATATGAAAATAATTTTAAAGACGAAAAATAATAAAAAACGATGATGAAAAAAAATTTTTTTTTTTAATTTATATTTCATATAGAAAATAAATTTTTCATATTATTTATGTGTAAGTGGTATACATAAGTAGGTACATATATATCTATATGTATTAAAGAAATTTATTTTATAAAGTAAAACAAATGTTCTATCAAATTTTTTAGGGATCTGAGCTAAAGCTTATTCACTAACCAACATTCTGACATTCTGAGAAAAAGAGCTTGAAAATTCTGATCGCTGATTCGAATCTATACTTAATGACGATTCAGTAACACAAAACGACAAAACATTATTAGATCATATCAAAAATAGATCTATCTATAAAGATAGACCCTAAATAGACCTGACGAAACGAAAGAAATTGAACGAACGTAAATACTCGTTCCGTCAGTTTAACAATTTGCTCTAAATAGAAATGATTCGAAACTAGTAAAATTGTGTATGAATTTATCAGTGAAATTTATTTTATAAATAATAGTACCACAGAACTATATCGTATATGTATCGTTTCCTTTCGATCCGTCTATTTAAGGGTATAGCTTAAGCCTTATATCATTTAATTGAGTTTGTATCTTATTTATCAACAAATCAGTTTAATATATATTTTTTTACATAATAATAATCAATATTTTTTTGGCGAAAACCGTTTGTACATGCGTACCCATCCTTACTCTACAACATTGGTGATAATTAATTTTTAATTTGAAAATACTTAGTTGTGTATCTAATACATAAGTATAGGTAGAACATAAAACTTTATATTTTTTTTTATTACCAATCTTTTTAAGATTTGTTTTTGATTTTAACTGATCATTTCTAGGAATTATAAATGTATTTTTTGAATCCTAATTTCAAGATATTTAAAAAATGCATGGGGAACTTATCGAACTTCTTAACTTGTATGTTTTTCATTTAAATAGTTTATCACATACATACATACATATAATTTTTTAGAGTAAAATAATATATATGTACATATGTACATATATGAATTGTACACATATTCGATAATAATAGAAAAAATTTTCAATTTTTTCGATTTCATTTCGTTAACATATAGGTATGTATGATGTACATAGTATGTATATTATAAAAGTTCATTTTCCTAACAGGGTGTGTTTCAATTGTTTACAATAGAAAGTAATAATACTTATTTATTATATGAAAAAAAATTTACAAACCATTATAAATACAAAATAGTACACAACATTATATACATATATATCAGATCTGTATATAAATATCTATACATTATATTTGTAAAAATGTATATATTTGTATACAATAAACAATAATATGTATACAAAAAACATATAAATATTTTTAAGGATTGTTCATACAGAAAATTCAAATTATATGCGTATACTATATGTATAGTTGATAGGTAAATGGAAAATATTGAATCTATATATGTATATATATAAGTACATATATTAAGCATGCTGGCTGTATTAGTATGATATGAGTTAGTTGATATAGGTACATGAAAAAACAAATAAAAATAAGTACATAATGTATATATAGTAGTATGGTAGTACATATATACAATCTCTTAGTATATTAAGTGGGCAAGTAAATATAATTCCTGTTTTGAATGTAAGTTTCGGTCTCTATTCTATATTTATATATGTATGTAGATGGTTTTGTTTAATTAAGTTTATGCTCCCTGGGAATTACGTAAAATCAACGGATAAACGATAGACTACTAACATACACATAGTACATAGAAAAAGGACAAAGAAAAAAATAAATAAATAAAATAAATAAAAATAATGATGATGATGATGATGATGATGATGGTATAATGGTAGGTATATAGTCCAGCACTAAGTATGAAAATACTATTAATTTTGTCTACTATGTAATTCTATATATTTTTTTTTTTTATTATTTTCTTTTTTTTTTTTAATTTTTTTTTTTTAGAAAAATTTTCTATTTTTATTTTCATTTTTTATGTAAAGACAATATTGTATATAATGAAATATAATGTATACTTAATATAGGTACATATGTATATATAAAAATATGTATATGTATATGTTATCGATATAAGTATTTGATATTGATATATATATATATATATACATATATTATATGTACTATAAGTTCGTAGTATGTATAATGTATATACAATAACATAATAAAGATATTGAAGCACAGAGAAATTTTCAAAGATTTACTCTACGGTAACACTGTATGTATGTACGGACGTATGTATGTACGTAAAATATACAGTGTGTATAGTACCTCTATATAATATATACATACATATATAATATTCTAGTATACACGTAATATAATTAAGGTGGTTTTACTGATATTTTTTTACTTAATTTTTTTTTTTTTTTTTTGTATGTTGATTTTTATTCCTTTTTGTATAAGTATTATAAGTAAATTGCCACAGGATATAGAGAAAATCGAGATGGTATTTAAATTATTTGAATGAAACTAATGAAAAATTATTGGCCTCGTATAGTCAAAGATTTCTATTTATTAAGTCCATGTTCAACCACAAAGTGTTTGGAATTTCATTTCATTTTTATTTTTATTTTATTTTTTTTTTTTTTTTATATTTTATTTTGTTTTTGTTCATTTTTATCGATATCGTTTTATAGAAAATTTGTGAAAGGAATAAATTGTTTGTGCATATATAACGTCCTATTTGTGCATACGTATACAGATATTGTACTATGTAACGTATATATACATAATGTAATGGTAGATCAAAATGATATATTCAAAATTAAAATTTATTATAGGTGTTTATACGTATACATATATATACAGTAAATTATATTTTTTGTACATTTATGTATGTCTGTATTTTTTTTTTTTTTTGTAAACTTTATACTATATTGTATTCATGTAATTAAAGATTGTATTAAAAATTCAGATAAATAAAAAAAAAAGAAAATAATATGAAGGTGTATACATTAATCTACAATCTACATAATCATTGTATTATACAGAGGCGTGAAAAAATTATGGGACAAACATAAATTTTCCAAATTAAATTACTTTAAAACGTACTACATATATTATGAAAAATAATTAAAATTTTTTTAACAGAGTATTTTATTCAATTCATACATAATAATAGAATATACAACACAAAACTATTTACATATTTTTATTTTTTATATTTTATTTTTCAAAAAGGAAAATTATATCAAAACCGTACTGTGAATAAATCATGGAACACTGTACAAAAATTTATTAAAATTTATATATGAAAAATGATTTCAGTAATTTTGAATGGCAACCTTTACGTCTGTATAGACCTCCTCATATTGTTTTGGTATTGACTCCACAGGATTTTTATAACAAAATCTTGCAGAATCTTACTTGATTTTTCTTGTAATAATTCTTTTAATTTATCAGTTGACTTATTGGTGACATTTTTTCTTTCAAATTTTATCTTTAAAAATGACTCTCTAATTATGATAAAATATATTAGATTTGATTTAAAATCGTTACTTTATTGAGGTGCTTTCATTACATGAGGACAATATTTATTACGTTTTCCCTTTTTGTGTGTGGTAAATCGCTAAATAAATATTTATGTCCAACGTATGATTACGTTTTTCTATTCATGAATATTACTCATGCCCCATAACATAATTTTTTCACGCCTATGTATATACATATATTATATATGTATTTTATATTTATTTAGGTTAATGAAATGAATTGAATTGTTATAATATTATGTGCATACATATACACGTAATACATATGTATTTAGTTTAAAATTGCATTATATGCACATTTGCTGTGCAAATTTATATCTATATGTATATGTATTAGGGTTATAATTATTTAATGTTTTTTCATGTGTGTATCTTTGTTTAAGAATTTTAATTTTTAGGAAAAATTTGTGTGATTTAAAAACAAAATGTTTTTTTTTTTTTCATATTCTTGTTTATTTTTTATATTAAAATGTTTATAATCATTTTATTTCTATATTTCTATAAAAAATATTTTAAAAATAACAATTTTATCTCTTTTATTTTTTTTATCCTAAAATCCTTAAATATCATGATATTTATCACCATTGCCATAATTGACATTAGATTGTGATGATTAATAATTACAATTATAAATTAATTATGTAATTGAGTTTCTCTCTCTCTCTCTCGCTCTCTCTCTCTGTCTCTCTCTCTCTCTCTCTCTCTCTCTCTCTCTCTCTATACCGCACCAACCAATTCAATGATTCGCAAAATCGCAATCCACAATTATAAATTCTAAATGATGCATATGTGATAGTAGTGTCTATAATAAGTAAGTGTAGAAAATCATTGCAGTAAAAGTCTCGACTACATTAATTAAAGACCATTATTGATGATGATGATGATAGGCTTTAGAAATAATTTTCTTGTAAATTAAAATTAAATGAAAATATAATTAAAAATGATTGTAAGGCAAATAAAATGAAATGCAAGTAACGATTAGTGTGCATAAAAATATAAATGCGTGTGTTTGCGTTTGCGTATATGAATATTAATTAATTGGAAATTAGAATTTTTTTTCTTTTCTATAAAATAAATTATAATTTGAAGTTGTTAATTATAATATTGTGACTCGAAAAATCTAATTAATTTACAAAATAAACAAAATTATTGTAATTGATGAGTTCTATACTACTGCCATGTGCAATTAATTCGAAACGATTACCTAGAAGAGAACATATTTTGCTTTTTGGTTTTTGTTTGATTTTTTTTTTTTGTTTTTTTTAATATTTTGTGAAGAAATTTACGTTACTCACAAAAGCAAATCATAAGAATTTATATATATATATATCTATACTCTTCCCTTGGGGTTCAGATAATCAAATATTTCAGTAATTATTTTTTGTTTTTGTAGAAGCAATTTTAAAAATAAAACTAATAAAATAAAGAGATACGATTTTAAAAATTAATTTGTTCATCCTGCATTTTAAAGGTATGCATGAGATAAATAAATTTTTGTGAACTGTTTTTACAATTGTATTAGTAACATAATGATTTTTCTTCACAAAAAAATTTCAAAAAATCTTCTCGTCTACTTTTAAAGATAATTTTTCTTAGCTGCACATTGCTGTATTTATATGTAACATTATGTATATTTAACTTATTATTCTATAATCTATATTATCAGAAAAATTCGATAATAAAATTTGTATATCATCATACAAGTAGATTATGATTATAGCACTGTTATTTATTTTATAAAAATTATATATATTTTTTAATTTTTTTTTTCCAATTTTATACGTAAATAAAACATTATTTTTCACTTGTACGCACACACAAAAAAAAATATACTTACGTACTTATGTACTACATATAATACATAATATGTACTTTTATAATTAGTATTTTACATTTTATATATGTATGTGTATTTATATGAATGAACGAATAGAATGTGAATCAAAATGAAACTCAGCATGCGATAATTGCCTTATATATGTATGCCTTGTCGAAATATCAGCATGTTCTAAGGAGAGCATACACAATTTTTATTCCTATAACAATGGATGAATTTATATGTACATGTACATTGAGTATATGAAATTATACAATATCATTAATATTATTATTATTATTATTATTATTATTATTATTATTATTGCTATGTATTATCACATTATGTACATTTTTATTATAGTTAGTTATCATATGTACTCATATACTACATTATTTCTCATTTATTATAAACTTAAGGAAGAAAAATGTGCATATGTACATATGTTTTTTATTTATTTTTTCTTACATACACATATACACACAAATATTTATGTACATTTATTATGTCTATTATGTGATTGATGTAAATATGTTTAGATTATAATCACTGTATTACATTGCATTATAGATACAACTAGAACAACAGAATTTTTTTTTTTTTTTTTTGAAAAAGGAAATCGAAAATATGTTAGTTTTTATTATAGGAATGAAATAACTATTAACAGTACCTATACAAAAATTGAAAGAATTAATTTAAATTAAAAAAATATATAAATAACGTTAAGAAAACAAAACAAAATATAAATATAAATAATTAAAATCGAATAAAATTTACAAGAAAAAATTATTTTGTTTTATTTTCTTTACGGCTAATATATTTACAATTTTCAAAATAATTTCAAGTATGTATATATTCAAGTATGTATATTCATATATACGGAAATACAAACAAAAGGAATCAATGTGTATATACATATGTACATAGGGTGAGTTTCGAAACGCCTCAAAAATATGTTGTGATATAGTCGTCATGCGAAGTTTTAAAACAACATTAATGTTTCGCATCGATATTGCAGTTCTACAACTTTGACATTTTGAAACGAATTTGTTGCTTTGTTTTGACAACAGGAAAAATGGTTCACCTCCTGCAGTACATAATTTTAAAATTTAATTAATTCATTCTCTACACTAAATCAAAAAAGGTGAAACAATTTTTTAATAAAATTAAACAATATCAGGATGGACATATTTTATAGCCATTTTCGAATGAGCAAAAACACCTTTAGTGTAAGTATACTCGTATAATATAATACTCTCCATTTATTTTGGAATTTGTCATTAATATTAAAACACTACACATTAAAAATTCAATTTATCATCATAAATGTACAAAATTTTTGTTTAAAACAGACTGACTTTTGGTCCCATACAACAAAATTGATATAAAAATAAATCATTGAAATGATATTGAGAAAAAAAATCTATTCAAATCTATTTTGCATCATAAAAATTCATCAGGTGTATAGATTGCTTGACAGATGCGTATCAGATGCATTCACAATGAGTTTTGAAACTGTAGACATTTACCATGTTTATACTTCACATCAAAACGATATAATACAAATCGATATGAGATAAAACGATCTAATAAAACCGGTTTTACAGATGTTTATACTTACTAGCTCGAATCGATAAGAGATAAAACGGAATGAAATGAAATACAGTGCTACCACAGCATTGTAAGTAGTAAAAATGATTCTCAAAACGATATGAAGGGTTTATACCGATTTTCATATCGTTTTGACAGCTCTCAAACCGCTTTAATTATGGTTTTTAGTTAATGCGATTTAAAGACGATAAAACGTTTTAAGGGACGTTTATACTAAACTTTCAAATCGTTTCATCTTATATCGTTTCGATTTAGATCGTTTTGATGTGTAGTATAAACGTGGTAATTGTTATCGATTTAAGTGTTATCGTTTTGAAACTGTTATGATTATGCATCAAGGCGGTCTTTAAACGTTTTGAAACTCACCCATACTGATACTTTTTACATTCATAAATTCGTAAGTGTATATCTACATAAAACTCGTATTATGTCCAAGGGGATAGAAAAATGTAAAACAAAAAAAAAAAAAAAAAGAACTAGGAAAAACAAGTGACAAATGGATGAAAAGGAATCACTAAATGTTTGATTGAATACAAAAAAAAAAAAAAAATATGAAAGAGTTTTCATTCTTATTTCATTCTTTTTTCGATAAAATATTAACTGTCTAATGCAGTTTTTTTTTTTTAATTTTTTTTATTTTTATTTTTTGTGTTATATTAAAAAAACACAACTTGCTGAAAAAACTGAACACTTGCTGTGCAAAATCATTAGCACCCAACTGACTAACTAAGTTAATTCAATTTTAACATAAAAACAAAATAAAATAAAATAAAATGTATATATACATACATACTATTAAATGTATAAATGAGTTTTATAAATGTGTATTATATCCTTATCATCATATATATGTAAGGGATAATAAAATACACATATACGATGTATGAGTGTATATATGTATATATGTATGTGATGCACATATAATCATGAACATTTTATGCATACATTTTATTGATTTATAATAAATTGTATATAAGAGTACATTATAAATTTTTTATATATATAGTATGTATGTATGTACAATATAAATTCATATTTATAAGTATGTATGTATGCCATTCATTATGCCAAACTGATCAAAATCTGATTTTTTTTTTCTTTTCGTTTCGTTTCAAATAAATAGAAAATATTAATATGTAATAATAATTAATTTTATATTTTGTTCTATGCCATACAAAAGAGGATCAATTTAGAGAAATAAGAAAATTATTATTTGAAAGGGTATAAATAATCTTTGTTCAAAAAAATTAACTTCATATTTTATTTAGAAATAATATGTGATTTGACACATACGACATTTTATCTTAGAAATCTTTGACAAAATTAAAATGCATATTTCATTGTCTGATCATATATCACTGTTGATATTTATAGGTAGTGCCTTCCAAAATTCTGTAATCTTTATAGAGATGGACCAATTAGCCTTCTGAACACACTTTCTAAAATCGTTGAAATCTCAAATTTTTTTAATTCTTATTTTGTAAAAAAATATTATTAGCCCATTGCAGATATTATTTGTGATGTCAAATTACATATTTGTATGTATTTAGAGCATATGTAATATCAAGGCAGAGAGTCGTAAGTATAAACATCATATATTCAAAATTCAAAATTTCATTTTTTTTTATTTTTTTTTTCAAATATCATCCGTATAATATTATTTTCATTTAAAACAAAATATGTATGTACCATTATAATGCATAGTATATAAATTATGTATAAACCGATCCTATGTATGTATATTATATACGATTACACTTCTAAATATAGCAAATTATAAATCATATTTTCTTACATCTACATATAAAAATATTTATATATACACATACATACATTATATGTAGCTTATATTATGTAGCTTTTTTTTTTACTATACATTTTTATTTATTTCATATACAATGTGTTATTAAACATTGTACAATAAAACTACATAATAATACATCAATTAAGTTAATTACAAAATATTTTATTTAATATTCAGTTAATGGATTATAATCATAAATTTTTAATATGTGTATGTAGTACATATGTATATATATGTACATATTAATAACATTCACAACATAAATGTAAAATGAAATAAAAGTAAAATAAAAATAAAATATGTAATATAAAATGTAATAATTTTTATTTTTCTTTATATTACATATTTGAATATTTTTTGTTTTAATTTTTCAATTTAACATTAGAGGTATTCACTCAGGCTAGTATTTTAGCTATTGTGTATTAATACATAATCAAATTTAGTGTGGAGTGAACATACTTTGTAAATACTCTTGTTGTATTAAAATTTTTAAATTTTTAAATTTAAATTTTATCAAAATTTACCAAATGACTACTATGTCTGTTCAACTGTCAAAATATTTACTACGAAATACTACACAGAAAAAACATGCCTTAACCCTATTGTTTTATTACAATGATTGGCTTACTTGATTTTATATGGGAGAAAATAACAAGGCGTAGTATATTAGCAAAATGTAGTAAAAATACTTCGAGTATAAATATACAAGGCCAAATACTAGAGAGAGTGAATACCTCTATTATATACAGTAACCATAAGTTATCGCAAAAATTAAATTTTAATTATACTATACTTGAATAAAAAACTCAAAAAACTCACATAAAATTAACGAAATTAATATTTAATAAATATGAAAAATAAATTTGTTTGTTTCAAATGGAAATACATATGAAAAAAAAAACAGCATTTTCATTTGCATCTTGGGTACAACATCTCTTGAAGAGCCAAGACATTTACTGATGTGATTTCTAAATTTTTTTTTTCTATCATGTTTGTATAGCTACAGTTTAACGTGGATTGCGAACCATTGAGTTACTGGTAGAGAAGCAAAACTCTTTTACATGATAGGACTTGGTTGGTTGGTTGGTTGCAGTGGCAGTCTGTTTCAGTTTAGAAACAGACTCATATAGCCCTATTCTGGTATTGTGACTCATCACAAGTAACAACGAAATATTGTAACTGGTTTTCTTGTGATTTTCCTTGTGACCAATCAGCTGTTTCGTATTCTGAATAAGTAATCACAAGAAAAATCACAAAAATTTCACCTATTAGTGGTAAATTTGAAACGTCAAATTTTTTCAAGAAAAATGATATATTTTATATTTTTCACATAACCTTAAAATTATTCTTGTGACGACGGAAGTAGCAGATCACAACTTGTGACTCTGGCATGTTGTGACTTTTTACCGCGGAATACAAAAAGTCACAACATGAAACTTATGTTATAACTTATGACTTATAACTAGTCAATGCACTGATACTCAACAGAATAGGGCTATCAATTAGCAATTTACTTGCCATTTTCTTCTACATGATAGGATTTAGTTTGACCAGTTAGACTGATCTATTGATTAGAATGATCTAATGCTATAATAATACTTTATGTTACTTCTTGTCAACAAGCAGACTAATCAGAATTTCTAAGCTCTTTTTCCCGTGAAGCTGGTAATGTTTTACTCTTTCAAAGATTCCTTTCGATCCCCTCCAGCGTTTTATCACAAAGAATAAGTTATATTCTTAGAACAATATTTTTAAAAACTAATAAATTTGCAAACAGGAAAACATGCGATAACATGTACCTGTAACATCAATATGTTGTATATCTCAACAAGAACAATAAAACATTTTATGGCATTAAGCACACAATCTTAATTGTTTAGTCGCTAGATGACGTTAAGGACTTTTTTTTCATATTACACTTTACACCCTTTTTAAATATTGAAACGGTTATATGTCGGACAAGAATATGATTGTAGTAATTTTTAGCAGACTTTTTACTCTTTCCCTTGGTATTCTAATTCAGTAGCTGTTCTGTAACCTGTAACGTTCCAATAAGAAGATACATTGCTGTGAATGAAAATTTTAAAATATTTTGTCATATTTTTTGAGGTTTTTTGTTTTATGATTTTTGAACAAATTACACTTATACAGTTGATTCAAACGTTTCTTTATAAAAAATTTTTTGCTCTTGATTCTGTCTGTACTCTGTAGATACGATCATGTATACATACGAATACTTATTATTTATTGTATGCATTTTTTTTTTGTACAGAAAAAATACTTTATGTTAAATTTTATATTCTGTGTTAATTTTTGTGTTTCAAATTTATTTCACATTCTCGTACATAATAAATGTACCTGTGCACGTAATGCATTTTATTTTGATACACGCTATATGTATGTACGCAAATACAGAAATATTTTTTTATACAATTCTCAACGTATATTTTTGACTATATGCATACATCATATATTAAATATCCTGTATGTGTATATATTCTCATACTATGTACCTATAGGGTGTCCGGCCTCTGGTGGTAAACTCGCAAACAGCATAGATATGTCTGTGGGGATAATAATAACTCTTGAAAGGAAAGACGTAGAGGGACATGTTGTAAGGTGTCTTTAGAGAAAGAGAGAGAGAGAGAGACGAGGGGCTCTACATATTTCTCTCAGACTACTTTCTTCTAGCTTCCCTCTAGCGGCTAAACGATTGAAATTAAACCCCCTTGCAATACGATTTTTTGCTTGTCTGGATGAGAATGAGATCCGTGTCCTGTTTGGGGGTTGACCACCTTGGTCCGGACACCACCCTGTTTATGTTCGTATTTACTAATTTTCTTGATAAAAAAAAAATAAATAAATAAATAAAAAACAATCATAAAAAGAAAAAAAAAATTAAAAATAATAAAAAATAATACATATATAATATTTTTTTTCCGGTTTCTTGTTATTTTATCGTTACAGATTTTTCTACTTATACCATTTCTCTTTTTATGCTTATCATTATCGTTTTAATGGGCAATACAGTAGTCTAGCATTGGTATCATCATGGCTGTTCATTCAGGTAATTTTTATAATAAATTTAAATATGATAAAATAAAAGTTTTTCCTTTATTCTCTTTTATTTGCTTTTTATTTTATTTTATTTTTTTTTTTTTTTAATTTTTTTCAATTTATATTTATTTATATTTTCTTGCTATGGTATTTTTAACTTTAGGAGGTATTACCATATATGTATGTACTGTAAACTTAGGTACTGTACTAGGTACTATACACATATTTTGTTACGTTATTATTTCTACTTTTCGTTATTGTTCCTCTGTTTTGTTGTTGTTTTTTTTTTTAATTTTTCTGTTTTCATTTCTCATAAAATTAATTTTGAATTTTAATATTGTACAACTTTCTGAAAGTACAATAAAGAAAAAATGAAAAAGAAAACGAAACAAAGTAAAAATGAGCAAAAAAATAAAATCAGTAAAATCCGAAAGATAAATGAGATAATAAATGAATAAAAAAAATTTTTTTTTTTTTAAATGAATTAAAATGAATTATCCATGCATACACCATCATAATGTACATACATACATAAATAGTCATACAAAAATGTGCAAGTATATAAGTACATGTACACATAAAATGAATTTATAATGTGTGTTATGTATTATATGTGTACATTATATGATTTGAGTTTTTGTTAATTTTATTTTCATTATTTTTTTCTTTTTTTTTGTTTGCATATAATATAACATATGTATTACACATAAATTATACATATAAATGTATATATGTACTCTATTTCTATGTAGCTGTATTCTTTTTTTTTTTTTTTTTTTTTTGCAATTACGTAATACACATATTCATATAAATACAACTACTTATATACATATATCCTATTTTAATTTTTGACTATAATCTGTACTAATATTATATAATTTTAATCTCATTTCAACGTCACATGTCCACTGATAAATTGACCGTGTTCATTCATTCAGCTCCAGCATATATAGTACATATACATATGTATGTACATATATCTACAATATGTATACATAAAGGGATAATTAATAATTTATATTATTATTATCGTTATAATGTAATTACATATAAATTAACGAAAATCAATTTTTCAACAAAAATAAGGCGATAATTTTTTTAATATCTCATGAGAAATTTCTGTTTGTTTTTCTTATTTTTTCAATTTAATTTTTAAATTTTTTTTATAAATTTAAATTCATTTAAACAGTGAACAAAATTAACAAAAAAAAAAAAAAAAAAAAAAAAATTTTTTTTTTCTGTTTCTATTTTTGTATTGTTGTATGTACATACATACATGATTTTTGTATAGGATGATGTACTTATCATTAAACATTTCTATAATAATTAAGACTTATTTTATTTTTTCATTCATATGAATATACATGTTTCCTATACATGAATTCAGAAGAAATTATATAAATTCAATTTTATTGATAAAAAAAAAAAAACAAACCTCACAATGTACAGTGATTACAAAAATAATTTGTTCATAAATAAAGTATCTTCGTTTGAATTTAAACAATATGTATTGTAATATGTATATACATACATACTTTGAAATTTTTATATTTATTATTTCAAACATTTATGAATAATATATGCGTTTTTATTATAAAAATTTATTTATGTATACAGGTGCATAAAGTATTCTAAGGAGTAATGATAGACAAATACTTAGATGAAAATAATTCATTTTACTTTAACTTTCAAGTATGCGTTTAGTGAGTATTGATTGTAAAAATGCCACAAAAAAGTGAATTATCGATTTAAAATAGATCTCTTCTATTATTGCTGAATATAGTAATAATGGTATTCTTGTTTTCCTGTGTAAAAGATTTACATAGTTAAAAAGCGTATAATGTTAGCAGATATACGAGGGTAAGGCAAAAAGTTATCGGCCTGACAGTGAAAGCCTATGTTTTTTAGAATAAAATACATTTATTTCTCTACATAGTCTCCTTTCAAGTCTATGCACTTTGTCCAGCGTTTCTCCAATGAAAGGATGCCCTCCTTAAAGTGCGATTCTGGAAGGTCTGCAAAATACCCATCTACAGCTTCCATAACCTCTTCATTTGATTCAAAATGTTTCTCAGCTACGAATTTTTTTAGATTTGGAAACAAATGAAAGTCTGACGGAGCCAGATTGGCGTGTAGTGGTGGACCCACGTCTCGTCCATGGTAACAAATCGGCGCATAAAATCAGTTGGATCCTTTTTAAAACGGTCCAAACAGTGTTTTGAAATTCATTTCCGCATTTGTTTTTGATCAGCAGTTAACAAATGCGGCACCCATCTTGCACAAAGCTTTCTCATATTTAATTCTTGATGTAAAATGTACCGCACTCGTTCCTCTGATATGCCTATAGCCTCAGCTATCTCATGCACTTTTAATCGCCGATCGTCCAATACCATATTGTGCACCTTCTCGACATTTTCCTCTGTAGTGGCCGTTTTCGGTCGTCCTTCACGTGGATCATCTTCAAGAGATGTACGTCCACGTTTAAATTCAGCTGCCCACTTTTTGACTATTGAAAGTGAAAGAGCAGACTCCTTAAAAACTTTTACCAACTTTTGATGGATTTCAGAAGGTAATAAACCGTCCAAAACGAAGAATTTAATTACCGCACGATATTCAATTTTATCCATTTTAACAAAACACACAAACACGTCTACTTTAAACATCCGTATAAAAAATACCATTTGACAAATCAAGTTGAAATTTGAAATATGTTGTTTTGACAAGTGTACCAACATAACAACAAAAAATTTTAATGATATCACTGCCAGATCTGTGTTAGGCCGAGAATTTTTCACCTTACCCTCGTATACCATTTTGTATCAATTCTTGATGAAAAAAAATAAATAAAGGAATTGTACAAAAAGAAAGAGAGACAAAAAAAAGAAAACAACTTTGTTACGCATAAATAATTTTTGTAACCACTGTACTACGTATACATAATGTATTACCAAACTA
This sequence comes from Villa cingulata, assembly GCA_951394055.1. NCBI lineage: Eukaryota > Metazoa > Arthropoda > Insecta > Diptera > Bombyliidae > Villa > Villa cingulata. Next base: position 53,993,528 of record OX596017.1, on the reverse strand, counting down.
ACAACATTAAAACCAAAAAGTAAAATATATTATTTTATACCTAATTAGGTATATAATGTGTACGTATATGGTACGTATGGTTACATGTTTGATTGCATTATTTAATATATAGTATTATCGATTATGTACATAAAAATATATAAATTTTATTATGTAAATTATTAAAATATCCTTTTTGAATTTTTCTACATGTTATAATGTACATAGCATACAATGCAATCAGTGGCGGAGCCAGTAGTTTTTCCTTGGGTGTTCAGATTTCTTAATAAATATACAGATTCATTACACAAACAATAATAATTCTTTGGTTAAACTTCCGAATTTGTGCCGCCCGATTTTGAAATCGATAATGATACTTTGGAATATCCCCTTTAACGTGGTATATGTCTCTATTAGCGCATATTCATCTAGAGGACGCAAACTACCCTTAAAAATTTTTGGTCCAAAATGGCGGGTTTTACGAAATCCGTTATTTATCCAGATCAGGATCTTTGACTGGATTATTTGATATACTATTTGAAAGAGAACTTCCTGTTCTATTTGTCACAGTTTATTTCACTTTGATTGGATTAGCGGTTTTTGAGATATAAGGACTTAAAGTCAAAATTTCGTGTTTTTTAAAAATCACTTTTTCAACTTCTTTTGATTACGGTATAACTTCTAAACTTGAAGGATGACATAAATATTGTATTCATTCATTTGAAAGGTTTTTTTTGTCCTCTTTCCAATGATATTATATTTATGGATAGAAACTGCATAGATAAAATATAAATGCACAAATATACAAAAAATTGCGAAAAAATCCACATAATTTCATGCATTTTCATACATATTTGAGTAATTATTTCAAAGCTTACTATTTTTCGTAGTATTATTTACCTTTTACTAAATATGTATGTACGTAAAAAATTCAGTGAAATTCAATTTTATTCACTATTTACAAAAATATACAAAAAATTCAGTTTAATATTAAATTCAACTTTTGTTTACCCTTCTACTAAAATTTATATAAGTTAAGTAGTAAAATTAAGTTTCATTTACCTTTTACAAAATTTTATATAAAAAATTCAGAAAAAAATTATTACTAACTTTTTTCTAAAAAATTATTTTGCATGAAAATGTGTATTTTTTCGCATTTTTTTTTTGTATTTTTGATTCCTATAGAATCGATCCCATATGTCTGGCTGGGTATACATGATCAACATAATGGAAATGTGAACCAACAACATAACATGCATGCATTTTGTAAAATGTACAAATTGTATTTGTATATTGTATTCTGTATTCTGTATAATTAATTGTATTGTAATTGTACTCAGCGATGTCGTTTGACTCCGATCGGAGTATTTGTACTCCGTTTTTGACTGCAGTACTCCGCAACTCCGTTTTTTAAAATTATACTCCGTTTTTCATTTTCATCTGTTTTTTATATGTTTTAGTTTTTTGTATTGTTTTTGATTAAATTAATTATTATCGATTCTTATATACATAGTATTATAGTTTAGTATTAATTTTGTTTTGATTATTGGTTAGTGTTATGCTAGTACAGCAATTGATTATCTTCTATTATTTTTTCAAATTTAAATTTAAACGTCACTTGTACGCCACTTGTCACTTGGTTTGTGTATTTTGTAAAAGACGCATCAAATTGAAAATTTTTTTTCAAAAAATGGATCGGTAAGTTACATTAGAATGGAATAATATCACATTATTTACAAAATTAATTTTCTAGATTTCTAATAAAAATGCCTGCACCTGTTGCTGTTGCTGCACTTGAAGCTGCAGACCTAACCCCAACCTGTTCTGAATCTGAAGAAAGCAGTAGTAGATGTATAAATATAAGGTTAGGTTATTTCCACAAATCAAAATCTTCCTTACTCGTATAAGCATTTTTTTATAATAATAATTTCAAATTAAAAGACGGAATGTACTTTAAAATTTCATAAAAATGGATTATTTTTTTTGCACATTTTTCTGTACACAATTTTAAAGTAAACTTCTTTAAAGTTGAATTTATTTTAGTTTTAAAATAACAAGGCTAAGGTTTTATGAATAAGGCTAAGTTAAATTAATCTCGTTTTCTTTTTCAAATAATAGTATAATGTGATATTTTCTTTATAGTCCTAGTACTTCCACTTCCTTGATGAAAAATCAAGATGAAATTTGCGAAGCAGAAACTGAATCAGGCCAATTATCTTCCCCAATTGCAAGTACATCTTCGAAAATAAAACAAAAATCACATTCACAATTCTTTAGGAGTACCTGGAAAAATAAATTTCCTTGGATAAAAGAAAAGGTAGGAAAACCATATTGTACGATTTGTCATAAATCATTGACAAACAATATAAAACATATCGAAAGACATGAAAAGTCGGAAATTCATAAAAGAAATTTTGAAGTCTTGAAAAATCAAATAGATATTCGTACCAGTGCAAAACATAATGAATTTGTACAAAGAAAAAGAAAAGTAAAAATTGCGGAATTAAAAGTGGTTATGTTTACTGTTCAAAACAACTTACCCTTTACTATAATTCCGCTAATTTTTGAATTAATAAAAAAAGTTGCCAGTGATTCTGCTATAGCTAAAGAATTACATAGTGGAAAAACAAAGGCGATAGAAACTATAAATTTGATATCAGAAAATTACATTAAAAATATGGCAAATATATTGAAAAAGCAGCCTTATTCTCTGATAGTGGATGAAACAACGGATATTTCTAACACTAAATCTCTAGCGATTGTGGTGAGATATTATGACAAAGTTATCAGAAAAGTAAAAGATAGATTTCTGGGATTGTTGAAATTAGAGAAAAGTGATGCACAATCCATCTTCAATTCAATTAACAGTTTTTTTGAAAAATGGGAAATTCCATTAAGAAATTTGATTGGTTTTGCTGCTGACAATGCGTCAGTAATGATGGGAGAAAAGAATGGGTTGCAAAGTTTACTGAAATCTATTAATGACCATTTATGTGTAGTAAAATGCACTTGTCATTCGCTGCATTTATGTGCATCGGCAGCTTCTAAAAAATTACCTTCGAGTGTTGAAATACTCGCACGCAATATTTACACGTTTTTTTCTCACAGCTCCAAGAGAAAATTCGAACTTGCAAAATTTCAACAATATTTTGACGTGAAGAGCCACAAAATCTTAGGAATGTCAAATACACGTTGGCTGTCAATGGAGGCAGTTGTTTCAAGAATTTTGGAGCAGTGGATACCACTAAAACATTTAATGATAGTAGAAACTTTTGAACATAATCAAGATATTGCTTTCAAAATTAACAAAGACATGAATGACTTGAACAAGGTGTATTTTCTCTTTTTATCATATGTGTTGAAGATTGTTACCAACATGAACCTGGAATTCCAATCCGAGTCACCAAAAATTCATCTACTTATTCCAACAATAGCATCAAATTTCAAAATTTTAATATCAAATTTTATTAAAAACGAGTACTTAAATGAAGCACCGACCATAATATTTTTAAATACAAATAATTTCAAGCCTCCTGAAGAAATATTTTTGGGTACGAAAGCGGAGAATTTGTTAAATAATTCGAAATTGCCAAGTGAAGATATATTAGATATTAGGAAAAACTGCTTGAATTATTATTTAGAATTGTGTAAACAAATAACGAATAGATTTGACTTTACGGACAAAGTGCTTATATCAGTTCAATTAATAAATCCTCTGAATTTAGGTGATAACATCTCACCATTGATTGCACTTTTTCCTCATATTGTCGAATATAATGAAATTGAAGAGATGGACATTGAATGGAAAAACTTGTTAACCTTAGGAAAATGTGCAATATCGGAAAAAGACACGAATGATTTAGAAAAATTTTGGTCATCTGTCTTTAATTTAAAAAATGGACTGGGTGAAAAAATGTTCCCAAAATTGGTAAATTTTATATCTGCAATACTGTGCCTTCCACATAGCAGTGCAGCCGCAGAACGTATATTTTCAACTGTAAATCTAATGAAGAATAAAACAAGAAATAGACTCCAGGTTGAAACAATAAATTCAGTAATGTGTGCTAAGGAAATTTTAATGAACTTTGATCAAGCATATAATTGGGAACCTTCTGAAGAAATAATTAATGAATACTTTAAAAAATATTAAACTGAAAATTTTTGACTTTTTTTGTTTTTTTATGTTGAATTTCTTAAAATTATAAAATTAAATAAAAAAATAAAATTGAATTTATATGGAAAAAGTAAAGGTAGTAATGTTTAATTTTGTCTTTCATTTTGTTTGTTACACTTTTCAACAAATTTCAAAATGTACTACTTTTTTTCTCAAAATACTCCGTTTTCAATTCCTTTCGTACTCCTCTTGCAAATTGTCAAACGACAACGCTGATTGTACTGCTGTTGCTGTACATTCTCTGCACATTTACATAATTTTTTATAAGTTTATAAGAAAAAGAAATTTAAAAGAGAAGAGTATAAAAGAGATCAATATATGGAGTTCCACGTTCCACCCATGAGTTCCACCAACTTACGTTACAAATTACAATACAATTATACAATTACAATTACAACTCAAACACATAATAAATGATTATATTCTTCTCTCTTAAATTTCTTATCTTATATAAAGAGAAGATATCTTATAATTTAAAGAGAAGAGAAATTTCTTATAAGTTTATTAGAAAAAGAAATTTAAAAGAAAAGAATATAAATCAATGTATGGAGTATGGAGTATCAAGTCAAGATGTTTCATAAATGTTCATTTCAAAATGTGAACACT
>OX596017.1:50823769-50986269 GCA_951394055.1 Villa cingulata | reverse complement strand
AATATATTTATTTATTTTTTTTTTTATGATTTTTATCTACATTATATTATAAATGTATTCTATATAAAATGGCTGAAATAAATGTACAAATTATAAATATATATATGTATAGATACATTTACGTAGTATATAATATTTTTTTACACAATTATGTATATATGCATATAGCTTTTAAATTCCTATAAATTAATAAATATACATACTTATATCTATATATACTGACATAAATAATAAATATAAAATATAAAAATAAATAATGAAAGTGATAAATAATATATGTATGTACTTACTTATTGTCTCACCATATATATACATACGTATATGTATATGTAATATGTTTTAACATTACATTTACATAAGTAGATATATAGTTATTTCAGTTCATAATTTTTTTATAATATAAATTAATTTTATTTTTATGTAAAATATAGATACTTACTTCTGCAAACAAAATTATGTATAGCTGGTATATACTTATAGTTACGGCTGAAACATGTAGCTTAGCTTCATATAGCACGTAATAAGTATTATAATAAATATTTTGAAGTGCTGCATGTAATGCGGTAACGAACAGAATGTACTCGTACTGTTATTGACTTAATGTTGTATAGAGCTGATTCAAATCAAAACTGTCAAATTGTGTGATCAATCAAAAATGATATTCACTTGTTTTGTTTTAATTTTTAATTATACATTCAATTATGTTTTTACATGGACTTTTTTTTTTTACACGGTTTTGATTTAAAACGGTATAGAAAAAAAAAAAAAATTTGATTTCGTTTTTACACGATTTCATTTGATTTAGCATAGCACGATTAAAAAAAAGCTATATTTGATTGAAATTTCAAAGAAATTTATTTTTTCTATCGATGTTATCCTGATATTTATAACAAACACTAATTATTTTTCATCTAGTCAGCATGTTAGCTGAAATTTGGTTTGACAGTTTGTTTAAATACAAATATAAAAACAAAAAAAAAAAAATAAAACAAACGTCAAAGATAACTGATTTCGAATTTGGTTAACAAGATAACTGAGTTCTAGAAACTCGGTTAACTTAAACGAGTTCTGAAAATCGATTATCACAAAGATAAACCAGAAAACTGAGATAACCATGGTTTATCTCTGCAGTGTGTCAATAGTATAAATCGACTATAATAGGTATACAATAAATTTAAATATGCGTACATGCAGTATATTATTTTCATTTAATTATTCACACAAAATAATTTTCATTTTTATGATTTATGTTACATATATATGTACATTATACATAAGTAAGTATTGATTTATGCATGATTTATTTTTATTAATTTTTTTATTATTTATTTATTTTTTTTTTTTTTGTAAATCCATATGTTATTAAATACAAGCTGTAACTTTATGCAAACAATTTTATTATTTAAAAAATGGATTCAAAAAACAAAAAAAAGAAAAAAATTAATAATAATAATATAAATTCAAAACAAACATAAATATTTCACAATATTATATATGTACATCGGTACGTACATAATACTTACATTATTCATGATTAATGATACACAGGCGTGAAAAAATTCTGGAAAAAAAGCATGCTTTTCGAAGTTTCAAAATATACTCTAAAACATAGATATATTTTACGAAAATTTTTATTACAATTTGTTTAAAAAAAAAAAAATATATTTTATTCAACTCATTATAACAACAGAATACAATAAAAATATATAAATTAAAATTAAATTATTATTTTATTGCAGTATAATTTTTAATATGCAATAAATAATCGTATATTATATGTATTGCATATACACATAAAATATAATAATGCCCATCTACATACATTGTATATTACATATAGTAGATATACATATATGTGTTTATAGTGTACTGAATATACAATGTAAATTATTATTGTTTTTAATTAATTATTTCAATTTAAAATAAAAAAAAAAATATATAATAAAAAAATTATTGAACATGTATTTGTGTATAGCCCCGTATAATTCATGATAATTTTTAAGTAGTTTTATACATTTAATAAAATTAAATAAATTTTTTTACCAATTAACTTCATATACAGTAAATCATATATATACGTATATGTATATGACATACACACACAATATATAAATACACATATCGACGACGAGGGTTAATATTATGTGATACCTAATAATTGTAATTTTTATGAATTTCTATTTGTAACATTTTATATGGTATATGTAGATATAACTAAAAACAAAAAAAAAAAACACATAATCCCTGACGGTATTCAATTTTTCAAAAATAATATTGATAAATTCATATTCTACTATAGAGGGTAGTATTTATAAACCAAGATTATCCATTGGATATATTTTAGCCGGGTATAACTTCAGCTTATTCATCGTAACTTGGATAAAATATGTTTTCGGACTTCATTTACAGAGTGTCGAAGATGTCAACTGATTGCGAAAAGGTATAGTATTTTCGTATTGCAAAATGAAAAAGAGGTTATGTGGTGTGATGGTTATATATGAGTGCTGTGTTGTTGCTGTTAATAAAATACTATTTTCGAAAGATATTTACAAGACAAGCATATGGTAGTCTAAAATTTATTTAGCATCAATTAATCATGGTTGGTGAATACAGGCCTTTATAGTACCATTCTCAGCTTGTCTTAAAAAAAATACGTATTTGTATTGTGTATAATCGAAGTTGATGAATACGAACCTAAAGTTAAATCCTAAAATCTACAAATTTTTAATAATAATATTTTCTTTTCCTCTATAAAAATTTCATTTTTGCAGTGACAATGTATCACATATTAACCCTCAATATAATATAATGTATGCAGTTTTCTTTTTTTTTGCACTCCCATATTTATTATATTTCATTATGTATGTACATATGCATTCAATTATATTTTTTGTATTCATATTTAATAATAAGTTTACAATTTTCATTTATTTATCTGCAACTTCAATATGTTGTATTATAACATAACTATACATATATCATGTTATACGTACACGTTCATACGTACATTATATTTTATTCTTATATATACATATTTGTATGCATCATACACATGCATATATTATGGTGAGAAAATGACGTGTAGTTTTTTTTTTTTTATTGAAAGACAAAAATACAGTGGAACTTGTTTAATTCGAACTAGATAGGACCGGAGTAAAAATTCGAATTATCAAAAATTCAAATTATCCAAAAATTCGAATAAAAAAATGTTTTTTTTTGTATATGAAAAAATCATCTATCTCCCTTCCCATTTTAACAGACTTAGGACTGCCTGACTGTGTAAGACATCAGTACATAATTGTGTAGGTATGATTTTTTTAAATAAAGGAGATTAAAATGAAATGAAGATTATGTATCAATAGATTTTGATCTATTTTTGATATGAATAGATCTCAATAAAAAAGAAAAGAAAACGGTGATAAAAAAATGTTAAATTTGTACCTACGAGAGCGCGCATTGTTCATAAGTGATAAAGGGGGCGTGTGTACTCGGTTATTATTTATTGAGTAATCTTCGGTAATAATTTTTTTTCTCAGTTATTATATTTTTCATAATGAGTTGTTGGTCATAAAATTTGAATTATCCAAAAAAAAAAAAAAAAATTCGAATTATTAGAGAAATTTTAACATTGTTTAGTATATACATATTTCAAGGGACCGTGACGAATTTTCGAATTATCGGTAAATTCGAATTATAGACGTTCGAATTAAACAAGTTCCACTGTACTTATATAAAAGTAAAATTTAATAAAAATAAAAATAATCTTTATAACGCAGAATGAACTATGTATGTAAGTATGTTGTATTTATCACGTATAATGCGATGGATATTATATTTGAAGCACATAAAAACAAAAACAAAATGAAACAAAGAAATTAAAAATTTTAAATTAATACAAGAAAAAATGCAATTATACATCACCTTATTTATGTACCTACATATATTACATAAATATGCCTGCATACAATAGTCGGCATATACATATATACACTCATAAAATAATGAATGTAAGTATGTACTATATGTACGCCAGGATATGTATGAGTATTGTATTTTTTAATAAAAAAAAAAATGAATAAATAATAACAATAACATGAATTCTAAATTGTATAAAAAATAAATAAAATTGCATTTTTTCTTTAAAAATTATTATTTTCTGTGTATATATATATATATATATGTATATATATATATATTATAAATTATATATTATATATAATTCGCTAAAAATACTTATACATATGTGTATACAATATATATAGATACTATATGCATATGTATAAAAATATTTATATATATTATATTTTTTTTTTTTTGCCTTTCTTTATTTTGAAAGCATTTTCTTTTTTTTAATTAGCTTCATGTGCGTATATACCTATATAGAGGTATATATACACGTTATGTATATCGCTGTCTTTATTTTTCAACTTTACACAGTACATACACAGTTATTAAAACAAAACAAAACAAAAAATAAAATTATAACAATAAGTATATTCATATCTTATATATCAAAAGATTTATGATATTGTTTTTTATTTTTATTTATTTATTTTTTTTTTTTTTTTGTCTTAATTATGTAAATATTTTCAAATTAATTGCTTTTGCGACTATAAAAAAAAGAAAAAGTATGGTCGAGTTCATGTTTGCAGATTATTGATTGCAGTACATATACTGGATTTTCAGTCCTAAGTTAGTGCTGTGCTAACTAAGTAGAAAAACTGATTTGCTGATTATAGATTATAAATTGTGAGAAAAAGAAAAGAAATGATAGAAATGAAACGATATTTTCATTTTCGTTCTCCATGATTGACAGTTTCTTTTTCTTTTTCTTTATATTAGTTTGCAGATATATAATTTTATAGCTGCATAAACTGCAATCAAACTTTTGCAGTTTTACGTTTTACCATTAACTTACTGCTTTTGCACAGAAAACAACATGAACACATTGTTTTCACAGAACTAACTTAAAACTATGCAAACATTACATAGGTGTTCGTGTTATATTTAAGTACCTATATATAAATATATGCCACTTTAAAATTGTATATATGTACTATATATATTTCAATATTTATATGTACTTGTATTTTGTATATGTATACGTACATTACATATTCATAAATTGAATACTAAATATATCTTTCATTGTACCTATGTATGTATGTATATAATGACGCATACAAATTACATGAGTTGAGTATATATACATAATACAAAATAAGTACGCGCCGTGCTTTTTATTTTTTTTTTATTTTTTTTTTTGAAGAATTTCATTTCAAAAAATATAATTTTTCTTATTCAATATAATAAAAAGCCATTCAAAAATTTGTTATTAAATTAGTAAAAAAGGACAAATGAACACAAAAAAAAAAGGAAAAAACCTTAACTGAACAAAACAATAAAAATTTAAAAGCACAATAAATGAAAGAAATATTGAAAAAAAAAATCAATGAAAAAATTTCATTCATTTTATGGTTTGGGTATAACCATAGTATAACCAAGGTATTTGAATAATTCTTTTATGTGAATGTATATGTTTGTGTATAGCTATTCATTGTTTTATTTAAATGTTATTTACCAAGTGTGTGTATATAAGTTCTTAAAACGCAATAAAAAATGAACTTGTAATTAAATTATACTTCAATCAAAAACATGAGAGAAATACATAAATAAAATTATCGCAGGACAATCTAATGCTTTAACTATGTAGAAAACAAAATGAAATAAACACTTCAGAAAATGTTCAAGAAAAAATTTATAAAATACTCGTATACATAGTAAAGTTGTGTTGTAGAGTGTAGTATATTTTAAAATACCGCAAAAAAAAGATAGTTTAGTATTGAGAAAAAATAATATTCTTCGTATATATTACAAATAATTATTATAAGTAAATATAAGATATTCTACAATTTATTTGAAAATCATCAACAGATAAATCTCAATTTACTAGCTAAAACCATGACTCTTGTAAATCCTCAATAAAAATGATCTGTATTTTAAGCATAAAACATACATACATATAGAACTCTAGAATCAAATCAAGACCATCATCACTGCAAAGATATTAAGATTTTTGTAAATATCATGACAATACATACTCGTATATACATAAAGTACGTTCGAAATGTAACATAAATTAGTATCATCGCGTATACAACAAACAATCATTTAGAGTGTATAAGAAGCACAGGTATAAGCGCATTAACATTAACCTAAGTATCATAGAAAAGTCATTAATTTTTTCATCAATTAAGAAGTGAATCTTCAACATTTCATATGTAAATAATTGAAAAAAAAATAATGAAAAATATTTTTTTTTTGTATTCAGATCACTATGTAAATTTTTATCCTTTTTCATATTTATTATTTTCATTTTGCACATTTCTTAATTTTGAATACTGTATGACAAGATGATAAGTATAGGAGTATTGAAAAGCATCAAATAACCATTTTTGTTTTTTTTAAATAATTTCTGCTCAATATATGCATGTAGAACAACATTTATACATATACATATTAACATACATATGTTCACATACACAATTATACACCATATTGTACTAATCAACTACAACGGCAAAACTTCAAATATAAGACATAAAAAATATTTCAAAAAAAAAAAAAATCTGTTTCAAAAAATTATTACATTTGCTTAGAATTTAGTGTGAATCATTTTACCTATACTCCAATGATTGAGAAGAAGAAGAAAAAACAACAAAAACACAAATCACAAATAAAATAGGATTACTCGAATGTAAAAAAAGTAAAATTAAACATTAGGAAAATCAATGGAAAATCGTGTACATATTCATTTTCAAGAGGATCGTATATATGTACGTATACATAAATATGTATAATTTAGTATATGAATGTACATATGTAATGTACATAGGTTGTCTGAAAAGTTTCTAACCTCGACAAGAAGATGACGTATCTCATCAAACTTATTTTGGTACATGTGATGATGCTACATGCCTTCCAAGATGACTGCAAAAATTTACAGCTATTTTGGATACTCGTTTGTTGTTTTGACAGTCATTTGTGTTACTTAAATCAGTGTTTTTTTTGTAAAAATGAGAAAAAAAAATCGAATATGACTAGATTTGGCCTCTATAGGGACTTTTTACTGTTACGAACAATCAAAGTTTGGTTGGGAAGACAGAGGTCTTCCTTCCTTTAATCATTAAATAAAGAGGTCGCATATCAGTGGTAGCATATATTTTGCAGAACAAGATGATAACAATTTATTATTAGAGGGGTTAAAGGGATTGGAGCCCAACAATGTATAGACTTAAAGGAAGGAAATATTGAAAAATTAAACATAATTTGAGCGAAAAAATATTTGTTTCTGATGTGTTAGGCCAGAAACTTTTCAGACGACCATCGTATATGTATGTATACCAATGTATAAATTATAAATTTTTAGAAGGATTTATTCGCATTTTTAACATTACTTATATATACATACATACGATTATATTACTTAAAATGTGAGCATGTGTAAACGTTAATATATCTATATATATGAAGTATACATATACATACATATGTATACATATACATTTTGATAAAAAAAAAAAAACAAACAACCAACAACAAAAAACAAATTCTTCAACTCGATACAGTTCAAATTATTTTTCACTTGAATTGATTAAATGACGATTTTTTCTAGCGTAAAATCAATTAATATCGTTAACTCATACGTATGTATAGGTACAGTTTACAGTATTGAGTATATGCAAACACGGTTATTTAATAGGTTGAAATGGTTCATTAAAACCGGGCGCCAAGTATTTGGGGCGTGAATAAGACACCGAATATAAGTTACATATCAGTTTTTAGAAAAATAATAAATTTCCTGCGAAAATTTTCTTTTTAAATGCTCGCATGATAAATATATAAAGGAAAAATGTATTAATTTATACAAAGTTGTAAAGTGTACCTTACATGCTCTGTCTATATGACTATAAAATACATACTAGAGTGAAATACACACATAGTCTCCCATATTTTACATATAGTACATTAATCATTATATTTTGCTTGTAACTTCTAATCAGTATTGCTTGGTGTTGTTATGATTGGTTCAATTTGAACCAAATAAACCACGGAATTAATGTACAATTATTGTACAACATAAAGAATATCGAATCAAGAGCCTTTATATTTATTATTATTCATATGCTTTGCAAGTTGCAAGAATCTGAAATTCTTCTCCGTACTCGTCTACTTCAGTGTAGTACATAATTTATACAAGAAAATAAGAAGAGAAACTATATACTATTCCGGTATCTATCTACTTTCCCTTCTATACTTCTCAAATACTCAAGAGTTCAATGAGCATGTTTGTTTATAAATGAAAGTATATGTCAAAACATTTATACGTTATTTCTTGTTTACACGGATCTAGTTTCGATCTGAAATTTTTCTCTGAACTCGCCTATACCTACTACAATGCAGTACCAAAATATACGCAGAAAAATAAAAAGAGAAACTCGTATTCGCGTATCTTAGGCCAATTACACGCTACTCACACGAACTACGAGACTTATACATAACATATGATGAGATTTGAAATGAATGCCTTCCCTCAATGAAATACATATCAAAAACGAGACATAAATATATGTATATGTGTATATATATGTATATAGTTCGTAGCTGTAGGAAAGTCATGATTAGATATAAAGAAATTGGCACCTATAATAGAGTTAAATGGAAAGATTTTGCGTAGGCGCTACACTCCCTCGAGGAGTAATAGCAAAAAAAATATATATATATGTATGTATATATTAAGTGCACATATGGATACTCAGTGGTCAGTGCATTATGACACTCCGCCGATCAGTAATTCTGTCAGAGTTTATCATCAGTAATCAGTTAACTATGGTGTGAACATTGTTGATTGGAGTTAATGATCTACTTGGACGAGAGTAGCGCGCTGAGTGGGATTTGTACCGGGATCTGAAGAGTATCAGACCAACACCACAACACAACCATATATTATAATATTCAAGTCCCTACGAGCTATATATACATATAAAACCAAACACAATATTTATATTTACATATTTTTTATATACTATGTACATTTATATAATAATATTTAATTCGAGCTTTTTAAATTTTCATTTTTATTCACATAATATACGATGCATAAATTCATATTTATGTACATATATACATATTTGTATTATTATTATTTTTAAATATAAATATAAGTATTTTGCGATTACATATTTTCTTATTCATATAATAGTTGCTTTCGATTCAGCAATTTGATGTATTTGCTACCGAGTATAGGTGTAAGGTAAATAAATGTCTGTGCTAAACCATCTACTAGCGCAGCTACTCATGAACATTTTTTCAAAAGTAATTGCTAGTAGATGCAAGTATTTACGATTAATTTTTGTGTTGTTCGTTTTAACAATTTATTCTCTAGACATATTTTTGTACTCGCAAATTATGTATGTACTTAAAATTGCTAAATCAAAAGCAGCTAATATTGCGCATATTTCATTTTACATTTGTGTCATTGTCATGTGATGCGTGCACATACATACGTGCATTATTTATCATTATTTTTTTTTTTTTTTCAGCGCATTAATAAAGTTTCAATTTCAGTTTTTTCAGTGCATTAGTAAAATTTTTAATGTGTGCGTATAATATGATAAAAATTTTTATTATTTTAATTTTTATTATTATTTGTAATAATTATGTATTGTAGTATAATAAAATGTTATTTATGTTATTATTGTAATAAAATGTATATACACTATTTATTGTATAAAGTATATAATAATATTGTATGTGATGTATTATATGTATATGCATAAATTTATATAAGTAATATGTGGTAATATATATATATTTTTTCTTCTTTTCTTTTTTGTTTTTTTTTTTCCTTTTTTTTCTCTTTTTTCTTTTTCTTCTTTTTTTCATTTTACCAAAAAAAAAAATATGTTTATTTTTCCTTATATAAATATACAACGTTCGTATAAATAAATAAATATTGAAATTTAATTTAAAAAAAAACACACACACATACACACAAACACACAAACATCTATACATATACATATATATGAAAATATATTACACATATACGCATATTCAATAAATATATATATATATATATATATGTGTGTATATAAATATAGGTAATATCGATGAAGATGGTGGTTATTCACCAACGCATACTGATGAAGAATCATCTGAAGAAGATGAAAAAAGTTCTGAAAGTTCTGAACATTCACAATTTACTGAAGTATCAGAAATACGTTTTCCTGGTGAAGTTGGTCCATTAGGTGATCGTCGTCTATGTAAAATTCGATGTGTTAAAGGTAAATGGGTTGGACCATTATGTGCTACAAATGAAGAAGGTATGTGAACTTGAAAAACAAAAAACCAAAAAACAAAACAAACAAACTAAAAAAAAAAAAAACAAAAAATAAACAGAAAACAAATCCAAAAAAAAAAAAAAGAAAATACATATAAAATATAGTAAAATAATAATAAAAAAAAACAATAATAATTAATGAAAAAAAAAAAAAATTTGAAAATAATAAATCATAATAATCATTAAATAAATAAATGAAATTCAAAAAATAAATTAAAAATGCATAATCCTTAATCGAAAATTACATAAATTTAACCAAAGAAAAAAAAAAAAATAAAATAAAAAACAAAAAAAAACAAAAAAACAAAATAAAAAAAAAAACAAAAAAAAAATTATTCATAAATATAGGAATATATACATTTACATTACAAAAAATAATCATAATTAAATATATTAATAATGGAACATGTAATTATGTATGTATGTTTTATTAATATACATATACGAATAATAATAATCTATTATATATATTTAACCAAAAAAAAAAAAAAAAAAAAAAAAATAACAAAAATATGAAATGAAACATAGAAAAAACAAAACATTTTTTTTTTTCATTTAAAATTAAAAATAAAAAAAAAATTATTTATAAATTTTTTATTGTTTTTTAAATTTTTAATTTTAATATCATTATTATTATTATTGTTTTTTTGTTGTTTTTTTATTTTTTTTTTTGTTTTTTGTTTTTGAAATAAAATAAAATAAATAAATAAATTCTAGATGATCATGGAAATGTTAAATTTCAACCACTTTATAAAAGTTGTCATGTCAATAGGATACCTCCACATTTATTATTGAGTTATAGAAACATATCAGTGGTAAGTATATGTATATATATATAAAGCTATATGTAACGTTAATGTATATATGTATGTATATTGTACATATAATAGGAAAAAGTATATGTACAATACCTACATATTTTCTCACTATTACACATTCAATTAGAATATTAAATTTTTGAAAACTGAAAAACAACAAAAAAAAAATCGAAAAACCAAAAATTCGAAAAACTGAGAAAAATACATTTTTACAATTGTATAAAACTATACAGTAAATATTGTTGTTTTTTTTTGGAATGAAATCATAATAAGGCATATTAACATATGTGTGTATTAATAATATACACACACATGTGTAGATACTCACATTATACAGTATATGTATCGGATCGGATGGGTATACATACTTATATAACTTAAAGCATTTTAAGGATATTATAAAATCCACACTTTTCTTGCCCTAAAAATTAGGTACTTAATACGAATACATTATGATGAATGTATTTTATATGGTATACATACTATATGCATGCATATAAATACATAATAAATATAATAAATATATGTATATAGAGCACATATTGAATTTGTATATATCTCACGTATTAAGTATATTATTTATGGTCAAAGTTCAAACTATAGAAATAAAAATACATAAAGTAAAGGAAAGTATATATCGGGCACCAGTTGTTCTTTCGTATGTATAGTACCTATATGTAAGTGTATGTATGGAATTTGATAATTTTTTTTTTTGTTTTTTGTTCAAATAATATGAGAAATGGAAAAATGAAATATATTTTTTTTTTATGGTACATATTCGTTATGTATTTACGTATACGAGTGTATCCGTTGTACACATATGTCTACTTGGGAAACTTCTTATTTGATTTTCATTTTTAATATTTTCTTTTTTCAGTTTGAAACTGACGTACTAAATACTTTTATTATTTTTTATCATTTTATTTTGTGTATTTGTGTGTGCATGAGTTCCGAATTATTCATGAAACAAAAAAAAAAAAAAAATGTAAAAATCTAATATTAAATTACATACATAAAAAAGGTTTTCTGTGTGGGGTGTGGTGTGGTGTGTTCGTTCGTGTTGTACAAAATATTTATATTGATACCATGATGTCGATACGATGAAAATTCTTGAAATGAAATTAAATCGATACACATAAATACGATTCTATCCATGCTTATTCCCTTTTAGATAATAATGTATATACAAAAATTCAATATTTCGATTCGAATTTAGTGTATTTTGTTGTTCAGTCAGAAAAGAGAAAAATGAAATTAAAACAAAACAAAAAGATAGTGAAAAAAATAAATAAATAAAGAAATAAATATAATAAAAAAAGATATATGTATATAGAATGTAGGTTGGGATTTACCGCACGGACATTCGTTACAAGCTAGATGTAAGGATTTAGGATTGTATAAATTATTGGGAGAATCAAGAGTATTATGTTCGAATGGATTATGGGCACCAAGAATGCCATCATGCGTACCGACAACATTATTGACAAATTTTTCAGATGATAGTCCACCATCGATACGAATTAAAATTGGTACCGGTTCTGGTGCATTTGAACCGTCTGGTGTATTAGCTGTTCTACCTGGTAGTACAATACATTTAGATTGTATGTATCCAAGAAGACGTGGAACACCAGAATGGACATGGACTGGATGGTTTAAGCAGTATTATACTGGTAACATTTATATAAATATTTAATCTGATTAAAGGGTTTCGATATGACTTCAGGTTTGATAACTCTGTAGGATGGTCAACCATTCCAGAGGAGAAAGCTACCAAGTATCGCCTAACAATCAAAGATATACAAAATCAAGATTCTGGGACGTATACTTGTGCATCTCCTCGTGGATTGACAAATAGTATATCCATCATTGTAGCAACATCACAATGTCCACAACTTCCTGAACCAACATCACCCCTATCATTACGTTTAGAGGGTAATAAACTTGGTCAAAGGGCATTATATCGTTGTCCATTAGGTTTTACGACTGAAGGTATAACAAATTCAACGTGTCTAGCATCTGGAAATTGGTCATCACCACCACCCACATGTCATCCAGTACAATGTCCTCCTCTATTTCTTGAAGATCCACATTTAAGTTTAACTGAATTAAATACATCGGCATGGGGTCGAGCTGTATTCAAGTGTTCTTGGGGGTTCCGATTGAGTGGACCTCCGGGACTTGAATGCGAGCCAACTGGTGTTTGGAGTGGTCCTGTACCAAGGTGTCGAGGTATATTTACATTTACAAAATATATTCCTTTTAAAAAGAAATATATAATACAACACATATAAATACATACATGCACATATATATATATATATATGTATGTATATATGTTTGTATGCATTTATAAAATAAATAAAATCAACTATATAATGCACACTCTTACTATTATACGTACAACGTACGTATATATTCGGTATTTTTTTTATGCATTTAATTTTCATTTCTG
This sequence comes from Villa cingulata, assembly GCA_951394055.1. Classification (NCBI taxonomy): domain Eukaryota; kingdom Metazoa; phylum Arthropoda; class Insecta; order Diptera; family Bombyliidae; genus Villa; species Villa cingulata. The sequence continues at coordinate 50,972,597 of OX596017.1, read as the reverse complement.
ACCGTTAACAAATCGATTTGCTTATAATTTCATTTAGTGCTTATTTACAGATTTCTAATGTTGATTTCTTATTCCTTTTATGCTTATAAATACTATGTATATACTTATATTTGTGCATATACTATGTACGAGTATTTTGCATAACACATTATATAGGAGATGAAAAAAAAATGTGTTATAATTTTTTTTTTTTCAATTTTTTTCATATTTTTTTTTTTTATTTTTTTTACAAAAGCAATTCAATGTCCACAGCCATTGGTCCCTATAAATGGTCGAATTGATGGTACAAGTGGTTCTAGTAGTCATCGACGATATGCTGTCGGTGCATTGGTAACGTTTAGCTGTACAGAAGGTCATCTTTTAGTTGGTGAGGCTAGTATAGTTTGTACGGAAACTGGATTTTGGTCTCATCCTCCACCATTCTGTAAGTATACATAATATACATATATGAATAAAAAAAAATACATATTTTCTGTTCAGATTAAATTTGTATGCATATCTAAGTATGTATATACATTTTAGATTATATGATCAAATTTCAATATAGTCTATAGATATACGTACGTTAGTTACATATTTATTTCATATGAATTTTAGTGTGATATATTTACATATATACTTATTTACAAATAAGAATAAATCGATATTTTGTTTCGAATAAATACATATATTTATGTACTAACACATATATGCGTACATAACATAGCTATCAAATTTTATGTATCTATTTACATACATAAAACTTTCTAAAATACCAAATGTAAAAGAAAAAAAAACAATTTTTTTTTTTTTAAGTAAACAGGAAGAGAGAAAAAAAAAGATTTGAAAAGAATATTTCGAATATTTCAAATTTTCGTATTTATTTAATTTTTATTATTATTATTTTTTTTTTTTTTTTTTTTTTTTTTGTATACCAAAAAGAGAACCGTAAAATTTTTCTTACATCCGTGTGTACATAAATATGTAATTTATTTGATTTTTATTTGAACCGTTAACAGGATTTTCTTATATATACATACTTTTATTTTCATTTTAAAATTATTTTACAATTTTGAAAAATGCATATATATATATACACCTACATACATTAGATAATTATACAATTTAAAAATTTATAATTATAATACATATTTTTTTATTAATAAATAATGAAAGTTATTCCTGTCGAAGTTAACAGATTCGATCGATATAGATATAGCTATCAACATTTTATATGAATGTTTGCATATTGTCAATTTAACAGAATCTGTCAACTTCGATTAGAATAATTCTCGCATGTTAATGTTCAAATTTATATGATATTACTAATTATATTCAATTTTTATATATATGCATATATATATATATATATATATATATATATATAGGTAAGTCACAATGTCCATATCCTGGTGATCCACCAAATGGTTTGATAGCACCATTAAAATTTCATTATGATCCCGGTGATTTATTGAGTGTACAATGTCGTCCTGGTTTTGTTGAATTCAGTGTTAATGGACCACCAGAACGTCCACGTTGCCTTCCAGATGGTAATTGGTCTGGACCAGTACCACAATGTCGTAGCTATGAAGAAGTGTAGCTTCAAAGATTTCGCCTTAATGCGAATAAAATGAATAATAATAATAATAATAACAACAATAACAACAATAATAATAATAAAAAAAAATTAAATAATAATAATAATAATAAAACCATAAATATAGACAATATTAATTATGTTAGTAATACTAAAAATTACGATCATAATTAATATATATTGTATATACTTACATAAAAAATTTCAATTATTAAATTTAAAACAAAATTTCACCAAAAAATCAAAGGTAAAATATGTATATATGGAATGGAAAAAAAAAAAACAATTTAAGTGTAAAATAAAAAAAAAAAGTGAAATAAATTGAAGTAATCTACGAGTTTTACTATTTTAATTCATGTACGAGTATTACATCTTATATAAATATATATACAGGGTATGTATTCGAAAGATATGTATACATATGTATGAAAGAATATATAATTCATATGTACATTACATACTCTTGTGTATATGCAATGCACATGATAACCTTTGAACGTTATAAACAAAAAAAAAAAAATACTAAATGCACAATATTATTTAATTGTTGAGAAATAAAATGAATATAAAAAATAATAAATAATGTAAATTCAAACTTTACAATAAAACGTATTAATAACATAATCACACATTTATGGATTTTTAATACATATTATTGATACATATACATAGATGCATACATATTATAAAATGAGTAATATGTATGTACTATCTATGGTATCGGTATGTACATTTATACCAATTTAAAATAAATTTTTGATTTTTTTTTTCTTAAATCAATTTCGCTTTAAATGTACATATTTTATCTACATAATACTCAACCATGTTCCAGAATTCACTTTCACTAGCGCTTTCTTATTGCATTCACGAAAGTGAATTTTGATGTTCCACAATTTACTTTGCGTTTTCTTTTTTCGAAAATGAAACATAGGTGTTCCATATTTGACTTTTCACTAAATTTTTGTGACTTGAAATCCCTAACCAAAAAATCGCAATTTACATATACCGATTAAGAATTTTACTAATTTCGTGAATTTTTTTTTTCTTTTTTTTATTTTTGATAAATTGGTTACATTTAATTAGTTCTAAAATAAATTAAAATAAATTTTATCTAAAAATATACTAAATGTAAATTTTAAAATTATGAATATTCAATAACAATAATAAAATAAATTTTAAATTAAATTTAATTATTTTATTTATTTTATTATTTAATATTTTAATACAAATCAAAGCACATAAACACAAACAAAAATATTTATTTTTAAATTTAATATCAAACAATTGATTTCGAAAGTGAATTTGTCCGTTTTCGAAAGCAATGAATACGTACGAAGTCTGGAACATCATTTTGAATTCACGGTGACTTTGAATTTACTTGTGATTTCAATTCACGTGTTTTCTGGAACAGAGGCAACTATGTACATATACAACTCTTTATATAATTTATTAAATACCTATACATAAATAATATAAATATTAACTTAACGTTTATCTAAATATATTTTAAGAAAAAGAAGAAGAGGAAGAAGAAAATAAAATGTTGAAAAAAAAAAAAAAATTCAATAATTATCACTATATTGTATACTTACTAGTTATGCAAAATCAAATCGTATAATATTTTTAATTCAATTCCTCGTTCAATTCAATTCAATTCAATTATAAAATCTGCACTGCATAATATTATATATCTTCTAATAATAATTAATGCGCAGAATTATATACATATGTGTATGAAATTGTTAATTGAAACTATAAATATATATATGTATGTATTAATTTCAATGAAATTTTATTATCGAACATAGGCTCTATGTTTGGAAATGTCATGTCAATTTACATGCAGACTACATTTTGAAGTTTGATTTATAATTTTATATAACACAAAAATCAAAAGTTTCAAAATGTCAAGTGAATGCGCAAAATGATTGATGATTGGTCATTTGAATTTGCAGATATGCAATAAAGAAAAATATTTTGCAAAATTTCACTTTTGTGGGTAGTTCTTTACTTTACTTGACATGGTGGTGATGGCGAGTTATAAACTATATATGTATATGTATATAGATTTATATTGAAAAATATATGTTTGTAAAATAATTAAAACTCATTTTCGATCATAAAAATCCATTTTGCACTACATATAGGTATATAATTTTTAATATTTATTTTTAAAAAAAATCTCTATCTTGATGTTATTTACTATATACAATCGTTTTAAAATGTCAATTGACAATTTTTGTACGTACATATATTACGAGTCTAAAAATAATCGTCAAACGACAGTCAATAAATTTGATAATAATCATTTTTTTGTCGATCAATTGACATTTTCAAATAAAGCCATCATAATATATTTAATATTATTAAAACAACAAAACATGAAGATAAAAAAAAAATCAAAAAAAAAAAATTTTATAGTTAATAAATTATATGTATTAAAAATTATATTAAATAAATTATTTAAAGTGTATATTAAAAATAATTATAAAATTCAAAATTTAAAATGAAAAAGTAAAACATCAATATACTTGTATACTACTTATAATATTGTTTATAAAATTAATGGGCATATCAATTTAATATTTAATGTAAACATAATGAACATGTATTATTTAATTTAATCATATACATACTTACATGTATAAAATTTTAATTATTTTCTTTATTCAATTTATATAATTTTTGTATGTATACTATACATAATCATATTAATCACATTATAGTACATACGAGTACAAAAGATAAATTTTTAAATTCAAAATCAAAACTATATTATGTATCTAAGTATATTATCTAAACTATTAAAAGTATTATCTAATTAAATTTTCTATGGTATCATAAACGTTAAAATAAATTTTTTACATCTTCTTGTATACAAGTATGTATATTCGACATTCAAGTATACATTATAGCAAAGTAAGTATGTATATGTATATTTTCGAATTTCTCTATTACTAAAGAGGTGATTTCATCAAATCTGCTTTCTTTTGCATCACAAATCTCTGAGGTTACTCAACAGATTTCAATGATATATGTATACTTATATATAAATACTTTGAAAGGAATATTATAATCCTCATATATATGAAACATATTTTTGAAAAAAAAAAAAATCTTTGTTTTCTTTTTACAGGAAAATATATACATATGTCTGTAGTTACTTGCACAAAATTTTTGAGTAATCAAATTATCAAAAATAGATATTTTGACTTTTAATAATTTGTATTAACCATATTATTATAAAATTTGTAAAATTTATTCGCTACATATATATGTACTTATCAATACGAGTAAATACATATGTATGAATAGAAAAATTGTGAATCATAAAATATAAATTTATTTCACCAAAACTTTTTTTCTATAAAAACTATTTAGAGAATTTAAAAAAAACAAAAATAACATTTAAACATTTTTTCTAGATTGAATTTGAAATTCTAAAATAAATATATCTTTATATTACTTAAATGATTGTAACGTACTCGATTCTATAACATAAATTCCTGTCGTATAAAACTATTATAATATTTAAAAAAAAAATTAAAATTAATTTTATGATAATTTATTACTTTTTCTTATAAGTAATTCATTATTTATTTTTTTCAAATACCTTAACTATATACAGTGGACATCAAAAATCTTTGTATACCTTCAAATTAAAACTTTGAATACCTGACGGACAAAATCAAGTGAACATATCTTTACATTTTTTGTAGCAAATTAAACTCTGCTATATAATGTTCTTAATATTATTCCGAAATTTCATTTTTATACCTCTATTGTTCGTTCTCAAGTTATTGGAAAATTTAATTAAAACTACAAGTCCCAATATTACGAGTGAAAAGTGTTTGTACATCCATAAAATCTCATATAATTTTTTTATATACAGTTTTTCTGGGTAATTTTACAAAAAATCGCATTCCTGTAGAAAATATTTATTACGTTTTTTGGTCATAAATGACTTTATAATTTATAATTTATGACTTTATATTTTTCATTTCAAAAAAATTAAATTCAAAGATGATTCCTTACAGATTATTTTTGATACAAAATGTTTTTTTTTTTAAAACTGATAAGAATAACTTATAGAAATCAATTATATAATACTATTTAAAAAATAATAAATTTTTCTACTACATTAATGTAAAACACATCTTAACTTGACAAGATTTTATTGAAAAATGAGAGGATTTCACAAAAATTTGTAGATACATTACATATATACAAAGAATTTTGACGTTCACTGTAAGTACATTCTAAAAAAAATTTTCAAACACACTATGACACTATAGCTGTGTTCGATCTGTACTCGGAGTAGAGTACATTTACTCTAAAAAATGGCTGCTTTACTCTGTTTTTTTATACTCTTATCGAACAGCTTAGAGTAAAAGTAGACTGAACCAAAATCAAAATACAAACAAAATTGGTTATGTAAACATAAGTATGATGTGTCAAAAACATGTACAATTTGTACTCTGAGTTTACTATAAGTTTTTACTCCTACTAAAATTAGAAGTAAGATCCGAGTAAAATTTGGATTACTCCGATCTTACTCTACTCGAACAAAGTAGAGTAAAATTTCTTACTCGGAGTATACTCCGATTACAGATCGAACAGACTTTATATATCAAGAAATAAATAATATAGATAGATTTATATATGTATGTATTTATTTTATTTGTCGTATTGATTGAATGATTATGTAATGTAATTGTATGATGTAATGTAATAATATTATGAAATTTATATAAAGTGAAGTGATAAATGTATATTACTATATATTTTATTAATTTGTAGTATCACAGTGTGTATATGTTTGTACATACACTATATATTGTACTTGTACAGAAATTAAAAAAAAAAATAATTATAACAGCATTAATATATTTATGTAAAATGAATGACACTTAAAATTCGGTAAAAATAAATACATACAATAACAAAAAAAAAATGAAAGTGAAAATTTAGAAAAGAAATACATTTTACATAGAAATTTGAAAAAAAAAAAATATTAAATTTAAAAATTTTTAAAATGAATTATAATTAATATACATTTATGTATATACGAGTATATACTACTTATATAACAATAAGAAATCTTAAAAACTTTTAACTAATATAATAATTAACTCTATATATACATTATACTATAATTAAAAAAGTATACAACATGTACATATACATTATTTATAAAATACTTATATTAAATCTGTATACAATTTTCATTCTACTATAATATATACATAATATGCTATATAAATCTAGAAAAAATAAGTAAAATTATATAATAATCAAATAAATTAAATTATAAAGTTACATATAATCTAATATACAGAGCCGTGAAAAAATTATGGAACAAACATAAATTGCTGCAAACGTATTATTATAGGTATGATACACTTATGAAAAAAAAAAAAAAAATTAAAATTAAAATTTTTTTTAACAAATTATTTTATTCAATACATATTCGTATATTATGGAATACAACAAAAACTAGAAATATCTTTTTAATTTCGTTATTCAAAAATTCAAAAATATATAAATTCAAAAATAAATTATTGGACATGAAGTACAAAATACATATTTATCACATATTATGTACTAAAATTTATAAATGAAAAAATGATTTCAGTATTTTGTATGGCAGGTACCCATTGCATCTATAGACCTGTAATCCAGTTGTTATGGCATTAACTTCACAGGATATTTAACAATATCTTGTAGAATTTTATTAAATATTTTTTTTCTTTGTAATAATTTTTTTTTGCAATTTAGCAACTGACTTATAGCACAGACAAATATACAGACGTCCCAATGAAACCAAAAATATGTCATCATATAAAATGAAAAAATCGTGTGTCCCCATCTACTTTACATAAATCAAAATGCTTCAATTTAGTTTAGTTTTGAATCCATAAAAATAATATTCAAATAATACCAAACTTTGAACTTGAAACAAACTTTAAATGAATGTTGTTAATATGTAGTACAATACATATTCATTTTGACACATTTAATACATATGTTCGAATGCAAGAACAATCGAATATTAACGTATATTTTGAATTTAAATATATCCAAGACTCGAATCTGGACCTAACAATAGGTCCATATGAATATTATTTTGTTACATATTTGAATATATGTAGAGAAACATCTGTATATTGTCTGTGCTTATAGTGACATTTTTTTTTTTTGTTTTTTTAAAAAATTCTTTTTTTTCTTTCTAAAAATGACCAATGATATTCGATTTATTTTGAGCCGGGATTTAACAGAGGTTTTCCCAACCAACGCATCAGGGCAGGGCAATTACGTTTTCTCTACTTTTTGTTGTGTGCGCTAAATCACTGTAAAGATCGTTCCAGAAAAATAACTCTTGTAACATAATTTTTTCACGCCTGTGTACATAAACATATATATGTATATATATATGTATATATATATATACAAATACAATTAAATATATATTTATAATTAGATATACAATAATATTATATCTAAATATGTATATTTTTCAATGTATTTTTTTTCTTTTCGAAAATATTCTTCATATCTATTACTTCATATCCTTTTAACATATAAGTAGATAATATATATAAATATAATAATATCTATATAATATACTATCTATATACATATATAATAAGCTATATATTATGATAAATATATACGTATATATATATTGTATCTTTTATTAATATCTTATTATACACATGAATAATAATTATATACACATGCATGTATATGTATACTATTCACATATAAAAATTTTTCCGTTAATTTATCTGTAGATAAAACAATATACATAGATATGTAATTAATATAAACATTATAAATAAAATTATCGAAATTAAATAAAAATATACACAAACACACACTCATACACAAATAATAGAAATATTTTTAAAAAAAAAAGAAAATTTATATTTATTATATTGAAAAATTTTTTAAATTTATTTCATATGTAACTTGTGTATATAATTATGTATGCGCAAGTACACATATGTACATACATATATGCAAATTGATAGAGTTTTAAAAACTTAAAAAGATATAATATATAAGTATATATATGTACATATTTGTATATGTATATATTACACAAAATAATATACTTAATTAATTATTGTAAGTATAAATAAATAAATACATATATATGTACATATATAATATGATGGATTGAATTATTTTTGTAGGAAATTATTTATGTATTTTCAAAATGTTAAAAAATAAAATAAAAAACATTAAATTATAATATTGTGTATATATTTATATACATGTATATATGTATACATTGTATAATATATATTATGTAAAAGATATGTATAAAAAATATATATATATATGAATATGTAATTAAATTGAAAAAACAAAATTGGAAGAAATTGATATAAATGTATATGTGAAAAATAAAATATTTATATGTATGGGCAGCATAATACATATAATAATACAACAATAATTAAGTAAGTAATAATAAACAAAAATTTTAAAACAAACATAAAAAATAATAATTGCAAAAAAGAAAAAAATTATTTAAAAAAAGGAAATTGTATAATATGTATATCCATAAATAAAAATATACACATAAATTAAAACAAAAAATAGGTACATATTATGTAGTACTCTACAGTCTGTTCAAAGAGAGACGAAACATTTATCAAAATAAAACAAAATGTTTTTGAGCTTACATATAATAACATTATTTATTGAAAGAATAATCTTAAACCTATTTCGCGTTAGCACTATTACAGTCGAATCTCCACTGTTTTGAATTGTAAGGTGACATCTTCTGGTACAACTTCCGCACTCAAATTTTTTGGCATACTCATTAGAAAAGCCGTTCCACAGTCTCTTTAACGTTCTTTCCAAGTGACGAACACTCTTTATTTGTTTCCCACAAAATTTGTGCTTCATCAAAGCCCAAACGTTTTCTATGCGGGATTGGAATCTGGGGACTGTGATGGCCAGTCCAACAATTTAATCCTATATTTCGTTCTTTCCACTGTGTACACAACTTATTTATACAAATATCACTTCAAACCTTTTTTTTTTTTTTTATAAATATCTAACTACTTTAACAGTTTGAATGCAAATGAAAAAAATTTTGGTCATCGAAATAGGCAAAGGTAAGCTAAACATACTATATGACTCATGTAACATTTTTAGTATAAGTATATTGGCATTTATTGTGTTTTACCCGACTGTCGTGTCTTTTTGAACAGACTGTATATAATATATACACGTACATATACATACATAGACACATTATATCAGATATTATATATATATATACATATACAACATGAATGTTGAATGTAATATATAATTTAAATATAAAAAAATATACATTATTATATACATATGTTTAGTACATTATATTACATACTATATGTAGATGTGAATTAAAAATAGAATATACGTATATATTCTATTATATGTATATACACAAATAAAAGGAAAAAAAGAAAAGTGAAAATTATCAATGAAAAAAGAATATGCAAAAAAGATACAAAAAAAATATATGTATAAAAGTGAAAAAAAAAAAAAAAACAAAGAAAAGTGAAAGAAATTTTCAAAAAACAAAATGTGATGTGTAAAATAAAAATTATAAAGATGAATGAGAAAAATATAAAATAAGTAAAAGAAAAGTAAAAAAGAGAAAAAAAAAAGATAAATTTTAAATTAAAAATATATACATATACAAAAATATATTAATTTAAATATAATTATACATACATATATATTATATATATACATAAATATATTATATAAATACAATATAGTAAAATGCAAAATAAAAAAAAAATTAATAATTTTAAATTAAAGAATTTTATTTTCATTTAAAAAAAAAAAATTTCATTTTGCTACTTACTTATAATAAAGATTTACACGATATTGTCTCATATTTTTTTAGAATTATTAACAATACCTTTGAGTCTTTTTGAAATTCTATAATCAACTATATTCCATTTGGATCTGATGGTGATAGCCTTCTGGCAAACTGTGAGATTTATGTATATTACGATTATAATGAAAAGACAAAATATTGTTTTACAGAAAATTATATTACACTTTATTTAAAGACTTCTCTAACTATATAGACTAAAACTGAAGGCCTGATTTTCACCACCCAAACCTTACAAATTTTTCATTCTTTGTCGCATAGAATTGCTTTTGTATGGTCCAATATACGATTTACCAGAAACTTCAGTCGAACTAATTCTTCTTCTTACTTTCATGCTTTGCCGTCTAAAAATTTGAAAATTATCCAACTTCTATGCGTTGTCGACTTTATATACGCTTTTCATGCGTCATCATTGGAACTTATTACATAATTAATAATATTTTAATGTAGTTCAACTTTCGTGCTTCACATACTTTAACGGATGCAAGGCGTGAAAAGCGTAAAACGCGTACACTGATGGGATTTCTGCTTAACTGACTATAATTACTCATTTACTGATGTTTTAGCTATGTTACATAAAAACAAGTTTATATAACACAAATTATATATGGGATTTCATAATTTAAAGGAAATGTTATATAAGGTACATTCGAACGAAATTCTTTGAATCGCCGCCTTTTTGTTTTTCAAACCTGTAACGATTGAACTATGTAAGTATGAATTGTTATTACTGAAATCGAATTTTTATTATAGTTTAATAAATAATATGTTATTATTTGCCTGATTTTTTTCTTCAACGTATCTCTGTATGAATTGAAATGTATGTTTATAAATTGGAAATTATTATTGGAAGGTTTAAGATATTTTATAAAAATTCATCATTCTTCTTCTTCTTCTTTTTATCGAGTCGATTGAGAGCCATATAGTCTCCATCATGATGTTCCTCCATTATTGCTGTCTATCTCCCGCTTTTTCTTTATTTAATCTTCAACCTCCTATTTGCTGGAGGTCTTCCTTAACTTGATCTATCCATCTGCACTTTGTTTTGCTGCCTTTTGGATGTGCCCCTAATGGTGTTATTTTATATGATGTTTTTTATACTATGTATATGTATTAATTTTTGAGATTTTTCTTTGCTTATCATCTCAACATATGTATCTCAACCACTGTATTCTTTGTGTCTTTATAAATCTATATAGTTAATGTTTGTCCTTCTCAAATATGTAATATGTGTCACCTTTATGCTTTTTGCACCGTATATTCTTCAAAATATTATTTCTTTCTGAAATACAAATTATATTTTCATCTGCTTTAAGATAATATATACAATACATACTTACAATTTTTTTATACTATACATTTTAATAAAAAAAAAAAAAATAAATTTTAATATAATAAAAATGTTATTATTGTTACAATGTTCCTTTTGTTTTCGTTGCTTTAATTTTAAAACTTTTGCTTTGAAAACATAAATTATTTTATTAATTTTGTGTATTAATTTTCGGTAAATTATACTTCGTCAAAGTTTCAATATTGAATTGCATATTATACATACATATATGTAGGTAATTGTTTTTTATACAGGATATACATAAAACATAATTTTACATATGTATAATATTCCATTTTTAAAATATAACAGTAAAAGCATTTCAAATGTTGTGAATATGTTTATATACATATTTAATTCTACATAAGTATATAATGTAGGTATGTATATATGTGATATTGATAGGATATATACATATGTATATATGTATACATAAATGTATATTTATTTACATATGTATGTACAAAGTTTATGTATAATATGTATACATTATACGTATATTCTAGACTAGAACGTATTTCCACATTCTACATTATTATGTTCCATACGATACATATAATTTAACATTTATATATTATACCCAGAGGAAAATTAAATTTTGGATATATAAAGTTTTTATAATACCATACACATACAAGGATACAAGAAGTATTATGTATATACGAGTATATAAATAAATATATACATACATATATCTATATATCTATCTATGTTACAAATAAATAATTATATCGGAAGGTGTATTATTCAGGGTCGTATTGACCAACCAAGATTATCTTTTTTCTAAGATAAAATGTATTCATAAACCTAGATTATACACTATAGGTATACAAATATTTTTTAAAAAACCTGGGAATGGTATACTATAAATATAGTTTGAACATGACCTTGTTATTAACAGCAACATCACAGCATTCACATAATATATACATATATCTCGTCATAACATCATAATATAACCTCGCTTTTTCATTTTGTATTTTAAAAATATTAACTTTTCTCAATCATCTAACATATTTGACGAAGTTCGAAAAACAAATTTGTATCTATAAGTTGATGAATAAACTGAAATTATATTATACCCGTCTAAAATTTATATCCGACAGATAATCTTGGTTGATGAATACGATCGTAATTTGTGAGTTGTATGAATATTATATTTATTTAGAATATAATATACTTATATAAGATACATATTTTACCCTTAAATTTACATATATTTATATTACATACTTAAATATGTATATGTATATACTTTTATTTATAGATATTCTGACTGAATTATCTTAAAGGTATAAAATCATTAATTTACAAACTTTCTCTTTTCATAATCATATCTTGACGAAGTATATATGTATGTATATGTACATTTCTCTACAATATATATGGATATATGTATATTCATATTTATATAAAACTATGAAAGCTTATTTATATCTACATTCTACATTCTACACATATACACGACTAATATGTATGTATAATATCAGCAGATATTATACTAATTTATCTATGTAATGTACATATGCATAATCGTATATACTAAAAACATTAAATTCTTTGTCATATTTTATTCCCTAAAGTAATCTATAGCAAATTTTCAGTTGCGACATACTACAGACATTGACTGATGTTTTTTTCAAAAAAAAAATAAAAGAAATAAAAATAAAAAAGGATTCATTGGATATATTTTTTTAATTATGTATACATATAAACAGTACAGTATACCATATATATACAAATACAAATACAAATAGATTCATTTTATTCAAATACAATATACGTATACTATGTATCTATATATAAGTAAAATATGAATATAAATAATTCACATAGCATAGACAAATAATTTCATTTGTCTATATATAATACAAATACAAAAATATGTATATAAATATATATACATATGTATGTAACATAAAAACAAAAATATTGTATATTTTTAATTATTAGCTATATTACTCATATACTTATTTTATTAGATACATAATAATATGGAAAATAATTGTATTTACTTATTATACGTATTATACTTATCATATCTACTATATTTTATAAAAATATGTATATATAAGAAAGTGTAACAAATAAAATTATATAACAACATACAATCATACATAATAATAATCCATTGATTTACCAGTAGAATATAATTAATTTAATTGCTAACTATAGAACGTGCCCAGAACCTTTTATGATAAACTAGTCGTATATGCGTGCGTATATGTATAAAAGTAAATGAATATTATGAACAAAAATATACAGACATATAAATTAAAATTTCAATATACATACGTATATATATATATATGTACATATATACAAAAAAAAAGAACACTTACTTGTATATCATTTTGTATATACTTACGTATACCTATACTTTATACATTTTAATATTAAAGTACGAGGTACGAGTATATCCTTTTCTAACTAAATTATTTATTTAAAAAGAAGTACTTAAATAAAATAAACATTTTCATTGAACACAAAACACAAAATGAAAATCCTATATTCGTGTACATTTATACAAAAATAATGTTTTTTTTTTTAAATATTTCAATTTTTTAATTGTGTTCATTAAAATATGAAAAAAAAAAGAAAATATTTTTTATTATTTTTAAGGATTGTATTCACCAACCAAGATTGTTTTTTTATGTGGGATATGGTGTATTCATCAACCTCGATTATACACTATTCGGATATTTTTATGTCAACCTAAGAGTGGTACTATAAATAAATATACAGTTTGAACATATATGTATAACCTTGTTATTAACAGCAACAGTTACAGTACTCATACATACATATAATCATCACACCACATATTCTCTTTTTCATTTTGTAATATAAAAATACTAATTTTTTGCAATCAGTCCGAAAAAAAAATTTTATCTAGGTTGTGATGAATAAGCTAAAATTATATTCGGCTAAAATATGTTCGACGAATAATCCTGGTTGATGAATACGACCCTAAATACTTGTGTTATTATGCAGATGAAGGTTTAATTAGTGTTATTATTGAAATTGAATTTAATATTGTATGGTACGTACGAGTATACTATATAGTAAAATATCACATATAAAATAAATACTTATTTATTTTTATATGTGAAAATATTATATACTGCTTGTCCTGATAATAATAATGATATTTTTAGACCACCAATCACAATCAGTCAGAATCTATGCCCATTTTGCCTTATCATAGATAGACAAATAATAGAAGAGAATATGCAATCATTATCATATCAATGGTTCAAAAATCTTTGATGAGACTTAATCTAAACCACAGTTGTTTTTTTCCAACCAAAATCTATTATTTATGTACATACGAGTATATGTATTTCTACCTATAGTTACAATTTACTATTTATAAATATCTATGGCAATATTTTTATTAATTATTGTGTATCTGAATTGCATTGTATTTTTTTGGTTTTAGATACAAAATTATCAAATTTTTAGCGTTAAATAGCCTCCCTTCAAAATGTAATAATCTAATAAATAGTAGATCAAATACTTAGAGAAGCAAAAATAAATAAAAATTCTTTTATTAATTGAAATCTGATAAAATTGAATCCTTTATTGAATTATTGAATATTATTTTTACTACAAAACTTCTAATCTACATACGATAATTGAAATATTTGTATAAGTGCAGTATGTATGCATTCCTATAATATCTTTATACTCGCATACATATCAGATTTTAATTTTAATTTAAAATACATACATACATATAATTTGATATGTTGTTGGATTAATTTCAAATTTTAATTATGACATACTACATATACACAGTTTTAAATAAAAATAAAATTTTTTTCATGATTACTTTATTTACAAGAGTATATAGAAATGTATACAATATCTAAATGAATCTGTAAAAAAAGGATGAATGCATCTGAAATTGTATACATATATACATATAACATACTTTTGTTGGGTTTTGGGTATACATTATATAAGTAATATGTTCTCATTCTGTTATATTGATATGCTATAATATATTTCTATTATATGCAATAATAAATTATAATTGTGTAATCACTGTGAATTCATATTATATATGTAACTAACTATCTGTATCTCGGTAAAATCTGATAGAGAATTATTATCATTTGAAAGAAGAAGAAAACATTATTCAAAATTGAATTTTTCAATAATTCAATCACTGTATGAAATCAATTACATATACTTTTGCTTATACACACTTATATGTATATGTATATATATTATATCCACACAAATCCAAGGATTACATGAATATACACGAATATAAAAATTGCACATAAACTATGTGTATTATATAATAATATTATCATTATGTTTTATGGGATATATGATGATTATAACTTTGATATTATTGCATTTTATTAATATTACGTATTATGTATACGAGCACGTAATATATATACGAATACGTAAGTATATATACTATATATGTAAATATTTGCGATTCGCCTTGAACCATATTTATACTACTTATGTGCTTACATTTGTATATTTTTTTTTTTTTTTTTTTTTTTTTTTTTAAAAATATACATATATACATAAATGTATATAGTATATATTAAGTGCACGCGGATACTCAGTCCATGGCACCGCCGATCAGTAATTTTATGTCAGATATACATATTATCCAGTTTATCATCAGTAATCAGTTACTGGTATACATTGCTGATGGGAAAAATTTTTGATCGACTTGGGCAAGAGTAGTGCGCTGGTTAGGGTTCGAACCGTGATCTCAAAGATCGCAAGACCGACACGCAACCATCGAGCTATTCAAGCCCCACATTTGTATATTGCATACTATGTACATTATATACACGGATATAATAATTTTTGCTTTGAACGTTAACACAAAAATTTAAACGTTTTTAATTTAACCTTCATATACATATATCATACTCGTACATACAAATTATTAATGACCCAAATGCTTAATGTGTATAAAATGTTTGAGTTTGGTGTTTAGTATATTCTGTAAGTAGTATTATTACTTTTTTATTCTTTTTTTTTTTTAGTTTATATATTTGTAGAAATTTATGCATTTATTTAAGTAGGATATTGATGCTATGCAATATACTTATTTCAATATACATCCATATACGATTATAAATGTTATAGCAAAATATAAATTTAAGTTAGCTATCGGACTACTTATACTTATACATATATACTTTAGATTTACACAAATATTGTATTGTATTGTATAGAGTATTAACCACTTGAAGAAATTTATATTTTGTATCTAATTCTTTATAATATAGAATTTACAAAAATTTCTACAGGTATTTAGTTGATCAAAATGAACCACAAACAAGTTAATGACAGATGGCAGTGAATTCGTGTATGTTACAAGCAGAGATTATGGATTGAAGGAATGGAAATATGTACAGTAGGTAGATTTTTTTTCCATTGTATCAAAATTACTTCGCCAAAGATGTACATATAACAAAATTTCTTAACAATTTTCTTCCTGGCAGCATGCTAACTTTCATATATCAATGATATCAAAACTCAATGAAAATTAAAATTATGAAATATGTATGTGTTTACAATAAAAAGTGCAATTATAAATAATCGTATAATCAAAATTAACTAAATTCAAATAGAAATTATTATAAAATGCATATCGCATATGTACTTTTATACACATAATTATGCAAAAATATCCTATATCCTTTATATGTACATACTTAAAAAATATATACATTTATGTAAATGTTATAATTCTGTGCCCTATTGCATAAAACACTTTTCATACTTTTCTTTAGCAACTTTGCAATTAACTTTTCATTTTATGTTTGCATAAAAATGACCATTTGAAAATTTGAAAAGACCTTTTCGCAAAGCTAATTTTTGAAAAATTTTTACTTTTTTTCAATTTCTGTTGCATAAAACAAAATTGAAAAGTAAATTTTGAAAAGATAAAAACTCATCAAAATATCAACGAAAACGGTGTTTCTGTTGCACCAATTTTTACTTTTCATAAGTATGTTATCATTATTTAATGAATTTTTGAAAAATTGTGCAAAGAATAATTTCTCTTTGTGGTTATCGTTTAGTCTATAAAAATGTTGTGTCGAGTGTATTTATTAATTTAATGAAAGTGTGTTAGGGAAAATATAAATATTCGCTAATTTAAAGAAATAATTAACTTTTGTATTTCCGACAACAATATTTTAATAGACTGTTTTCGCTTGAATAAAGTAAAAGTGGAATTTATTGTAAAAGAACTATACGATGAAATAAAATATAAAATGGAAAGGAATCATTCATTGTGTCCTATAGAAAATGAAAGTCAATACCATACCTCTGGTTTCTATACATATTCTATATTTGTCGCTTCCTACTAATTGGAGAGATTATGCCTTGGCTAACACTTCTTTTCACGGTTCTTGTTTGTCTTCTTTTGACAAATTCGGATTGCATTTGTCAAATAAAATATCTTTTTTCTGTTTTATTACTTCTAAAACAGTCAATTCTCTTAATACTTATTTTCCTGTCTCTATTAGTTACTTGCAATAATATTCGTGTAAATATATATTTTATACTATACAAATATAGTTTTATAAAATTCACATAAATACTTACTGTTGTAAGAAAAAATATTGAAAAATCACTTTAAAATGATAAGTTTTAAAAAGATTTTTATGCAACACAACTAATTAATAGTTATCATAATCTGTATGGTTGATAACATTTTAATGCAACACTTATCACTAATCACTATTCAAAATTTCAGGTTTTTTTGAAAAATTTGAAAATTTGAAAAGTTATTTGAAAATTTGATAAGAATATTATTATAAAAGTGGAAATGAAAATTTGCTTAAGGAAAAAGTGAAAAGTGTTTTATGCAATAGGGCCCTGTTCTCATTTTTCTTTACCATAACATTAAAAAAAAAAATGAATAAATTGTTACTAGCTTGAATAAAAAATAAAATTAAAAAAAGAAAATAAAAGATAAACTTGAAAATACACACATACTAGAAAATATCATATCTATATGTATAGTAAAAATGTAAATGTACTTTTGATGATCATCATCAAAATCTTGTCAGTTACGATTCATACTTTCAAGTCGTCTACTTCTATAATACTAAATAAGATTATTATTTATAAATATATGTATATATTGTATATATATTACGTGTATATATACTTAGATTATGAAAATCAAACAATATTATTATAGATAATACATACATTATTATATTCGCGCTCTATACTATAACACCAAGATTATAAAATAAAATAAAAGATGATATTTTTTTTGTTATCACCTTTTTTGTTCTCTCCTTCACATTGAATCCTTTTATATGTTATTCGTTTTATCTTTGCAAAATTAAAATGAAAGAAAAATAAAATAAAGTGCAAAAAAAAAAAAAAAAAAAAAACAAACAAAAAACAATAAAAAAAGAAAAAAAAAATACGAAACCTTTTTGCTTTCTATGTATAGATTTTCTTGTCGTATATACGTACAAATATATTTTCTGAATGCATATATAGAACATTTATGTGTACGTACGTATATGTATATATATTTGTATGTATATACATATAAATGTTTAGATATATATACATATTAATTCAAATAATAGATAAATCGAAAAAAATTTTTTTTTTTGAAGTACTTAACTGCCAATTTTATACACGAAGAAAAACCATGAAATAATACATTTTTGATGTTGGGTTGTTATTTATATGTATTATAATGAAAGGCGCAAAAAGGCGTAAAATGTTTCGTTCATATTACAAAAGGATTTTTTTCTTTTATTTTCTTTTATATTTTTTTTTTTTTTACTTTTCTCTTTAGCTTTATTCATTTATTGCCATTTTAGTTTTATTTTATACATATACATATAATATTTTTTTTTCTTTTATATTTTTATTTTTATCTTCAACATTTCTGACAAATCTGTCATCCAATTGCAAAATGGGATAAGTCACAAATAA
This sequence comes from Villa cingulata, assembly GCA_951394055.1. Taxonomy (NCBI): domain Eukaryota; kingdom Metazoa; phylum Arthropoda; class Insecta; order Diptera; family Bombyliidae; genus Villa; species Villa cingulata. Next base: position 50,952,818 of record OX596017.1, on the reverse strand, counting down.
ACAATTTTTCACAAAATATGAAAAACGTATATCATTTTCTTCAAATCATGATATTTTAAAAATTTTAAACTATCACAAATATTTCGTAAATTAGATTTGTTTAAGAATAAAATAAGAAAAATTCAATAATTGTTAATATGCGAAAAATATTTTTAAAAAATGGATATGTAACATTTTTGCAACTGTACAGTGGAAATACCTCCTTTTGCAAAACTCCAAATCCAAAAAAAGGTGTCATGACAGAAATAAAAAGAAGGCTTCAATTTTAATTATAATTTTTAAAGCACAGTTTTATTACATAAATTTTTAAATAATATAAATCAAAATTCAAATTAAACAAAAAATCCAAAAACATTAGCAACTCTTATTTTTAATAATATCAAAATATTCTAATAATAGCGAAAACAATTAATATTAAATTCCGAATTTTAATTCTAGCATTTTTAAATTATATTATTTAGATTTTCTTCTGATATTTCATCAAAGTCAGTGTAATATGATCAGAGTCATCACTTGGTCCTTCTATAACTAACTTGTAGTACTCTAAACTGGGATTTTCAGTCCAATTTTCGCCAAAATGTATGCGCAATAATTCACTAACATCTTTTTTTTTTTGCTTCTTTGACAGCTATTCCAGGACTTATAAAAGTTGGAGTTACTGATGTCTTGTAAGACATACCGCACGCTTTAATAGTGATTTAGCCATTCCAAGTTCATTTGCGTAATGAATTTTCCCTTGAACAAACATATAGCGCCCTTCAATATATAATTATGAATGAATGACATATCCCAGTTTGCAAGAATAATTACTCATTTCAGTAAAAATCTCGTGGACATATCCCATTTTGCTTGAAAATTATAGCATATGGGATATATCCCCAAATGCAGCTGATTATAGCGTGGACATATCCCATTCTGCATATGCTGTCATTTTTTGGATTTAAGAAAACACAAGACAAACTACATTTTGCGACAGTATTTTTTTTTAATTCTATTAAGTTCAGTATGATCTACAAATGCAGACATCAATCTCAATTTGTGTAGAAATTGGACATATCCCTTTCTGTAATTCGACGACAGAAATATTAAATAATGTGACGATAAGGGATAAATGAAATTGAGAATAAAAACACATAAATAACGAATATATGTATATATGTACGTATACTCGTATTATTTGTATGTGTCTGTGTACTTATGTATATTATATATTATTTATAAAAACAAATATCTAAAGACCCATCAAAACACATTATTGTCATAATCGTTATTAAAAAATTTTTTTTCTTTTTCAAATTTTATGTTTTATAATATGAATGTATTTTTATTTTTTTTTCTGTTTTTTTTTAAAAAGGAAATATAATTACATTTAAATTCTAGAAATACTCACGAGTCAATTGTAATCCAATTATAGTTCCGAAATTATTAACAAAAATCGAACTTACAAATAATCATTGATGAAATTCGGATGCATGGGTAGGGGGATAAGAATTTGGTAAGAAGAGTTCTGGAATTTTTTTTTCCGTCAATCGTTTGTTATATTTCATTTTAAGTTTTGTAAAATATATATATGTATATGTATTACGTTGATGTGTATACGCTACGCTGTACGTACCGTAAATTATATCTAAAAATATATGCATATGCTTATAATTTCTTATATATTAAAGTACATAAACATATAAATATATTATTCTCTTTTTATATACATATATACGCATGCTATATCGTTTTTGATCCTTAAAAACATTTGTTTTTATTTTATTTGTCCTTTTATTTACATATAAACTATAATATCGTATCAATCGTTTGTCATTATCGTTCTGTTGTGATTGAAATAGCTTGCTTTGCAATAACAAATCTGATAAGAGGTTTACCGTTTAAGTGTTGATTGCAGATATATTTTTCAAATTTTGCGTATACGTAACTACGTAATTTTCTCGTAATTTCGATATTATTGTGAATTTATGGGACGATTAAGAAAAAAACATAAAAAAACGTAACATAACATCAACAGATTCTTTGAAGGAATCTTTGACTTTAGAGAGAAATTCTACAAACGCTTCTTATACGAGAAAGCTAGTCGAATCTATGCCAACCAGGACGAATTACAATGGCCCCAAAAAATAAAAGATATCCTACGAAATATAAAATTCGGATACTATCACACAAAATAGAATCAATATCCTTATTAAAAGTTATAAATTAAACAATTTTTAATAGTCTGTTTGGTTTTGGCTGTAAGCTAAATTTATGTGTTATTGTTTTCCTTTATCTATAATTTTTACAAATTAACAGTTATTGACATGAAATTTTGTATATATCTTTAAAACCCCTTAATAAATGATATACATATATTTATAATATTATTATTTGTTGTTTGTTTATGGGAGGTGTGAACCCGAGCACTCAGACAAACGCTGTCCATTGTACTCGAAGCCCCCGCCTAGTCAAACTTCTTTGTCGCTCTTATAGGTAACGAAGGAGTTTCACTCGACTTTCAGGCTCAAAGATCTCCATTCTAATGGAAGAGCAGGCCTGGCACTCACACAAGATATGTTCCGTTATATCGTCCTCCTCTCCACAAGAAGCATACAGTGCATCACTGATGATTCCTATAGTAGCGAGATGCTTTCCACAGGAATTATGCCCTCTGTAAGAGTATTGAACATTGCTTTTCAGATTTTCCTTCCCTGTTTGAGTAGAAAAATCGCTAGAGCCCCATTTGGCTTTTTGATAAAGCGCTTGATTTGCCTACCTTTAAGTGAATCCATAGCATTTCTCATCACGGTCGTAGGCACACCAATCACCGGTTCAAGGCCTATGAAACGCATCTCGGCGCCTTCTTCAGCAATAATATTGACTGCCTCATTACCCTCAAAGTTCTGAGTTCTGATATTCATCACGTATACATTATATATGTTCCTATACATGCATCATCTCAAGATACTACCTATATACTTATATATCAAACATCATCATTGCCATAGTGTCATATCTTGATAATAACATTATATCACATCATTTAAAAAAAAAAAAACAAACAAAAACAAAATTAAGTAGAAAAACTATAGTTCTTTAAAATCTCATATATATAATAATGTATACTTTACTTATGTACATAAATAATGATTTAATGTAAAACATGTTATTTTAATATGTATACTGATATGTATAAAACGATTTTACTAATCTGTTAATGTCAAACAAATAATAGCCTGTTTATATGCACATAGTACATACATATAATATACAATATACTGTCGTTGGCAATTTCAATTTTATATAATATGTACATATGTATATGTATAATACATAAATGTAGCTATATGAAGAAATAAAAAGTAACAATAAGACATCACAGATCAGAAATACAAAAAAAAAAAATATATATATATAATAAAAATTATTTAAAATAAAACAAAAGAAGCTTATATAGAAAAAACAAATATGTATATGATAATAATATAAAGTTTTATGCGGATAAAATGTGAAAAATCTACCATAATAAATATATAAAAAATATATGTAGTACACACTTTATGTACATACATTTATATAAGAGTATATAAGTACATATACATATACATATATAAAATGTACAAATATGTGAATGTAAAAAATGAAAAAAAAAAAAAAAAAAACTACGAGTACAGTACGAGTATATGATGACACAATACTGTATCCTTCGTTCCTTTACAATTATGTATGTATAAGTACCAAAATATAACACATAAAACACTCTTATTGTATATATATGTATACATTCAATATACAGTGTACTAAACAGTCAAATATCAGAATGTATTATATCCTTATTTTTATTTTAAACATTATAGATAGTACATTCTTTACAATATGTATGTATTTATGTATATTCGTGTATCAATTCATATACGTACACACACATAAATGTACGTAAGTTGGTACATACATACATACATATTATGCTTTTTTGTATTTCTACACGTTATATTTTTAGGTTTAAGTTTTATTTCATTTTGTTTAATACATACTCGTATATGTTTTCTGGCTACTATAGATTTTTAGATGTACCTAGATTATTCTTGTAGAAGATTTTCCTTTTTAGATTTTTAAGTATTTATTCTATATATATATATTTTTTTTTAATTTAGCATGACTTTAAGTTGATACTTAATATACTAACATATATATATATACACACACACACATACATAAATATGAAAAGTACATATATAAACTTTGCATTCAAGTATGTACTTTTTTTTTCTTATATACATGTCCTTACATCACTTCACATTTATATGAATATACATCCTATACATATATTTGTATTTGTTTACATATACATATATGTACACGTACATATAATAAAATACGTAAAATTTATTGTTGGTACGCACATCTTCCGGTTTAATATATACCTAATAACAATAATTATATGTTATACATTATACAAATAAACATCATATATGTATACCTATATATGAGTATATGTATGTACTATACTACATTATTTCAGTATACATTGTAATCATTGCCTATATCATATTACTTATTATTTCCTTTTTTTATTTTTCATTTGTTATCTCAACATATAAAAATTTACAAGAAAATACATAAAAAAAAAAAAAAAAAACAAAAAAAAAATGTAAGTATACTCATTTTATTTTTATCATGAAACTAATTTTCAAAAATAAGTAAAAGAAAGGTACATACTATATATGTAAATTCTAAAAACTTCACTAGAATTTTTATTATTTTCATTTGTATTATTATATTTTTTTTTTGTTTGTTTGTTTTCATTTTTTTCGATTAGTTTATTTTTAAGAAAAAGGTTAAGATAACTAAAATAAAATATTGCGCTCTTATGCATACATATTTGAATTTGAAAAAAATATATATAAAAAAATAGGAAATATATGAAAGACGTAACAAGAAGGACAAAAAATTCAAACATTTAAATTAGAAAAAACTAAATTTTATATTTATATAACATATTACGAGGTTTGATCAAAACGTAATGATAATTTTTAAATTTCGTGGGATGTGTTAAATCTAAATTGCCAAAAAAAAAGCATTGTTTTACTTTATTGGAACAAATCTATTCCTAACGTTGTTATATTATTTATATATTTATATGGCCCATAAAAAATAAAGGCCATTGGAGACGTCACAGCACATCAACAACAATCAGAAATTATGCCGATGATGATTGAATTGTATGGAAAATCGGTTTATGAAAATTACATCACGATAATTCACTCGCGCATACACATCAGTACTAATATTATAATGTCTTAGCCTTCGAATTTACCGTAAACATGATCTCCTGCGCAAAAAAAAAGAAAGCTGAAAAGAATCATAAAATGGACAATATTTTGCCATCATATAAACGACATAAAAACAGAATCGCTAAGGGAACAAGAAACTACACCAAAAAGTGAGTTAGTTCCAGAAGTGTTTCTAAGACCGAAATAAACGCTACCAAAAGCGCATTATATCTGAGGGGGATTACTTTGAAGGAGACAACGTTAATATTGATTTTAAATAAATAAAAATTTTTTTAAGAAAATAATTATAAAATTCCCGTTATTTTTTTATCAAACTATGTACTATATGTATAACATAAGTTATGCTTAACTTTATCTATACATACATACCTACATACATTTTAAAGTGCTAAAAAGTATTACAACGAAATGCGAGTAATATCTAAATTAGTATACATCATATGATACGAGTATATACGTACTACGTACATATCATTTGTAAATTGTTATATGTATATTGTTGAAATTAGACAATATTATTTTCTGTCAAGTGTATACGAGAATATCATTAAAAAAAAGTGTTGACTTATTACTAAATAATGTAAGTGAATGTGTAAAAAAAAATAAAAATACTTATAATGACCTGTGACATAATAAATTTGCACATACATACAACATTTGTAAATGTACATATGTACATATTTATTGTTCCATATTTTAATATAATATGTTTTATATTACTTAAAATTATGTTGTTTGGTTAATATTTTTTATATATTAATAAATTATTAAGTAGGTACGTGTATATGTACATACGTATGATTTTATTGATATTTATTTTATTTTAAATTACATGTTATAAATACTACATATAACATATGTATGCACATACGATACGATATACTCGTACATATGTATAATATGCATCTCAATTAAATAAATGAACATTAAAATTAAAATATGTATCCATCTAAATACATATTAATTATTTATGTACATGTTATTCAAATAGTGTAACGTATATTTTTAATTTTTGTAATTTTAAATCATTTTTTTTTTTTACATTTTTCAAATTTATTGTTAACATGGTTTCACTTTTAAAATAATTTTCAAAAACAATTTTACCTATCATATTATGTATATCTATCTTGTACGTATATGTAAACAGTCTCATAAATATGTACATCCTATACCTATATACTCGTATATTAATGTGTGAATGCAGTAAATGAAAATATATATATATTTTCACTCCTATAATTAATTACTCACAAAGTATACACATATAATGAAGATATAAGGTGAGTTTCAAAATGTTTAAATATCGCCTCGATGCATAATCAACAGTTTCAAAACGATAACACTTAAATCGATGACAATTACCATGTTTATACTTCACATCAAAACGATATAATACAAATCGATAAGAGATAAAACGGAATGAAATGAAATACAGTGCTACCACAGCATTGTAAGTAGTAAAAATGATTCTCAAAACGATATGAAGGGTTTATACCGATTTTCATGTCGTTTTGACAGCTCTCAAACCGCTTTAATTATGGTTTTTAGTTAATGCGATTTAAAAATGATAAAACGTTTTAAGGGACGTTTATACTAAACTTTCAAATCGTTTCATCTTATATCGTTTCGATTTAGATCGTTTTGATGTGTAGTATAAACGTGGTAAATGTCTACATTTTCAAAACTGATTGTGAATGCATCTGATACGCATCTGTCAAGCAATCTACGCATCCAGAATTTTTATGATGCAAAATAGATTTGAATAGATATTTTTTCTCAGTAGCATTTCAATGATTTAGTTTTATACGAATTTTGTTGTGTGGGACCAAATGTCAATCTGTTTTAAATAAAAATTTTGTACTTTTATGATGATAAATTGAATTTTGAATGTGTAGTGTTTTAATATTAATGAAAAATTCCAAAAAAATGGAGAGTATTAGTACTTACACTGCAGGTGTTTTTGCTCATTCGAAAATGGCTATAAAATATGTCATCTTGATATTGTTTAATTTTATTAAAAAATTGTTTCACCTTTTTTGATTTAGTGTAGAGAATGAATTAATTAGATTTTAAAATTATGTACTGCAGGAGGTAAACCATTTTTCTTCTGGTCAAAACAAAAGCAACAAATTCGTTTCAAAACGTCAAAGTTGTAGAACTGCAATATCGCTGCGAAGCATTAATACTGTTTTAATACTTTGCATCACAACTGTTTTGATGGCGTATCACAACACATTTTTGAGGCGTTTTGAAACTCACCCATACTCTATTATCAAAAACATCAATCATATAATGCATATAAGTATGATAATATATGTATGTGACAGAAATTATTATAAAATAGTATTTTTTGTACAATTTTATTAATAATGCATTTAATTTTATCAACTTATTTACTTTACTTTTTTTTACTTTTTTTTACTTTTTTTTACTTATTTCAAACCATAAAAATATTTTTTAAGCATGAAAATACTTATCCCTATCGAGTATCGACCGACCGAATGTAATCGACGTACTATTTTCAATTTAAAAATAAAAATTCCGATGTTAAATCATATTAAGGAATTATTCAATAAACAAATTGTACATACTACATATATTACTCGAACTCGTATGTATGTATATAATATTTTATATATGTAATTATATAAAATGATAAAATTTAATTAAAAATTTCTACGAAATAATAATATATGTATATGTATGTATGTACATATTGGAAAATTTATAAATTTTCAGTCATAAAATAAAAAAAAAAAAATTCAGCTATTAAATTAAAAAAAAAGAAGACACATACACATACAAAAACATACAATACAATATATTGCATTGAAATACTTTTATACATACATGTTACCATCAATATTACACTTTATATGCCTGCATGCATACAATATGTACATGTTGAATGAATTTTCATGTAAAATTCAATGATATAATTTCGATTAATATTCATACTATTTACGTATGTGATACAATATATACACACATATACATATATCAGTATGTATATAGGATGTATAAAAGTAAACAAAAGAATAATTTAACATGTTGCATAGATATACATAGTATATAAGTACTTACCTTAACCTACATATACGAACTCATACCTAACAATCTTACATGTAAAAAAAAAAATATTTTTACATATACAAGTGTGCGGGTTTGTAGTATATACGAATATATACAAATATATGTACATATCAAGTTATAAGATAAATATATATTTTAAATTTTTTAAAATTTATACGACAAACAATGAAAGCAACAATAATCAATAAAAACAAAACAAAAAAAAAACAAATACCAAAAAATATGAGTTCGATAAATAATAATTTTTTTAAAAAATGTAATTTTTTAATATGAAAACAATTTTTTGTCATATAAAAACTAATATGTACGTATTTATACGATATATGTAAATACATACATATGTATAAGGATGGCAGGATATGACAATTAGTATAAATGAAACGAAAATTTATACAGTTTATATACTTACTACTATCTACTATACATATTTTTCTCGATTTTTTTTCGCCTTTCATTGACGGAAAAGAATTGGAGGGCAGCGGCGAAGAATAGACTGAAGTGGAGACAAGCATTAGAGGAGAACAAGGCTCGATATGGACTGTAGCGCCATCGGAAAAAGAAGAAGAAGAAGTATTTAATTATTCTGCTCGATTTGTTTATGTTTAATTTAATTATGTACTAATTAAAAAAAAAATCACCAGAAATTACATGGTAAAAACTAAAAGCGAATGACAATGAAGTTCGATAATGGCATAATATCTTACTACATCGAGGCGACCGATTTATACATAATAAAAAATTTACATCAACTCACCTCGTCTTAATTTTGGTGATAGGCGATATTATCGTCATTCACAATAAGGGCCATTATTATTTTTAATGAATTTGTGTCGAAGCAGTATAGTGTGTTACACTTACATTATTATAAATCCGAAACATATGAATGGTTCTTATGAAATATTATAAATGTATATGTATATAAAGAAGAATGATATGAAAATAATATACATTTAAAAAAAACATATGCATATACGAGATAAATACATTATTTATGTAAACGTCCTCATGTAAATGTATAAAATTGTATTGCAAAATAATAAAGTAATATAAAGCAAAAACTGAAAATAACTTTCAATCAAAAAGGAATAAAAATTCAAAATATTAATAATATGAATTTAATAAAATTTTATATATGTTTATGACATTAAAAAAAAAATATGATATTTTTATGAATTGATATAAGTATACAGTACACTAAAAACATATGAGTATTTGAAATATTGATCTTTGTTTTTTTTTTTAATGTTTTTGATTTTTTTTTTTTTCAAACTTAAAAAATGTATTAAATAAGAAACTTTTGAAAAATTTTTTTTCATGTATTTACAATATATATTATATATATATGTATATATATATATGTATATTTTTTTTTCACTTACAACATAAGGATAATATTGAATTTTTTCACATTATGTATAAAATATAAACTTAAATAAAAATTATAATATTTAAATTTTTTAAAATTTTTAACTTTTCTCATATGTTACACACTATACATAAAATGTATACAGACCCTTTTTCGCATACATATTTGATCCTTATAAGAACTCAATAACAGATCATACTATATGCATTTAACTTCATGTTTTCTTTGTTTGAAAGAGAACCTTTTTACATTTTAATTTCATAAATAAAAAAAAAATATTTTTCGTAATGCACTTTCTTTTTTTTCTCAGGAAACAAATTTATGTAGAAAATTTTTTAAAAAATGTTATACCATATAAATTTTAAATTTATGATATTTTTCTGCTTGTTATAATCAAATTCTTAATTACATGTTATAGTAATATCGAAAGAAAGATAAATTTTCATCAAATATAAAATAAAATGATGCTAGGATGCATTGGGTGCAAAAAAATATTACAAGTGTATATTTTTATAATTTGTTAATTTAAATACTTCTTCTTCTTCTACTACGGCCATACAGTCCTTAATAGGAAATAGGACCCTTGCCTCTGTGAGGAAAATCCGCCATCTTTCTCTATATCTGTTGATTTCTTTTTCCACACGACCATTTGTAGCTTATCAAGATCCTTTCTCACTGCGTTCCACCAACTACTTGATCCTTGGCCAGCTACTTGAAAAATTTTTATGAGTAGCTGCGAGTCACAGCTGCGAGTATATGGTTTAGCACAGACCTTTTCTACTCGCAAGTACTTAAAATTATCAAATCGAAAACACCTAATGTATACATGTCGTATTGCATATTACCAACTGTTACAATTTGTGTGAATTTTACTACTTATGTACAATTAAATTACATTTACATACAATTTGATATTTATCTGTTGTGATAGAGTGTTGTAAGTAAAAAAAAAAAAAGGCATGAAATCACTTTTGTGAAAACCCTCCTGGTTCACTTAGAGTTGTTGTTGTGGTATGCGAAGGCAGAAGAAGAATATAGAGTGGATGGAAAATCTTTCAAAATTAATTTTTATTGATATACTCGTATACATATTAAATTTTTACAATATACATACATATACATTGCTGTAAAATATAAATATCCTTATAAACATTTCGTATGTATCTATAATTTTATTTATATTTTATATTCTTACACTTACATATACATATGTATATATAATATACATTTAAATATAAGTTATACGTTTAATTTTAACACATCATTTAAAATTTGTACTTGTATACTTGTATGTAGTATTTTTATTTTAATTTTAACTATAGTAGACGTCGAATAATTTAAATTTAAAGTTTTAAATTTTATTTTGAATTTTAATAATAAATTTTTTTTTAAAATAAATATAACACTTATACTCTACATACATACATGTATATTTCTAGACTATATCTGTCTAATATATTTATAATATATAAGCATATATAATTATGTATAAATACTTATTTACATCATTTATTATATGAATTCATTATACGAGTATACTCATAATACTTACAATATAATATATGTTTGTACATTATTTACATGTATATGTAAGTATATATAAGATTATAATATGATTTATAATAAATTTTAAGCGTAACATTTTTCAATGTATCGTTTACTCGTACAACATAGCGTTATAAACATGTACATATATATATGTATGTATTTTAGCAAGAATCAATAAGGGTCGTATTCACTAATCATAATATTATTCGCCGGACATATTGTAGGCGGTTATAATAAAATTCAGTTTATTCATCAACCCAGATAAAATTTGTTTTAAGACTTCATTTACGAAGTATCGAGGATGTCAGCTAATTGCGAAACGTTATAGTATTTTTATATTACAAAATAATAAAAGGTTATTTATTTAGTGTGATATTTATTATGTGAATGCTGTGCTGTTGTTGTTAATAACAAGGTTATGTTCAAACTATATTCATAGTACCACTCTAAGGTTGTCTTAAAAATATCCGAATTGTGTATAATCGAGATTAATGAATATACACATTGCATCTCAGATCAAATATATTCTTAGTTATATGGTGAATACGGTCCTGAAATATAATGGGTATATGTAATAATTAAGTTTCGAACTGTATGTTGTCAAAAACTTGAACAAATCTTTTTTTTTTTAATTCAAATATACTTATACTTCGTTACTATGTGCATACATATATACGAGTACATACACTTTATGTATACATTTTTACATGTAATTATGTAATAAATTTGGTGTATTCCTATACATTATAATATTATGTATTTGTGTGTACATTTATTTATATATACTTATGAGTATTTTTGTATAAATTACTTGAAAACTTGTAAACTGTTGCTAATATTTGTTTCTTTTTCTTCAAAATTTACCTTGTAAATCCTGTATATGATATGCGTACATACATGTATATACATATAAGTTTAAATAGTTATAAATGTATACAATTATATATACATTATACTATACAAAATACTACATACTTAATATTATGTATATATAAGATTTAGTTTTAGATAAAATTATGTAAGTATTTCTCTTATAAAAGTAATTGATTTGTTTTTATGGCATACATGTATACACATACATATTTGTACATTAATTTGTATGATTAAACCTTAAATCGTATATTACGTATATTATATTATATAAATAATGTTTATGGTACATGATAAAAGATTAAAAATTTTCAAATTAATTATTATCAAATTTTATCAACGGGAAAATTTTGTCAATATAAAATTGAACGAAATTTTCAACAAGCAAACAAAAAATAATATTCATATATACTCTGCATACATTTATATAAAAATATATATATATCTTATTTGCAAGAATACATTCTAAAATTTATTATTATATTCGTATCTACATGCATACATAGATGTTCAGTACATACATAAGTATATGTATAACTTTTAAAGGATTGAAAGACAATTTCATAATTTTGTAGATACTTACATACTTATATGTATGTAAAATACGTACGAACATTTTATATGCGGTAGCAGCAAGTGAGAATAAATTTATATATGTATAATCTTCGAAGTTTGATGCGAATGCATAAAAATTAAAATTCATTTTGTCTTCAAATTTAATTTAAATATTTAATCAAAATGAAATAAAAAATAAAATAATAATAATAATGATAATAATAATAAATAAAATAAAAATAAAAATTCTAGTAACTATTTTATATATGTATACAGTGTAGTAATTCGTAATAAAGTGTTCCAACATACATATATACCAGTCGATTCCTTGAAGTATTGTGATCAGCGTTTACGATGAGGCATTTTTTTTTCTCGTAAAATCCTTTCTTCCACCACCCCTCCCCCTTTTTTTTTAAGGGTTGAACCATTTTTGCTTGCGCAAAGATGTGAGCTCATATAAAACGTTTTAACTTCTATTTGGAACACGAAAGAAGGACAAATAAAAGGTTTTGATAAAAAGTATGAATTAATGAGCAGCTTTCTAACAATAGATATCTTATATCAATGTGAGTGTGTCGTTTTTGGAAAAATTACCACTTACACTAAAAAGAAAATCTATTGAGACGAAGAACTATATTATCTTTGCTTATATGTTCCGATTCGAACGTTCAAATTTAAATTTTTTTGAAAAAATGTTGTTAAAAATTTACCTTTTTATCCTCAGTCATATCCTTAATAAGGATATGATATTTTTTAAAAACAAAAATGCAATCTTAAGATATCTTTCAAATAAAAGAAAAGAATCATATTAATATCTTTAGTCATTCAAAAGTTATAAACATTTTTAAAAAATTGGAAAAAAAAATGACTGTCATTAATAAATACTTGAACGAAAAACATACATATCTTACGAGATTTGTTGTGTGGTTGTGTTTTCAAAAGCTTTTTATACAAATTCCAAGCTTATTATTATACAGATTTCAAAGATAAAAAAAATAAAAAACTTATTTGCAAAATAAAAATTTAATTATAACTTAATTGCTATAAATATTTGTTAAAAATTAATTATTAATGCTTATATACATATGTATATGTATATGCCTATAGCTACTAGCTAGCTACATACATGTATCTATAATGCGTATTATTATTATGTATACATATTAAATAATTAAACATATTTATAATACATATAGATAATATAAATAATATTAATACAATATAGAAGAAAACACAAAGTAAAGTATACTCGTATATTACACGTATTATTCGTGTACCAACAATAATATGTATATACGCATTAGAATTTCTATACTTTTTAATTTTATATAATATGTACGCATAAATTTGTATTTATGTACATTCGTATTAATATGGTATAATAAAAAAAAATTCAAAAAGTAAAAAAGAAAAAGAAAAATAAAAAAACCAAAGGAATAAAACAAATGTAAAACAAAGATTTCCCTTGTGATGAAAGAAGATATTTTAATTAATTAGCCCCATGTTTGTCATTTTTTTTAATGTTTTATTTATATATACGAGTTTACATACTACATATAGGTATATAAATTTACACACATATTATATGTGTGTGTATGTACATTATTATATACATACATATATATAAACATTGTGCGTATACACATTATATATATATATATACATATATTGTATATCAAACATATAGGTACTACATGTTTTAATCTATTCTATTCCATTATTAATATTTTATGTTGGTACATACGTATAATAATACATATGATACATGCATATATGTATTTGTATAGATATGTACTTGTAACAACGCACAATTTTAATTCACATTTGTTTAACATTTAACGACCTGATTTACGTCACAATTCTAACTGCAACTCCAGTGATTACATTGCCTTAGAAATGTGTATGCCGTGCCTTGTTTTTGTCGTGATTACCAATACATGCATATTGTTTTTTGTTTTTCTGTTTGATTTATACGGATAACAAAATGATTTCAATTCTCTTCGATAGCATGTCTTTATGTTGTTTAATCTTTTTCTCAAACTATCAATATTTGAATTCGGTTCAATTTCCCTATACTTGTCTAAAAGTTTTTCCATGGCTCTTTTTTTATTTTTGTCTTTAAAAACGGCAGATTTTGCTTGCCATAGCTCGGCAGTTCTTTATAAAACTGGAAAAATTCCCGCCAAATTTCATTATTAGGTATGCTCTTTTTGTTTAAAAAAACACTGTATATTATTAGATATTCAATCTCAATTCTAGAAAAAATTTACACTTTATTTCAATGATGTTACCGATACGAATTTTTAAATCGAAATGATTTTTTCCAACGTGTTTTTCAACCACGGCATACGAGACCAGCAGAGCAGCCAGCATACACATTTCTAAGGCAATGTAATTGTAAAGACCTCTGGCTCTGACGTTTAATGTCTACATACAAGGATACAAGCTGTAGATTTGGTGAAAAAAGCTACATGTATTTGGCCTGGAACAACATTAAAATGCTTAAATTTCCTATATTGAGACCATCAGATTTTCGTATTTATGAAAGATTTAAAAGATTATTTTCTGAACGTCCACAAAAACGAGCTGAAGATAAATTAAGAAAAGAGCAATTGAAAAAAACAAATGATGCACAACATGCAACACTTATTGGTTATATTGGTCAAACTTTTAAGAAATATGAACATAAAATTGATGAATTCGGTATGTCGAATAAAGGATTTAATTCAATTTTAAACTTTAGATGAGAGGCATAAAGATTTTGTTAAAAATAAATGGTGCTATGATACACCTGGCGTAATTCATTCGGATCAAATAATAAGTTCATATTTTTTTTTTTCGTTTTAATTCTAATTAAAAGAATTATTTTAAATTTCGTTGCACTCTGTATTCATGTTATTAGATTCATTATTTACTAACGATTGAAGAACTTTTAGAATTAATTCCGAAAAAAATGATAAATCCAAGTCTTTCGAATCAAGCCACAAACATCATTGTATGTATCAGGACTATCTATAATTGATTTCATATCAAGTGCAATCGATGCTGTAAGGTAATGCATTAGATCATAATTTAAGCAATGAAAATAGGTTAAAAAATGTTTTTTTTTTTTAGGATCACAATTTATTCTTCCCTCACTCTACCCATTCTTATTACGAAACTTGAAGATGCTGATAAAACCTATGAGAAATTACTGGGAAGTAAATTACTAGGTATACTAAAATGCGATGATGATATATTAAAAAAATTTCCCAAATTAGAATCATCAGAACCAATTGAAATCATTGGAGAAGCAAGTGACAAAGCAACTTGTGGTATACCAAAAAAATAATATACTTTTGATAATGAATATTGGTACTAATCTTGTTTCTATTTATATAGGCATTACTTCGTCATCGATAGGATGGATTGGATTAACAGTTCCAATTGAAAATTCATGTATATTTCAAATAAGGACACCAGAGAAACGAGGAATTCATATTAGAAAGCCACCATTGATTCCTTTTGGTGAGAAATTAAGAGAAAAAAAAGTAAGAGGATCTTTAGCATATAAACTTGGAAAACCATTTATTAAACATTAAATTTAAATTTCAATTTTTTTTTATTAAATTATTGAATTATTTACTTATTCTTTCTAACCATATTAAATAGTTTATCTTTTGCGATGTGTGCTATCAATCCATGTATTAGTTCGATAGAAGCTCGGCTACAATCTCTTGTCGCTTTTGATAATTTATCTTCTGTACGTTTGTCGCTCATATCTTCTTATATAATTTGGAAAAAAATAAAAAAAAATAAAAAAACCAAAAAATAAAACACATCTTCCAATTTATTATTTAATTGATTGATTACCTGAAATAACGAGCGGTCCTCTTCCTAAACTTGCTTCGCTTTGTTCAAGTTTTTCTGATAAATCAAGCATTTGACCAACTGTATAATCAGTATCACTAAAAAGACCAGAACTTCCTAATGTATTAACCCAATAATTATTCCAAAGTGAATCCAATAAGATTCCATCTAGAGATGATTTGAAATAAGTAACTTCTAATGAATAGTACTGTTTGCAATAAACACCAAAATCTTCAATCTTATTTAATGGGATCGTTTGATATTCAGATGGTTCTTCATTTGGTGGTTTGTATCCTTTTGGATAAGTTCGGAATGCTCCAAGGCATACTTTACCAGATGCAACTGTTCGTACTGGATCAACTACAATCGCTACAAATGGTTCTTGATAATTTTGATTAAGCATCTGAGTAGATACATCAATTCCTGATAACCAACATCCATATCCTGGATGACTATGATACCAGCCAATTGCATTTTCTAATCTTCCAACTTCTTTAGCGGATTCAATATAAGCCGACATGTACTCATACGCCTGAGACTGTGCATTAACTCGAGTCTCTGTACCTTCAACTGGTAATGCAAATGCATCCATAACAATCTAAAATATATGATAATTGATTTAATTTTTCTGTACAAATAAAATGTAAAATTAAACTTACCATTGTATTATCTTCTACTTTACCAAGTAACATTCCCATTACTTCTAATGTACCTCCTGAACGTGCATGCGTTACCATTTTCAACAGAGATAGTGCTGATATTTTAATATCTGTGAAATAATGAGGATCTTTCTCCCATGGTTTTGCTTCAAGAAATTGTTTTTGTTGTTGTTCATCATATCGAAAAATTTCATCGCAGGCAGGAACTGTCTTGATATTATTTTCTAGCTCCCAAGTTGCTCTAGCCATATCAACATCACTTGATGTACTTGCCATTATGGTATTTCAATTTTAAAATCAAAACAATATTTTATGCAATTAATAACTTATTTTTATTTAATTTGATGCTGTACTATACTGAAATTGAAAATTTTAAATTGGAATTGAGAATAATTGCAATTAAATTTTAATGCAAAATGAATATTGAATTTACCTGATAATCACAACCATAATACAATATAAATATAAAATGCAACTACAATCAATATGATAATGAAATAATGAAAATGAATGAAATAATGACAATTGACAATGACAATGATTTCTTTTATTTTAACCGGTGTTTGGTGTTACTTACAATTACAAAAAGTATAGGTATATAAAAGTATATACTCTTTGCAATTACAATGCTCCAGCTCAATGCTTTCGCTTCGTTTCGGCTAACTGTCAAATTTAATTATATGTAAAACAAATTGCAAATGGGAGCGATTACAATGTGCTGAATGCTGATGCTGGCTGATAGCTGAATCGAGACGAAATGAAACGAAAAATTCAGTTGAATTTAAATATTTTCCGAATCGAAATGACATAACCTATAATTTACTTGAGTTGGATACCCACTACGTTCTACTTTGTTTTTATTTTTCGTACAATATATAAATTTATATATTGTATCAATATTTTTAATAATTTTAATTATTTTAATAATTTTTCACTTTTTGATTTTTCATAAAAATTCTACATAAAACGTCGAATATCAAGAAGACGAAATGAATATATTAGCTGTTTTTTTTCTTGGTCACAATTATCTTATAATCTTATCTTATTATCAATTTTCTTGGTCACTCACAATATTATTTATGTTATAACACCGACTACTGTCACTTTCATATTAAAAATATAAAATGTATTAAATAAAAATATAAAATAAAAACAATTTTATTTTTGAGGCTATCCGTTCCGTTAAAAATTAAAAGTTAACCATGGTCCCATGGTGCATGATACAAGAACATAAGAACATACAAACATAGTATGTTCTGTGTTCTTGCAAGAATTAATAGTGTAGCTCACTTAATGTTAACGAACTTTTACGTTTCCGTACCTTCCGTTTTTTTCATTGTGAAATACCTTCCGGTTTCCGTTTCGTTTAGTTTAATTTAAAATTTAAATATTTAATTTTAAAATTTTATTGAAATACATATTTAATTGAAATTTATTATTGTGTTTGTTTATTATTATTATTTAAGGTGGCAATATCTAGTGATTATGATATTAATGACTAATTGATATTAGTATTTTTATTTATATTTGTTGCATTTTTATTTATTTCTAAATGATGCAATAAAAAATATTTTTAATTTAATAAAAAAAAATGTATTTTTAGTTTCATACTTATGTGTATGTATATTTTTTGGTACAAGATGATGCAGTAAAAATTTAATAGAGTTTTAATTGTGAATATTGATTGTGTAGTACATAATTTAATCGACAATAAATCAAATTCAATATACATATGTACTTATAAAACTTTCATTTTTTTAAGAAGAAAAAGAAAAATGACAAAATAAAAGAAAAACAATTATTTTATGATATTATATTATTTTATTTAAATGAAATAAAACATTCAAAAATTTGTACCGTTTTATTCCATATTCTTACAACTCTAGGTGAGCCATTATTGCATCTTCTACAATTTCCTTCCATCGACTTTTATTCCAAATTTTCGTATATATGTATCTAAGAATATCATCCATTCATCCATATATTTTTTTTTTTTATTCTAGGCTGCCCCGCCCCGTATTTTCTATATCCACAAATATTTGTTTGCAGAATTTTCTTGTTTCTGGCAATCTTAAAGCATGTCCTAGCCCCCATATATGTATATAATTATCTGTATCTTGAAAATCGAAAGATAATTTTATGATATATGATATTTTCAATACATTTTTCTAGCAGCACTTAGCAGCACTTTTAGAACTTGTTAGATATCTCAAGATATAAAACTCAGACAGACAATATCATTCATTTCTATTATTTTGTTGAACTGAAATATTGGAAAAAAAATTTTTCTTTTTTTTTTGTTTTTCATAATAATTAAAAATAATTTTGTTCGAATATTAAAATCGAAAAACAAAAATTATATAAGATTTCATAGTTTAGTATATAAAAATGTATTTTCGTATATGTAATTATAGAAAAAATTGAAACAAAAATTTACAAATTATTATTTTAAAATTTATTGCATGAATATTTACAAGTATGTACTTTTTTTTTTTTTGTTGTTTTCCTTTTTTTTTTTTTGATTTTATTTGTTTTTGCTATTGGTTGCTGTTGATTTCTGTTTTTTATTTTTATTTTTAAATTATTACAGATATACAGTTTAATTATATATTATTTTTATTTAAGTAGTTGGTTTCCATAGTTGAATTTCAATTTTTAATTCTATTTTTTTTAATTTTGTTTTTTTTTTTTTTGTTTTTTTTTTCATTTAATATAATGAGCCTTACTTATAAAAATTTCTTAAAGTCGACTTTATTTTAGTAATGACATGCCGAATTTAGAAGTGACTTTAATTTTGGTACTCATAACAGTTTACTAAGTTCTAATTTAAAAAAGCTTTTTTAGAAAGCTCTTTTTGCTTACTACTGTAATTTTACATATGGAATTTATAATTTTGTTATGTCAATAGTCAGTTAGTAGTTATGTCAATTTGAATAAAAAAATTTTTTTTTTTTATTTTATGTCAAATGCTACTATGTTACGTTATGTTATATGCCCATTTTATATTTTGATTTGAAATTCTTTGATAGTTTGATCAAAAATTAGGTTATTATGCTCTTAATAACGACTTAGTAGAGCTCTGGCCACGATTAAAATTTAAAGTCTCTACTAACACTAAAGTTAAGATTAAATTTGTTATGAGTATGAAAAAATAGTTAGCAAAAGATTAAGTTCTTATTAATAACTTAGTTACGGTTTATAAGTAAGGCCCAATATGTATGTAAATTCTAAATAATAATTTATTGTTCATATTACTATATTATCAAATAAATATGACGAAAAAAAGTAAACAAAAACGAACAATTATTCAAAACTAAAATACATACGTATGTATGAGTATGTACCATACATATATGTATATACTTTTGTATTTTCGTCAATACATAATTTTTTTTTTCTAAATCTAACCATAAGGGAAAATTTACCATTTACATAATTCAAATTACTAAACTAATAAATAATTAATTAATTAATTAACAGTATAAAATTAGGCATTGTTTTTGTTTTGTTTAACTAAATAAAATAAAATAAAATGTATATTTGTGAAAGAATATTATTATGACAATTATTGTTCAATTGTTTTAATAGTTTTTGTATATACATAATTATGATTATAAATTGATTCTTATTTTATTGTTGGTGCTATTTATTTATTTCTATTTTTTTATTTTATTATTTTTTTTTTGGAACATTTTTTTTTTCAGATTATTAATCTTTTATTTATATGCTAATATAGTTTAAAAAAAAAAAACAATATTCGTTATATTTTATGTTTTATCAATGATTATTATGTTTATTATGTTTTATGTTTTATCAATGATTATTATGTTTATAGTTGCTGTTGAATCGCTATAATACAAACCGATTCGAATACCGTCTTATCTAAAAACGATATTTAATTGTGTTTATATTGATGACAATATATCGATTTAAGATAAATCGTTTTATAAAACCAGATTAACCAACAAAAGAAAAAATACTAATATTGGTGCTTTTATTAATATTAATATTCAACTAAATCAGCTGTTTTTATTGTAAAGTTATCACCATGCTTTGTTAAAGCGATATGAACCGTTTTATATTCATTTTTCATATCGATATATAAATCGTTTCAATGGAGTTCATTTATTGACTTTTGTAAAACCGATTCAAAAGATTTAAATCGATATGAAAAGTGTTTATACTATAATTGTGTCGATTAGAATCAACAATCAAATGTTATAGCGATTTAACAGCAACTATAAACATAGTAAATGTTACGTATACAGTAAACATTAATAAAACATAATTAAAAAAAAAAAAAAAAATTAAATATTACATTATACATAAAAATCTAAAACAAATTGATAACTTTAGATATACATTATTTTTTTTTTTTCTTTGTTTCTTGAATTTATATTCGTTTTAATAATACATAATAAAATGATTATAGCAGCAATTAATTAAAAATTTTTATCAAAATTTTAAGCAATTAATTAAAAATTTTGCATTTTTAAAATTATGTAAATTTTATTTTATAAATTGTTTTAAATATTCATTTCCATAAAAAAATATACATAATGAGAAAAGAAATAAATTATTAAAAATATGAAACTAAAAGAAAGAAATATGATATCGATTTTTTTAATATATTTAATTTACTGTCACATGAATCTGAATCTGAAGATGAAACTTGAAAATTTCAGTTTCAAAATTATTTAACTTTTTTTTTTTTTCATTTTGATTCTGAAACTGAAAACTAGTTTTCAAATTTTTTTTCTTTGAATTTGTTTTTGTTATAGGGGATACTATAGTTTCCGTGACCCTGTTATTTGACGATGATTTCTTATAAAACAGTCCCAAAATAAGCCGAAAAACAAAAATAAAATTTTTAAATATTTCGATTCGTTTTCTTAAGTCCGTATATATTCGTATAGTCTTAAGTCCGTTAAGAGTTTAAATAACGGGGAGTTCTGATCCTGACTAGGGAGTCAAGTATGTGTCTGTTTTTGTCAAAAAGGATATTGAAGAACGGGAGAGGGGAAGGACGGTTAGGAAAGGATCCTGCTAATCGAGGAATCAACTTAACCGACGACCTTCTTATTGTAGAAATATTTTTAAAAGGTTCTTGTTCCAGGAAATTCTAAACGATTTCAAACAGAGATGATCTAGGATCACTTATCTATTTGGAAGTCAACCTAAGTCTAAGCTTCTTGATTTTATCCTCGATACTCCAACTACTACATTCTGATAAGAGAATGGGGATTGGAATTGAACGGTAGACCCCTGACGCTACCCTGAGGATAGAATTTATTGCCGTTTGAATTTTATTTTTTGCGGTTAGTGAGCAGTCACCAATCAGGGTAAGACCATACCCTGTTATACCATTATGTTTAACATGTTTCATTTTTTATTCTGAAAATAATCAAAATTACAAAACGTAAACATGAACCAGAATTTTTTTTTCAAATGCTTAATATTTTTTTTTTTAGTGTTATGTAACATGTCACACTTAAATACTAACAAATACATTTGAAATTGAATTTGAATTTTTCAAATTCAGATTTCAGATTCATGTGACAGCAGCCTTAACATATAAATTTATAAAATTGATTGATACGTTTGTTTTTATTTTACATTTTCTTTATGCATACTTATGATAAATATATATGTATGTATTTATATATAATTAGTTAATTGAAAATTATTTGTTCAAATAATTAAAAAATATTACATTCAATAATTTGAATATGATTTTTTTTTTTTTTTGTTTTTCTTTTTAACCTACATATTATTTTTAATTCTTATTTATTCTGTAAATATTTTATAGAACAAAATATATATATATATAGATATATACTTTTTCCCAGTGAAATCCAACACTGTTCCAATCAAAAACAACATTTTTCAAATAAAATTCAACACGTTTTCATTGTGTTTGATTGGATCAATGTTGTTTTTGATTTGAAAAATGTTGTATTTGTTTGAAACGATGTTGTTTTTGATTGGAACAATGATGGATTCCACTTGGAAAAAGTATATACATATATTATGAAAATTTAATTATACATTTGAAATATAAAATTTAAAACAAAAAATTTAAAAAAAAAAATAAAAACGAAAAATAAAATAAATAAAATTTAAATAAACTTTTAACCGTTGTCAGTGTATGATAGTAAAATATACATAATATATCCTAACATAAATTTTCAATTAACAGAAAATTTTAATAAAACTATTAGCATTTAATTTGATTATTATTTTTTTATATATATATTATATATATATATTTTTTTTTTCATAAAATTATATTGATTATTATTATTTAGT
Source organism: Villa cingulata (assembly GCA_951394055.1). Classification (NCBI taxonomy): domain Eukaryota; kingdom Metazoa; phylum Arthropoda; class Insecta; order Diptera; family Bombyliidae; genus Villa; species Villa cingulata. The sequence continues at coordinate 50,929,293 of OX596017.1, read as the reverse complement.
AAAATATATATTATATATATGTATATGTATATTATAGAAATTTATTTATTTGTATTTTGTATAAAAAATGTTCGGATATTTATTTTAAATTTATTTTTCATTTTTTACTTTTATATTTATTTATATGTTCTATATATATATATATATTAAGTTTTATCTGCAAAAAAAAAAGCTATCATTTATCAATATATTTATGTATTTATATATGTATGTATGAATATCGAAAATAATTATATTTTAATTATCTTATAAATATATATGTATATTTATATTATGTGTATTTAATTGTTTTTCTTTTTATTATTATTATTATTTATGTGTTTCTATTTGAATTATATTTTTATTTCATTTTCTTTTTTTAATGATAATGTGATGTTGATGAATTATGAAATGCTTTCAATACAAAAAATCCGATAACAGTTGCAGCTGCAATTCCAAGACCAGCTTTCCACCATAATGTTGGATCTTCAGTTATTAATCCAAATTGTCTCAAATGACTAAATAATAATTTAAAATAAAATAAACAAAAAAATAAACAAAAAGAAAAAAAAAAAAATATTCTATTTTATTTTATTATTCTTTGAAAAAAAAAAAAAAAATAAATAAATAAATAAAAAACATAAAATAAAATTAAATGTAATTTGGTAACAAATGCATACAAAGTTAAATATTGTATTTAAAATACATATACAGTAATATTTCATAAAGCATAATAAATTAAAAATAAGCATACACATACGCATATCTATATTTATATACATAATGATTATGTACAGTATATTGTAAAAATGAATTCTTATTTAAATTAAAAATTTTTTTGTTTTGATTTGTTTTTATTTTTTTTTACATTCAAAATAATAATTAAATAAATAAAAAAAATAATAAATAATTAATTTATAAAAATTCTACAAAGACGCGAAAAAATTATGGGAAAAGAATATTTTTGTTTTCGAAATAAACTAATCAAAGTGTACATACTGTCATATGAATCTGAAACTAAAAAATGCAGATTCACTTTCAAATGCATTGTTAGTAAGTGTGACCTGTTTGTTACATGGCTCTGAAAAATTCATCTTTTTTAAAAAAAAAATGAAACATGCTGACAGTAAATGTATAAAATTGTCACATATGTATATCTGAAATCTGAATCTGAATTCATAGCTAAACCACTCAATATAATGTATAATATTTTTATACACAACTTGAAGATAATAAATAGAAGACAGAAAATATAAGATAAGTTCATTCTCCATTAAAATGTGCATCTTAATATTGTATTCGCCACTTAAACTAGTTATAGTTCGATGATTTAATGTTCACTCGATAAAAAAGTAAAATATTATTTTATAACAACAACAAAATTTTAAAGAAAAATATTGAAAACGAGTTTTCAAATTCAGAATCAGAATGAACAAAATATTAAAATTCTGAATCAGAAATTTTACGTTTCAGATTCAGAATCAGACTCATGTGACAGTAGACTAAAACGTAAAATATGAAAGAAAAAAAAATAAATATTTACAATTCTTTAAACAAAATATTTTATTCAATTCATTATAAATAACAGAAAACAATAAAAACTACAAGTATTTTTAAATCCGTTATTCAAAAATCAAATTAAACAAAAAATATATACATATATATATATTATTATTTATATTTTTATCTCATAATTTTTTTCGCGCCAGTTTACATAAATGTACATACAGATACATGCAAAAGGACAATTTTTTTTAAAAAAAAAAAAAAAAAAAACGAAAAATAAACTTTCTTTTAAAAATCACTTTTTTCTTGCGTTAATTATAAATGTAAAATAAATTAAAATAAAATTGTATAAAATTCAAATTTATTTATATTTTGTTAGTTAAAAATAAATAAAAAAATAAAAATCTAAGAAAAATATATACATATACAATATACTCGTATAGTAAAATGAAAATTAATCCAGACTTCATTTGATACCAACAAATGACACTTTCAAATCCATAAAATATATAGGTATATGTATACAAAAATTATAAAGTTAAATCTATTTTTTTTAGAATGCCAATACATAGTACCCCATTATAACATAACACACATAGAAAACATGCCACAATCTTTAAATTAATAAAAATTTAATTGAATTTTCTTTCTTCTTCTTATTCCTCTTCTATATACAGTACAAGCTCCATAATTTCAACCCCCATAGTTTTAACTCTCGATCTTTTCAACACTTAAGCGTTCAACATTAACTATATTCTATAGTTTCAACCACAAATATCAGAACTGCTCTGTAATTTTAACTTTCGTGATTTGGTGCATAAAAACAAATCTATCTAAACGTGTCTGAAAAAAATTTGGAGAATGAATCGAGTGAACTAATTTTTGACGTTGAAAATGATGATAACGACAGTAATTTAGATGAAGCTGAAGAAGATGTGGAAGACATTGAGAAAATAAAACGGTGTTCAAGCATTTGATATGGGCATTAAGGGGGGCTACACGAAACTATGTTTCTTACGACATCACAGTCATCATCAAAAAACTCAAAGAGGATGCGCAATCAATAAAATGAGCTCAATAAAAACCTGTCAAACATGCCTTACATTTGATAATTTTAAAGAAAACACACCCAATAAAAAATATCAACATTAAAACTTAAAAGTATTAAGATTTTCTCTCTAAATATATAATTTATATTTTCAAACATTATATTTCTTTAAATTGAATGTAGAGTTTGTTTTTTCTTTTATGTAAACATATAGAATAAAGTCAAAATACATAGCTATGTGAGTATTATTTTTGTATTTTTGTTTAAAATAGTGTTAATGATATGAAGTTTTCACTTATCCTGAAATTTCAACAAAGCTTGGTTTTTATTAGTTGAAATTACCGAGCTTGTACTGTATTGTATACTAGAAAAAATACTATGTATTTGAATAAATAATCAAACTGAAAAATTTGAAAAAATGATTATAAAATTGGAATAAAAAAAATAAATAAATAAATAAATAAAAATGCATTAAAAATACAATATATACATACTATAAATATTTATACATATATATATATATAATGATTTATTAATATGCATGCGAAAAGGAAGCAAATTAATGTTATAATTAATTATAAATTATATTATTTATAGGAATGCTTATGATATATAAAAATTTGATTTTACAAATATTTTTCAATATGCATTTTTTTTTTTTATTTTCAAGAGTTTTTATGTTTAAAATATTATTATTTGAATTTATGTAGTTAAATACTATGCACTCTATGTATATGCGGATACGTATGAATTTCATTTTCTCTCGATTAATAATACATTATCGGTTTTCGGTTTTCAATTTTTGGGTTTGTTTTGTTTTTTTTTTTTTCGTTTCGCAAAAAGAAAACAGAGAAAAAGATAAAAAGAATAAAAAAAAAAAATTTTTTTTTTCAATTAGATTTTATTTAGTTTAAAAATTTTACACTTACGCTGCTTCCCATAGTTGTACCAACCTGTGCTTGTAAAATAGTATCCAAGCAGCTTGGAAGCGTCTATATGAATTATATGTATTTTATGTATTATATAAATATTTTTATTTTGTTTTCACAAAATATATAAAATAAAACATAAAATAATTAATGATATTTTATAGACACGTTATCCCCATAATAAATGATTCACGAAGAGAACAGCACACACAAACATAAAGGAATAATATAAAAATTAATTTTTTTTAATTAAAGAATTTTATATAATCAATATTTTGTTGTAATATGTATTAGTATATATATTATTGTTATTATTGTTATCATTATTATTATTATTATTATTATTATTATTATTTTATTTATTTATTTATTTATTATTATTATTTTTATTTTTAAATAATTATATAAATTAAAATAACTAAATTTTTTTTTTTGTTTTTTTTTAGTTAATTAAAAAATTTTAAATTATCATTTCAATATTAATTACGTTTTTTCTTTTGTCTAGATTTTAATTTTAATCATTAGAAAATTTTAATTTTAACAATTCTAATTATTACTTAAACTTTCGTCTTCTTATTGTTTTTACATAATCAATTTAATCATAAAAATTAACAAAATAAATGTTCTATAATATGAAAATAATGATAAATGAATTTTTAAAAAGCATACCAATGTTTTTGTATTTTTGTTTTTTTTTTTTTTATGAATTGTTTAATAAAATAATGAAAGAAAAATTGTTTTTTATGAGTAAAATGTATGTTGATGTGTGTGTGATCCAATCACTAATTGCGAAAAAGAAAAAAACAAAAATTGCATCATAAATTTACTTCTGGCAAAAATTATTTTTGTTGTTTCTTAGTTCTTGGTTTTTTTTTTTTTTCATCTTCTTCTTCATATTTCATTTTATCCAATATTCAAAATATAAAAAAATAATGAATAAATTGAATTTTTTTTTTCTCATACATAAATGACCTAAAATCGTAATTTAATATTTTATTATTTTAAATGACAATAATTATAGTTTTCTTTTTCTTTTTTTTTTTTTTGAAATGATTAAATTATTAAATGAATTAAATATGAATATTATTTTGTGTAATAATACTTACGGAAATGCAGCCATTGTTGCAAGTTTTGTATATAATTCTTTTTTATTTGCTTTTAAACTAAACTGATGTGGCGGTAATAATTTATATTTTTGACAAAATTCATTCGGTTGTAATAGATAATCTTGTCTAATTTCATCTAAATCATCTTTGGTACCAACAATCATAACTGGTATTTTACTTTCAGCATAATATTTTATATAAATTCTTGCTATATATTCAAATGATCTTGGATTTGAATTATCATATACTAGGCAAGCAACATCACAATTAACTTCTTGTGGCTGTAACGGATCTAATGGATTTTTAACATCGATATCACGTAATATTAAATGTTTTTCTTGTCCATACACTTGAACTGTATTAACACAATATATAACATTTGTACGAAATTCTTTATTTATTAATGATTTCATATTTTCAACTAAAAATGCTCTACATAATGCTGTTTTACCGGAGCCTTTTTGTCCAATCACATGACACATATACACTGAACGGCTACTTTGCCTTTTAGCTAAATCAATTCGACGTTCTCTAGTTACATGAATAGCAGCTAATTGAGTTTCATTTTCATGTACATTAAAACCCAAATATCCTAAATATTCTAATGTTTTCGGTAAATCAATTAATGTCATTAATGTCCAACGACATAACCAACCATGTAATGTTACCCAACCATTTTCATTTGTTGGACATGATTTTTTAATATCTGTCGAATATGACCATGGATTGGACGGGCATGTACTAAATAAAATTTTATGTTCTTCTGGTGATAATGCACCATCACGATCACGATCGTATCTTTCAAATAATGCCGTTAAAAATTGTTGACCTCTATGCGATAATTCTGTACTACTTCCTGGTGGTATTTTTATTGTTGGATGTAAATATTCTTTACATATTTCTAAATCTTCATTATAACCAAAACGACGTAATACAGCCCATGTTGTTTCACTGCGACCTCTCTGTATGAATAAACAATGTAAAAATAGAAACCCTTTAAGGGTAACAGCATCATCATATATCCCATCTGGAATATTTTTTAATATAACTGCCTTAACTTCATCTAAAATTTGTGGTTGTAACGGTGTATTAAAACATCGTCTTTGAAATAAATTTAATTCATAATCATTTAATAAATTATCACCATCAATGTCACAAATTTTAAATATTCTAACCAATGCCTTTTTACATGCTGGAGTTAGCTTTAAATGAAAATTTTAATTAATTTTTTTATTTTTTTTTTTTTAAATTATTATTTCCTAATTAAAAATTATCCTAAATATAAATAAATATTTACATCTTGTTCTTCCATTACATATAAAGGAGATGTTGGATGAAGAACAGCCTTTTGAGCATAATAAAACATTTCAGAAATATTATGTAAAGTTTTTGCAGAGCATTCAACTACACTTTCAACTTCAGGAAATTCTTCCATAATTGGTAAAACATTCTATAAAATAGAAATTATTTTTTTTTTTTTTTTTTTTTTTCTAAAATTCATTCAAATAATTTTTGATTTTGTCTTACATCAATAGTTGAATAATCAATTGCATCTGATTTATTTCCAACTAAAACGACTGGTTTTCTAGATTCACCTTCACACGCTCTACGAATTAATGGAAGCCAATATGATGTGATTCGTTCAAATGTTTCATCATCATCAACAGCATAAACAACACAAACTACATGTGCTTTTAGAATTTCATCATTTAAAGTTTCATTAGATTGTTCCAAAGCTAAAATAAACAAAAATAATTTTGATATAATGTTTAGTAAATGATAACGGATATACCCAAAAGATAATGTTTTATGCATTATATATATATTCAAAATAAAATAATGAATTACATGAATAATCGACAATATTAGTTGGTACTTGTTCTGGTGTAACATTTGCCGGTATTGTTATTTCTTCAGCTTTGGCTGGTACATCTTCTGGAAATTCTTCACTAACTAAAGATAATATTAGTGAAGTTTTACCGACTCCTTGATCACCAACTAATAGTATACGAACGTTACGACGTGTTGTATTCCAGGCTACCATTTTTTATAGTTTAGTTTAAACTAGAATAGCTTTTCACAAATTAAAAAGAATAAAAATTCAAATAAAATAATTATTTATATATGTATGTATGTACGTATATATTAAAAATCAAATATTGTATATAATATGTAATTAGATCAGACATGATAAAAAAAAAAAATTATCACTTCATTGCATATTGTTTCATAATTTTTTATTAAGTAAGTACTTATGAAATATTATTATTTATATGATTTATAATGAGATTTGAATTAAATGTATTTTTTAAAATGACATGCAAATGTAATCAAAGGTCAAAATTTTTTTCTCCTTCAAAAATTTATAATTAATATTAGAATAATTTTTTTTCCACAGAATGTTTAATTATAATATGATTTTGATACAATATTTACTACAATAACATAACCAAATACCCACAAATATTTGATAGATTTTTTCTACTTTTCAATATATTTTAAATAATTTTATACTTTAAAACCCTATCTACTGATAAACAAATTATTACTTAATTATTTTATTAAAAATATTAATTGCACTTACTTTAAACAGAAAAATTTTTTCTATTAATGAATTACATAAATCCAGACTAAAAAATATTAAGAATCACTTTATATATTGATATTAGGTATTTGTTAAAATCAACTCACACTTTTATTTTTGACATTTTTGTGTATTTTTCTTTGACGACAGCCGTCACTTTATTGTTGTTTATTTTTTTTTTTTTTTTCAATTCGGCAGCATAAAAAGAAATGATAAATGTCACGAATGTCAATTTCAATTTCATTATAAAGCGGTAACACCGTCAAAGTACTATTTACTGGGCTATGTTCCAAAAGTAATTTTCAGTATTAAAAACTGTAGTATGTATTTATAAAATAAAAAATTATTGAGAAAGATGGAAAAATTTTATCTATCCTGCCATCTACCATGATGTAAATATCACAATAGGTGGAGTAATTCTTCTTCTTGCAGCGCCATTTTGCTTGCATATGACGTAGTATTGACTATTGAGTACCAATTGAGTACCATATCATGCAGTTGAGTACTAGAAGTCATGAATTTCATTGAAGTAATCAATGATTGGTTCGATATTTTCAATTCGAAGGTACTCAATAAGAAGGTAGCAGAAATCGATTAAAAACATACGGTCTTGCTCTAGAAGAACAAAATACTATTTTAAATAATATGAACCAAATAGTATTAAATCTAAGAACACCAAAATGTCCTCGTATATTACAATTTCAGAAAGGCGTATTAATCAGCAATATCATTAAGAGCATTATTTATTTATCTAAGAGAAAAGTTTCAAATCGGTTTTATTTTAAGCAATAAGCTAAATCAATATATTCTTGAGAACTTTTTTAGCACAATACGTGTTAAAAGTGATCTGTATGTTCACTCTACTGCAGTACAATTTAAATACCCCATAAGGTCTTACATACTAGATCATTCAAAAAGTTCGCAGCCTTATAATGAAGCAGTATGAATTTATGAACCAAAATACAATTAATCTTCAATATATTCCCCCCTAAGCTCAACGCATTTTTTCCAGCGATTTTCCAATTCATTTATCCCTTGCCTGAAGTGATTTTCCTCGAGACCTCCAAAGTACTCTTCGACAGCCGTTATGACTTCTTTATTTGATGAAAAATGCTTACCACGTAAGAATTTTTTGAGATTTGGAAATAAATGAAAGTCAGACGGAGTCAGATCTGGTGAATATGGTGAATGCTCCAACAATTCGTAGTGTTGTTCCTTCAATTTGTCCATTACAAGGACACCTTTGTGTGCTGGTGCATTGTCTTGGTGGTAAATGATTTTTTTCCTTTGTAATCCTGGTCTCTTGTCCCGAATTTTTGTGTCTAATTGGTCTAAAAGATTTGAATAATATTCTCCTGTTATCGTTTTACTCGTCTGAAGGTAATCAATTAGTAAAATCCCCTTTGCATCCCAAAAAACTGATGCCATAACCTTCTTTGAAGATTTTGAGAGCTTTGGCTGCTCTGGGGCCGAACAGCCGGGCTCGGTCCACTCCGCTGTTTGTTGTCGCAATTCAGGATCATAGTAATAAATCAAGGTCTCGCCCATGGTTACAAATCGACGCACAAAATCAATTCTATCCTTTTGAAAATGACCCAAAAGTTGTTGAGAAAGTTTTACTCGAATGCGTTTTTGGTCAGAATTCAACGAACGCGGCACCCATATTGTCAATAACTTTCTCATACCTAATTCACTGGTTAAGATACTATGCACTGACCCAGTTGAGATGCCTGTGGCTCCAGCTAAATCAACCACAGTTATTTGGCGGTCTTCCAAAACCAACTCATGAACCTTGTGATAATTTCTGGCGTGGTTGCTGCTTTTGGACGTCCTGAACGTGGATCATCATTGATGTCTGTACGGCCGTGTTTAAATAGAGCAACCCATTTTTTTACAGTTGCACATGAAGGAGCACTGTCTCCTAATACGTTTACCATATCATCAAAAATTTCTTTCCTTAAAAATTAATCCTTTTTTAAACAAATATTCAGTCACCACACGGCACGATTTTTTAAATTATCCATTTTCTGAAAACAAGCCAACCACGTGTAATTTAATCAACTGTTTAAACTAAACTATTGGACAGATCGATCTGGAATTTACCGTACGTTCATATGAAGGACTGGTGTTGCCAACACCAATAGCTTTTTGTTTCTAGAAATGTCACGTATGCGTTAGGCTGCGAACTTTTTGAATGACCTAGTATATTAGGTAATCATTTTTTTAACATTATCATATTCATATAATATTATCATCTTTAAATATTTCGGGAGATGTAGGAAATAGAGACCTGGATGAATTACATTGAAACACACTTGAAAATCTAGCAGGATACATTATAAAAAAAATGTAAAAAACATCTTGTTCTCGAAACAGCAATTATCTCAAAGGGAAAGTAATTCATCATGGACACGGGTAAATCAGTTACCTGAAGGTGGGTTAATTAAACCATCAGCAGAGTTTCTTAAACTGATTCTCCAACTAGAAAATTATAAATATAATGTATAATTTATACGGATTCGAATAAAAAACAAAGTATTAAAATGTATTTAATAAATTTTATTTTTTTTAGTATTACATGTTATAGAGATGTATACATAATTAATTAAATGCGAAAAAAAATATAATTGTTTTTTTAATTAAATCTACTAAAATAATGTAATTTTAAATGGTCACATTTTTTCACGTTTTGCTTCATCTTTATTATTTGTTTTTGTATTTTTGTCAGTCTTAATACTATAAATTGCACAAATTATATTCAAATTTTAGATTTTTCACTTAACATAATATTTGATGTATTCTGTATTGCTTCTCGCAATATAAATAAAGTTAAATCAACCTTTTGTACAGTTGCATTTTCTCCTAATAAACCGATTCGAAATACCATTTCAGCAGTTGGCCCTAATCCTCCACTTATTTCCAAGAAATATCTATTATAAAAACGATATAAAATAATTATATTGATCGTTTATATTATTGACACACAATTTTTTTTTTTTTTTACTTACTTTCTAGCTGCATATTCTGAAACTTTTCTCCAATCAACACCTCTAGGAATTTTAATTGAATTAACTGTTGGTAGACGATATGATGGTTCTGTAACGAGCATTTCTAAGCCCATATTTTCAATACCTTTTTGTAAGCGAATCGAACAATCCATATGCTTTCTTATAATTGATATTAAACCTTGTCCGCATACATGTGATAATGCTTCTCTTAAACCATATAATAATGTTGTAGATATTGTATGATGATAAATTCTTGATGATCCACCAAAACAATTCCAATATTGTCCTAGCAGATTAATATCCCAATAATAACTTTTAATTTTTGTTAAACGTGTATTTATTTTATGCATTGCTTTTGAACTAAATGATATTGGGCATAAACCGGGTGGTGCACCTAAAACTTTTTGTGATGCTGTATATGCAATATCAATTTTCCAATCATCCATATAAAATTCAATTCCTCCCAATGATGCAACACAATCAACAATGAATATACAATTATTACGTTTACATATTTCACCAATTTCTTTCATATTAACTTGTATAACACCAGTTGATGAATCACCGTGTGCCAAAAATAAAATTTTTGGTTTATGAATATCAAATGCATTTTGAATTTCATCTATGGTTAATGCATAACCTAATTTTGCTTCGCATAAACGAATATCAGCACCTAAACGTGAAGCTATATCAGCAGCTCTTTTACCCCATATACCAGTTACACCAATTAATATTACATCACCGTCTTCGATAACATTAAAAAGTGATGCCTCTAATGCACCATGTCCTGATGCACTTATACATAATGTAACTGGATTTCTTGTTTGAAATAAATATTTTATACCTTCTTTAATATCATCCATGATCTGTTTAAAAAAAATATATATATTATATATGTATATATAAATTAACAAAAAAATAAGAAAAATTTATAAAAAATAAAATATGTATACTTTTTAAAATAAAATATATAATACATACACGTAGATAGTGTGTACCTATATAATTATCGTATTTAAAATATTTTGCAATTACATATATATGTATGTATAAATGTATAGAGAGAGAATCATAAAACAGGGCAATATACATATTTTCAATGATATGGTATACAAAATACAAATTATACAATATATGCATGTTTTATACAACATTGTTGAAGCTTCAAGGTAAGGGCAAGGATGTTATATATATACGATACGATACGATACGACCTTTATGTAACTACATATATACATATAATAAATATACATATTCACTTTATATAGTTAATTACATGTACATATATGAACATATATTTTTATAATTTTTATATAGTGTTTATTAATTTTATTCATTATATACCCAGCCATATATGTATTTATTTAAAAAAAAAAAAATTATCAACATCTGTTCATCTTTTTTTTTGTAATTATTGATACCTATTTTTAAAATACTAATGTACATACGCATATTTTTAAATTATATACAAATACATACGTTTATATTGTATATGTATATAAATTTTTTTTACGCTCGTGCAATAGTAGACTATGATCGCAATTAATCTAGAAACAAAATACATATGGTATGTACATACTATATGTAAGTAATTATCACATATAAAAATACATTGTAATCATATTTTATGTACATACATACATATACAATATATTAATTAATCAAATAAAATAAAAATTAATTTGAAGATTATGAAAATGTACATAACATATATATACTATGCGTGCATACATATATGGATGTGCGGACATAATCCTTATCTACACTACAATATTATAATAATTTATAATAAAACAATATTTATGTATATACCATATATATACATATGTAGTATGTATATATGCTAAGCAATGAAAATATTTTAATTTTTATTTTCTGGTTATTGCACTTATTTGTCAGTGTGTGTAGGTATTTGTTATCTATATCATTTGATGATCACTTCTTCATTCCATTATAATATACATTATGTATATACGATAAGAATTTTCATTACATAAAGTTTTATATATATACGTATATATATATATATATATATATATATATATTTAATTTAGAAAAATTAAAACAAAAATAACAAACAAAAAAATCAATACATATACGCTATATAATATGTAAAGAAAAAATAATAAAATTTATAAAAATTATAGAAAAAATAATATATACGAGTACATACGAGTACTATGTATATATAATAAAAAAATTTCTTTATACGACATCATGATATAGATAATAAATGTATATTTGTAAATTTTTATTACAACTGCGCTATCTCATCGTATATTTTGTATATAATCGTGTCATATTAATATGCATTATATATGTATACATCTTTAACTAGAAATTAATAGAAATACATAGATTTACAAATTTTATTTTTTATGATACAAATTTGAATCGTATACATATACGAATATAGTATAAATGAATTCACTTTAAAACTATACACTACTATACGTTATAGAATTATTATATAAATAATATAAATAATACAATATTAATTTATACATCGCAATTAAATATAATAATTATAAATATAAATAATAATTATATTTACGTACGTTTACGATTTATAAAAATATAAATATCTCTATTGATTTAATTATAATGATTATAAAAGATTATATTTGAATCAGTCATTTCAAAAACCCATCCAAGACCCAAATCACAGAATTCAAATTTTTCAGGAATCAAAACTGCGTCAATTAAACGAATTTTCAAGTACATATGTACGTAGGTCACTCCCAAAGTTTTGCAATATGGCTAAATGACGAAGTGTTCTGCATTTCCTAATAGTTTATTGTTTTTCGAAGTAGTCTCCGTGATATTTGATACATTTTTCCATTCGGCGAAACCAATCATTAAAACACGATCGCCATTTTTCTTCAGGTACCTCAGAAAGCAGCTGTTGATATGCATTTACTGCACTTTCGGCGTTATCGAAACGCAAACCACGCATTTTGTCCTTCATAAAAGGAAACAAAAAGAAATCACAAGGTGCGAGGTCTGGACTGTAGGGCGGATGAGTCATTTGTTCAACGTTTACAGCCTTTAAAAATTCCTTTGTTTGTTGAGCTGCATGGGGTGGTGCATTATCGTGGTGAAGGATTATGCGCCTTTGGGAGTTTGTTTTTCTTAACTCATTGATCACCTTTGGCAAGCAAGTATTGGTATACCACTCCGCATTTACTGTCTTACGATCTTCAACTGCCAATGTAAAGATATGCCCCGTTTTGCCAAAAAAAGTGACGATCATTTGCTTACCAGCACTCTTGCTTTGTTTGACTTTGGTTGGTTTCTCTTCATCTTCAAAGATCCATTGAGCAGATTGCTGCTTGGTTTCCGGTTCATAGCAATATATCCAAGATTCGTCACCTGTGGCAATATTGTAGACAGCAGTTGACTCCCCTCTGCGAAATTTTTCAATCATATCTTTGCACCAATTCACACGCATCTTCTTTTGTTCGGAGGTCAACCGATGAGGTATCCACCGACAACAAAGCTTTCTGACCCGTAAGTGATCATGCAGGATTTGATGCACTGCTTTCATACCAATATCGAGAGTTGCAGCAATCGATGCATACGTAATTCGCCGATCTTCCGTTAAGAGCTTCCGCGACTTTTCAATATTTTCTTCCGTTACCGCAGTTGCAGGACGACCTTCCCGGGGTTCGTCCTTCAGGTATTTGCGGTTAGCCTGGAACTCTTTGTACCAGCGAAATACAGTTGAAAAGGACGGAGCTTCATCCCCAAATGCAGAAATAAGTCGGTCGTAGCATTCATGATTAGATAACCCATACCGAAAATCATAATAAATCATTGCCCGGAAATTTTCTCTTGTTAATTCCATTTCAACAATAACTTCAGAACCTTTCTGTTTTAATAATTTTTTTTCCACAACACACAGTTCAAAATATTTTTGACTACTGACTACTAAAAGACTAGTGACTGGTTCTAAAAACTAGTTTCTGTTATATCGTTTTCTGTTACCTGGCATTGCAAAACTTTGGGAGTGGCCTACGTACATATACATATTTTGGCTGTATGTATTTAATGCTTTCGGGCTTAAAGATTTGAAATTTCCAATAAATTTTATTATTTATGTATATTATGTATGTATAATACAAAAAAGAAAATCTTGAAAAACTATTCTTAACTTAATGTGATCGTTTTATCAAGAAATATTATACGGTAAAGTATGTAGTAGATATACACATGTAATTTGTACAAAACGCGGTAATATTTTTTATATATTTTTTTTTTTCAAAATTAATACAAATATTATGTTATATTATATATATGTAAAAATAAAATATTTTTTGCTATTATTATGGTATACGTAATCATTTTCTATATCTTTGTAATCTGATGGATTATTATATCGTTAACATTTTTGTAGTTGGTAACATATAGGAATTGTTTGCTAAAACCACTTAAATTACTGACTTAAGGTGTATTATGTTTGCCGGGGAACAAATAAATGTATTGGGCTTCCTTGATTTTTATCCCGAATCGAATATGAGTCTATATATGTATATACCTTTTAAAGAAAGCGTTTACAACATCAATAAAAAAGTGTTTTTCAAAAAAAATTTTACTTATGTGTAGTTTTTGAAATAACCGCGATTCATTTATATTCTAATAATAAAATTCAATTAATTTAACGCAAACATTTTAAAAAATTATGATAATTTAAGATTATATATATAGGATTCGAGATATCTGGTTATCTTGTGCACAACATGTCTCCGAAGTTAGTTAACTGATTTCAATAAAATTTAAAACATAGATACTTTGATAAGAATTGTGGTGCTTGAATGTAGCACTTTTTTTTTTTTTTAAAAAAAATGTCCTTGTTTCCTTTTTACAGAGTGTTAAAGTTGTCAAAATTGCCATTTTTCGGCTTCCAAATGCAAACACTGATTGACCAATTTCTTTGAAATTTTGAATATAGGTAGCCTGAAGGATATTATTGTTATCCTTAAATGGAGCACATTTTTGATTTTAAGTCCTGAAATTTAGTTATAGTTCTTAAAAAAGGAGAGGATTTATTTTTTTGGAAAATCGTTCAACTTTGACTTATACTCGTATTATCATACATTAAATCTTAATATATCTATATGATTTTGGTATCAAAATAAAATTTGGACTTTTCTAAAATGTTTACAGAAAAAAGTGTAAAAACCTTTGTTAAATTTCCATTTTATTAACAGCATTTTTTAAAATTTTTGTATGTAAAATCGTTGCTGTTGTTGTTGTTTTCGAAATTTTTCAAATTCGAATCCTACTCTTAAATAATAAAATAAAATAATATTGTATTGTATTGTATGTACGTATTATCAACACGTATTTATGTAAGATGTAAGAATGTATACGTTCACTATTTTTTTTTTGTTTTCATAAGAGTTTATAAGAAGAATGAATATGTAATTATTTAATCGGAATATGTATTGATATTAATTATACACAAAATTACAAAACAATAAAAGCGTACATAATGTATATATGTAATATGAATTTTGATTTGTAAAATTGTATATTTTTTTTTGCTTTTTCAAATAAATATTTACTACTTTATTGATGATATATAATATATGTATATATAATTATATATGAATATACATAATAGTTGCTTTCGATTTAACAATTTCAAGTAGTATGTACCTACTTGGGGGCTTGAATAGCTCGATGATTGTGGTGTCGGTCTTGTGATCTTGAGATCACGGTTCGAATCCCAACCAGCGCGCTACTCTCTCCCAAGTCGATCATTAATTTCCCATCAGCAATGTATAGCAGTAACTGCGATTACTAATGATAAACTGGATGATATGTATATCTGACAGAATTACTGATCGGCAGTGAATGGACTGAGTATCCGCGTGTGCACTTAAATATACTATATACATTGTATGTATATAATGTATATAATAAAAAAACAATGAAGGTAAATATCTGTGCTAAACCATCTACTCGCGCAGTTACTCATGAAAATTTTTTCAAGTAGCTGGAAGTAGATGCAAGTAGTTACGACGAATAATTTTTGTGTCGTTCGTTATAACAATTTATCCTCTAGAAACATTTTTTTACTCGCAAGTACTTTGAATTGCTAAATCGAAAGCAGCTATAATATATACAATATTATTATATACATACATATATACATATATATAATATGTATATATATATATATATAATATCGCATTCATGTAAAATAAATTTATTAACAAAAATTTGTATTTAATATAGTAAATTATTATAAAATATATAAACAAATATATAGGTACTATATACGTATATATATGTATGTATTTATGTATGTATATGAATGTATTGTATATATAATATTATAAAATTATATATAGTAAATATATATTAACCTGAAAGCATTCTGCATGCATATGACCTAAAACTGGATTTCCGATTGCATCAAGTACACGTTGAGAATAATTTGATGGTCCAGGTCCCATTAATGTTTTATTTGGAACCATTAATGATTTTTTTAAAATTTCTGGCGGTTGTATTTCCATTTTTAAAAGCATTTAAATTGTTTTTGATTTCTATATATATATAATATATGTATAATATATAAATTTTTAATATTATACCTACAATATATAAAATACAATGTATAAAATATAATTTATTTATTTTTTTTTTTTTTATTTTTATTTTATTATTATTATTTCTCAAATTTAATTTTGATTTTTTAAACTATATAAATGTATATAAATATATTTTTTACACGATTACTATATAGACAAAATAACTTCCGCCCGACTAAGAATGTACATACATATGCATATATACTGCGTATAAACAAAATAAATTTATTTGTCCTGTTTTATTATTATTATTATATATATTTTTTTATTGATTTAAACAGATTTGTTAGGGTTTTTTTTTTATATAATATATTTTATATATTTTAATTAAATTTTTTTTTATGCTCTAGATATGTATGTACATACTTTAATTTTATTTGTATTAAATAATTATATGTAAATATACGTGTATTTATGTATATGTTGTTTTGTCTTATCTTATGGTGACTTAATTTTTTATCATCATTATATGAATATTTTAAATTTGATTTCAATTACTTTATTATAATAATAATTATATTTTTGTTTATTTTTTGAGTTGTAAATATATAAATTGTCACTTTTTATCTCTCGTTTCAATTATTAATTTATTTTTATTATTTGTGTATTATTTTCTTATATTTTTTCGTTTTTTGTATATTAATAATATTTTTATTCTTGTTTAAAAAATTCTTTGATAAGAATTTAATTTTTCTTTTAAAAAAAAAATATTTTAAAAATTTATATACTCGTATATATATTTTTTGTATAATTTTTTTTTTTTTTTTTTTTTTTTTGTTATATATAGAACTGCTGTACAACAAATAATTGTAATGTTATAACTGAACATACATTATAATAATAAACATTTAATTTATTGTACTTATTTATAATTTTGAAAAATTTTTTTTTCGTTGTTTTGTTTTTCATTAAATTTAATTTTTTCAAAAATTCAGCAAATAATTATATATGTATTTTGTATGTAATGTAAAACACAAAATCACTGTCTAGATCTTTACTGTATTAATAATATGTATAATAATTAAACAATCTGAATAAAATACTAACATTATAATGTATACAAATTGGAGTGATGATTCTCTTTTATATACTTATATCCGCATTTATAAAATGAATTTTGTTATCAGTTGTAATAAATGTATGTTAAGTAAAACAAAATATGATAATAAAAGAATAATAATGATATATGTATATATATGCTTACATTTATAATAAAATAATAAAGAATAAAAATACATATATGTATGTATATACATTCCTCATATAATATGTATATACATATTTATAATATATTTAAAATAATTATTATTAGTACATTGTATTTATTATATTAATAAAATATTAATTATATAAAATGTATAAATACATATGTATATGGCTAATTCTAATAAAAGGTCAACCTTATATCTATGTCATTTTTTAGATTTCATTATTTTCCGAATTTAAGAAAAAAAAAAAACGGATATTTCAAAATATTTATTTTAATTAAAAAATAATATTCATCGTTTCATTTTTGGGCGTTCTTTTTTTGTAATTTTTCTTAAGATATAGCTAGTTTTGAAAAATCGAAAATTTGTAATAAAAATCCATATTGATTTTGAAGGATGTTATGTCGTCAACATTTTACAGTAGGTCGCCAACAGTTTTGTATAAATTCAGTTTAAAATCTATAAAATTACAATTTTTCTAAACTAGTGAATGAAATGTCAATTTATTTACTTATGGAACTATTTGCCTAATAAATATCATTTGAATTTACGGTTTGAAACTTTGAAGAAATTTATAATTTTTATCAAGATGTCAATTTTGTCTAATTTAGTAGCTATATGTAGCTAAGTATAGTTATGTCGCAAACGGACTTTATTCTTTTTTATATATTTTTTGATTAAAAGATTTTTTACCAAAGACTTTTGGTAAATATATTCATAAGGAAGACTTCTAGTTTGAAATCGTTAAAAAAGTTTGAATAATTTAAGGTATGCTATTGAGTTGTATACTTAACTCGTTCTTTATATCTTGAAATTGTATATGTCGCAAATTTTAGAATTAGCCATATGTATTTATGAATGAATATTTTTATTTTGTGATTATAATAAATTTTTATATACATATATATAATACGAGTACATAAAATTATGTAAATTTTTTTTTTTTTCATTTATATGTAACATATGTATGTATAAAATAAATTGATGCTATTATATACTTTGTAATGATGATGATGATGATGAATTTTGATGGCAAGGATAACAATACATTTTTAAAATTATCAATAAATTTATGTGTGTATATATATATAGTTATTTACTTTATAATATATAATTTCATTATGTATATTTCATTTATTAATGTAAAATTGACTATCGATGAAAAAGCCTTGAAATCAGCTTATAATATTTTATAAGTATATATATGTATATGATATACCTCATATTGCACATTATATATACATTATTGCGTTCATTATATTCTATTAAATTTTTTAATATATTATGTACCTATCTACAAAAATTTTTCTACTACTCACTATATAATTAAATTTATATACATTACATATAATTAAAATATAATGTATGTATTTTCTATAACATCATTTACATTATGTACTTATATATACATACTATATATGTATTCACTCTTTGTGTTTGGTTAATTAATAATCATATATGCATGATCATATTTAATAATAAAATTATAATTATATACTTATACATAAATACATGCATTTTGATAATTAAAAATCATTTTTATTAAGAATTTTATATACATGTGTTTTGTATAGATAATAATATGTTATATGTATATGTACTTATACTATACGAATGTATTTTATGAACATTATTATAATACATACTTTTTATATACTATATTTATGTTAATATTAATTTTCAATAAATTATATATATATATATATAGTACATTTATATTAAATAAACATATGTATGTATATAATATATATATATATATATATACGTATGTATGTATATGTATTTAATATTTATAATTATCTTTGGAACGTGAGTTTATATACGAGATTACTACTACGCCATCCGACAAAATGTCAACGGTCAAAAAAAAAATTTTTTTTTTTCAAGATTTTATGTATTTTTGTTTTGTTTTGATTTTATTTTTTTCATCATCATCTGTCGTGTATTCTATATTCTCTATAGACACATATACTATACTACATTTATTTTAATTTAAATAATTTTAATTATTTTATTTGATCTTTTGTTTTAATTTCGGTTTCGATTTTTGTATTCTCTCACCTTGAATGACTATCTATTATCTATATGTATTTATTTATATATGCATTTATTTATATACATATTATAAGTACGTCTCGTATACAATATATGTACACATCACTACACACAAAAAACAAATAAAAATTTGTTAATCATCAAGAACAATAACCTAAAAACAGGAAAAGTTATAATGATGCGGCGGCTCAAGAATATTTCGGATGGACTTTTGGACATTATTATATAAAAAGAAGACAATATTATAATAAACGACACGAAGAATTTATATTTTACCATAATATGTACATACATACATATATATAATACGAGTACATAATACTATATACATATATATATTTGTGTCTATTATATAAAATGTAATTTTTTTGCGCATTGAAATTCATTTTATTTATTTGATGCAATTTTTTAATTATATTCATTTTATAAAAAATATTTTCAAA
Organism: Villa cingulata; assembly: GCA_951394055.1. Classification (NCBI taxonomy): domain Eukaryota; kingdom Metazoa; phylum Arthropoda; class Insecta; order Diptera; family Bombyliidae; genus Villa; species Villa cingulata. The sequence continues at coordinate 50,908,828 of OX596017.1, read as the reverse complement.
TCTTTGGAATATAGGTATATGTATGAGTTTTACGAACGTATATAGTTATGAAATTGATATACAGTACATATACATATAATTAGTAAAGTGTACATACCATACATATAGAGTAGTATTATGTTGGTTGATTGGTTGCAGTCAGTAGTGGCAGTCCGTTTCCTTTCAGTTTCTAGAAATAGGCTCAATTAGCACTATCTGTATCTAGTATTTAGGATATTATATACATATTTGTGTATTTTTTTTTTATATGAGTAATTAAAATATGCAATTAAAGTTTTTTTTTTGTTTTTAACTTGTACATATATACATACAATGTATATAACACGGACACTCAGTTGTTTTTATGGCACCGCCGATCAATAATTCTCTCGCAGACATTTCAATTCATTTTATATCATCATCAGTAATCATTTATTACTTTTTATGGTTTATATACATACATAAGATTGCTGATTAAATTAATTATCGACTTGGGCGAGAATAGATCGGTAGCTGATGGGATTTGAATTTGGGACCTTAAACATATACCAGTCCAATATTATACAACCGCAATCATCGACCTATTCAAACCTGCTAATTAAATTTATTACAATAGCATAAATAAATGTCATAACTTATCTATAATATATACATATGCATGTACAGATTTAAATGAATCCTATCAGAATTTTGGTATCTAAAAGGGTTTTTGGTACTTTAATAAGTATTAAAATCTAAAATTAAATATAATGGGAGTCTAAAGTCGACTAAATTCCTTTGCAGTTATTTCAATACGCAGAGAAATTATAAATATAATATTGCAAATTTTAGCAAATTTGTTTTTGGTCAAGAGAAAGATCGAAGTATTGAGTATTTTTTTAAATGAAATGTTAGATTATACAGAAATGATACAAATCAATATTTTTAAGTTTACGAACGTTTGTTAAATTGTTTTTTTTTTAAAGATATTTATTATTAAATTTCTTTTATTGTGAAAATATTTTGTTATTTTTATGAAGTTTGTAAATTTTAAAAGAAGCCCAAAATACATAACTTATTTTCTAAAAAACAATATTCTGGGGAAGTGTATATCATTCAATATCGACTAACGCTCTAAAAGCGTTACTTCTTGGGTGGTGTGGAAACCCTTGAAACCATTAGCCCCACCATAAATTTTGGTCACGAGCCGCCACTGGTGTACACAGCAAACATTGCGATAAGAAAGCAAAAGCAATAGCGAAATATTATCGTATAGTGGCAAGTCTTGCATATTGCCACAATATGGATTTTCTAGTAGAGAATGGCATACGATGTGCTTGGAAAAAGGTTGACGCGCACTCTAATTGCTTTGTACGATTGCATTCTAATAGAAAAAGAAAGAATATTAATAAGAAAACCATATAAATGTGTATACTCTTTGTAGATGTTGCCTGTTCAATGGTTTATTATGTTTCGCTTTTATCGCTTACTCGTATATAACCCAAATTATTGCCTAATTATTGCCCATTTATCGTTGAAAACTATATTGCCCTATTATTGCATCCTCGTACTATTGCCCATTTGTTTGCTGGGTAGAAATAAAAATAATTTAAGAACCGCACATAAATGCTCGAGTCGAGTCAAGGTTTCTAGTAGATTAAAATATAATATATCAAGAAATATATCAAGAAAAAATCAATTTTGATAAAAAATTTTCATACAATATTATTCATATACATATATATATTTTAGATTCAAAAACAATAATAACATTTTTTTTGTTTAAAATGAAATAACATATAAAGTTACACAAAAAATCCTTTTAAAAAAATTTTCATCTGTTGTATACATTATTTTTATATATACTTATACATATATACATAATTTTATCCAATTAAAAATGGTAACCAAAACCACCAGAAAAATATTCTTCCTTGTTGTGTATCATTTTTAATGTTATCATTTTTATCAATTATTGTTCCATTCAAAATTGTATTATTAAATAAATTTTCAAAATTATCCTTAGAATATAATATAAAATCTTTACTTTCATTTTTATTAATTTCATTTATATATTTCTTATCAAATTTTTCTTCATTTTTTATATTTTGACTGTTCGAATTTTTACATAAAGATAAAATTGTAATTACCGATAAAAATAATAAAATAATATTTAATTTCATTTTATATATGTATTATCTTTTCTATATAATGAATTTTCTTTTTAATTATGCTAAAATATATTTTATTATAATAATAATTTAGGATTATATTTGAATGATGAATTTTTCTTTAATATTCTTCTTTTATATTCGATTACAATTTATATTATATCGTTGGAATACTTATTTAAGAAAAATACACATAATTAAACACTCGATTTTTCAAACATCAATCAAATTTTGAAGTGTATATTTGTAGTAATTTCGTTTTTTTTTTTTCTTTCTTCAAGAAAAAATTTAATGTATTCATTCAAATAAATGGAATAATAATTATAATGTAAAAATATGTATAATGTGTTGTATATTTTATGCAAATTAACAAATTATCATAATGTGTTCTTAATTATTGTTCATAAATCGATTATATAATTTATCATTTTGTTGTAATATCTAATTACATATAGGTACATATTTACAAATGAAATAAAATAAAAAAAAAAAACTGTTTAAGTGAAAATTTTAATTTATAAATTTTTAATTTACACTCAATAATTATTTTTTATTCAAAATTATCATGAATTTCAGTAGAGTATACGAATACGCTACGATTATACGAGTATAGTCTACTCATATTTCTATATTCTTGAGAAAAAATTGATTTTCTCTCTCATTAAATTGTGAATATCGTACATAACAAACATGGAAAATTAACTAATAACATTTTTTAGTTGTTGCTCTACTTTTTACATACGAGTAGTATTCTACATCTATACACATCATTTTCGGTCTTCAGAAAAATTTGATTTTCTTTATCTCAGTAGATTGCGAATAACGTACATGACAAAAAACGAAAAATTAACTAACAACATTAAATACTTGCTCCTCTCCCATTTATACATACACTCGAGAAGTGAAGGTTATTGACTCTAACATTCTATACATCATCATGTGTACTCGTATTTTTTATGCTTGACAAAAAGTTGATTTTCTTTTGAAGATAAATTTAAAATTGACAAAAAATTAATAAATTCAAAATAGAAAAAAAATGAATTAAGAATGAACATGTAAAATGTTGTCTATAGTAAATTGCTGAAATCATGATATTGATTTGCATTTGGTATCTTTTAATTTCAACAAATTTTCTAATTATTATAATGATTTCTTAAATGAGCCCATAAACATCATAAACCAAACATCATTTTTTAATATTATACTTATACTTTTGGTATAAATGAAAAATATAACGATTATAATCTCTGTTAAATATACAAAATATTGGTAAAGTATTTTTAATTTTAAAATATGTATATAATTTTTTGTATATATGCATATAAATTTTAATATTTTTTTTTTATTTTTAATTTTTTTTTTATTTTCAAAGTCACGTAGCTATGTAATCTATAAGAAAAATTATTCGAGTCGCCGAAAAAAAAAATATTATACATTATTGTATCTTGAATAACAAGAGGTCACAAATGGAAAATATATGTATGTATGTATGTATGTATGTATGTACATAGCACATTATGTTCGTACATATATTATAATAATTGTATTCTATTCTATAATGTTATATGATGAATAATGAAAATTTAAGTTTTTTAAATTCCATATAGTCAATTGAAATAAAATGAATTTATTCGTTCTTTTTTTTCAAATTTTTAAAAAATTTATAACAATTTAAATTAAAATGAAATACAAACAAACAAAAAATTTGACTATTTATAATTAATAATTTATTTATTTCTTGTTAATTATTATTATTTCAATTAATTCGTATACAATATTTCATATTATTTATTTCATTGTATAAATTTATATTTCATAATAATATTATGCACAATTGCATACACCTGATTCACATGTTCCTGATTGTTGATTAACTGCACAATAGAATGAGCATGCTAAATTTGCGTAACCGAATGTTGTTGCAAAATTACTACATGGACCTGTTAAAATAAGATAAATAAATATATGTTATGTGAATTAATTTACATTATATGCGAAAAATTTTATAAATTTAAATAATATTATACATGAACATACTTAAAAGATTGAAAAATATTCTAGGATTTGAATTTCCATCAAAATAAGCACGTCTCACTGATCCTAAAATTTTATTAAAAATATATATATATATATATATACATATATAAAATAAAAGAATTTTCTATTACACATACATATGTATATATAACATATCTACATATATCTACATATATATACGCATATATTACTTACTAACTAAATGTTTTACAGCATTTTCGACATCTTTAGTATCAGAATTTTGTCCTTTTACAACTGCAACAATTGCTGCAGACAAAAAGAATAAAATCACAAGAGTTTTCATTTTAATAATTCAATTTGAATATACAATTAAAAAAAAAATATAAAATAAAAATTTATTATTTTAAAATTTGTATATATGTATATTGTTGTACAATGAATTTTCTTTTTCAAAATATAAAGTTAATAGGAATAATGCACATTATATATAGTATGAAATTTTTCGTCTTTTAACTCGAATTAACTGTTTCTCAATTAAAATGTCATTAAAATAAAATTATAAAATAAATGAAAAAGCAAAAATTTGCATAATAAATGCACATAATTATCAAGAAATATATATATGTATACGAAATTAAAAAAAAAAGAAAAAAAAATTATCACAATTTTATCTAAATTACAAATGTAATTAATTTTAAATTTGATGAAGTTTGCAAAATACATACATATACAAGGTATTATAATTTTTCTCATAGATACTGTTAAAAAATATTCAATACTTATTTATCCTTTGAATCTGATAGATTACAAATTATTATTATTATTATTTATTTAAAGTTATGATTTTATTTTATAGCAAATTGAGCTGACATTTTTTACATGCTGCAGACATTCAAAAAACTATATAGAGTGTTTTGAAAGGAAAATATTACGTTTTACGTAAATGATGTATGTAGATATATTAGCGCTCATTAAAATTGATAGACTGCGATTGCTATAGATCATGTTAACAGAATGATAAACACCAGTCCATGTAAATGTATCCTCTTTTAAAATTTTGAAGGAAATAGATCGAACCGTCGATCAAGAAGCAGATTGTGGGACGCGGTGAAAAATGATCTAGAAAAGATACAAGACTGGAAAAATAAATCCTCGAAAAGTGGCGGCTTTTCCTCGCAGAGTTAAGGGTCCCCTTAAGGGTTGTATATGGCCGTAGAAGAAGAGGAAATACTTTATTTTATTATTTTATAATATTAAGTATTAGATTTCATTTTATTTTAAAAGAACGATTAAATTGAGTTTTTATATTGAATCAATTATGTACTGAAATTTATATAATAATTAAAAATATCTAAATCTGTACTAAGAAGTATAGCTATTAAATATTTATTTTTATTTTATTTCAAATCAAAAATATATGTACTTATTTGAAGTCTGATGAACTGCATAAAAATAATAATGTAATTCATAAAAATAACAATTTCAAATTCAAATTATTTATATTCACCATGCCCATGGTCGTTAATTTTATTTTCATTTCATTTCCGCATAAGCAAGATCATTCAAAATTATACAAATAAAATAGATGATATGTGATTATTTTTATGTGAATTATACAAAATCAAAACTATTGAATTTTGGGATTATTTATTTATAATTATTGAATATTGTTAATAAAAAAAAATTTTAGAAAAAAAAAATTATAATAAATTTGTAAATTCTCTCTATTACTCCATCTACAATATTATGATTATAATTTTTTATTCATCAATTTTAATTTTTTTTTTAAGCTCTGCTTCCGGTGGTTAATTCACGAAATTTCATTCACAATCACAATAGTTATAATTTAAATATTTTTATATAATAATAACTAGAAATTTACTAGATTGCCTGAAAAACTTAAAATTTTAATTACGAGAAATATTTTATCTTCTTAATTTTGTAATAGTCACTCTAATTTAAATTATGAACATTTTTATTTACCCAATGGAAATGAAATTCATCAACAAACACCAAAAATAGCCGTCCCCGTCAGCACGTCCGTAATGCTATAATTTCGTTACAAATTTTGAAACTGTGAAATTGTGCAGTTTTTTTAGCTATATCCAAATCGTTGTATTTTAGTTTTATTAGTTTGGTATGCGATTGAGATTTGTATTGTAATTGTAAATTGCACTACTTTACCTTTACATATTACATTTTTGTGAATTATATTATAATTATATTGTGTTGTTTTGTTGTGTTTCGTATTAAGTATTCGCTATCGCTATCGCTACACAATTTTATAAAATCAAAGCATAAATTCAATTTAATAAATTAAAATTTTATTATCGGATATAATACAATATTATAAAAATAAATGTTAAATTACATAAAGTAAATTAAATCAAAAATTATAATTTTGTATAAAAATTATTTGAAAAATGAATGTGAATTATTTTTTTCTAATGTTTACACAAAAAAAAAAAAAAAAAAAAAAAAATCAAAATATAATTTTCTTTTACCTTATTCGTTTATTCTTATTCATTGTTATTGTTATTTAATTAGTTTCACATTTGTTTGTTGTTCCTTTTTTAGTGTTGGTGTGTTTTACAACATACATAACCATTATTTCTTTATTACATATACATATTTTTCGATGTTGGATGATGGAAAAAAATAAGCAAAACAAAAATTGATTTATTAATACATATGCATATTTACTAAAATAATAAGGGAATTCATGTCAATTTTTCGTTGTTCGTTACGTCGTAGTTTCGTAGATTCGTAGTCTATCTAATTAACATTAACGACCATCTCAAATTTCTTCGTAATTTACTTTATCATAGTTGTTTTTTTTTCAGTTGTCATATTTATTTTCTAATATTTTAATTTCTGTGTCCTCAACTGAGAACTGTCAATGTCAAACATTAACTACGTAACTTTCGTAGTTCAAAAATGTATGGAAATGAACTACGACGGAAAATACGAAAACTACGAAACGCGTGGACATGACATGAATCCCCTTATAGTTGGTGTTAGAATTAGTAGTGGTGTGGTGATGTGATGTGAGAATTCGATAGCGATATATGTTTATGTACATATATGTAGTTATAAAAATACAACAGAATATACATATATTATATTATTATTATACATATACATCATCATCATGATGACCTAAAAATACAAGCTATGTATCTCTCTTTCCTTACACGATTATTAAAAATTTTCGTATCTTTTTGAAAAAATTTGCTATATACACATCACATACTGACATACACTATGCTATATAGTGGATTCGTGCATTCTTATTGTCATCATATTTATTTTATTTATTATTAATTTTTAAAATCAAATCAAAGCTAAATTTTCAAAACGTACATATAAAATATTGCAATTTATATTATTTTCAAATAATAAAAATAATAATAAATTGATGTTTGTAGAATTTCTTTAGTGTTTGTGTATATATATATAGAATATATTCATTTATATTGCATTGCATTACATATTAATTTATAAAGATTTTAAAACTTTAGGTGTAAAATAAATTGAATTTGTGTGGTGTAGTGCATAGAGGTGAAAAAATTTCTATACAAAATACGCAATCTGAAATCACCACAAAGCAAAAAAAAAAATATTTATGTATGTATAATAGGAAGAAATAGAGAAGGCGATAAATACAATAGAATAAATAATATTATGATGATAATAAAAATTAAAACAATAGATTGATCGGTTGATGATTGTTTGTTGCTGACCGTCTAAATTTAAATATAAAAAAAAAAAAAAAAATTGTAAACACAGTGCATGTAAATATAATATGTGTTTTTGATAATATAGGTATATGACGTACTATATACTTTAAATGTTTAAATGTTTAACGAAAATGTTTCGTGTAAAAATTTGTCAAAGTAAAAAATAAAAATTTTCAATTACTAAAATTACAAAAACAAGAATCAACAAATATAGTACCTATCAAAATATTTTTATACAGACATTATTATGTACAATTAAAAAGAAAAAAAAATATATGGTGCAATATAGTATACACTAATAATAAAATAGCAGCAAAATGTACAATTTATGTAGGATATATACATAAACAAAAAGTATGTTGTATTTTAAATTCTTATTTTCAATATTTTTAGCAAATTAAAAAAAAAAAAATTAAATTTATTTTGATTTATTGGTTTATATTATGAGTAGAATTTGTGTGTACCCAAATTTTGTTTTTTGAAAATTTTTTAAAATTTCTATATTACTCCTGTTAGTTTTTAAAATATGAATAGGTATACATACCTCCTATAAATTATAATTTTTGGAAAAGATAAACTTGTATGTAGTTAACTCGATAAATACACGGTTGTTTTAAAATATCTGATCGCCGAAAGCAAAAATTTGTAATGTGTATGTATAAAAATAATTTAATTTTTTTATATACATATTTATGTTACACATATTTGTAATAAAAATCCTATAAAATAAAATATAGAAATACACAAAAAATCAAATCTAAATTATTAAATATATTACTATTTATCATAAATTTTATGATATAAAAATGAAAAGAAAAATGTAGAAATGTAATAAATTTAATATTACAAATACCAGTGTAAAATGATAAATTTGAATATTAATTTTAATATTATATAAATTAGAATAATTTTTTGAAAAACAATAAATAAGATTAATAATAATAGAACAATATAAATTCTGTGTAATAAATTTATGTTTACAAATTTATGACATTTGTGAAAGAGATAAAAGAATAATTATTGTTATACATTTTTTTTCCTTTTCATATAATTTGTTATTTATTTTATTTTTGGATCGTATAAATATATTTTACTCTTTCTTTCTTATCCATTTACTAACATTTTTATTTATGATTATGAATGATTCACAATCACAACAAAATTACTTATGATGATTATGTTTGATGAAACTGAAATTAGTATTGTCAGATTGCTAATATTTGAATTCGATTCGATTCATTTTCATTGTGTATGATGTGACCCGATGTAACCTATTTCTTTCAGGGAAGAAGAATTTTACATTAGAAATTCAAAAATCAAATATGATATAAATGAAGATATATTATGCAGATAAGCATATAATATCTAAAAAATTTATAATTTACACTATTTTAATAAAAATGAAATGAGTATATAATACATAATTGAATAATGTAATAGTGGTAACTGGTAATACATATTTTGTAACGAAAAACGAAATGGAATCGCAACAATTCTGCGCATGACTTTGTCTTCTTACTTTTTGGTATTTATTTTTTATTTCTAAATACATTAAATTTGCATTTGTCTATGTACATTTTTTTATATTATGCATTACGTTATGCATATAATAATGTACATATTTATAAAAAAAAAAACATTCAATATTCAACCATATAATATATGTACATAACTTTAGATGAATTTCTTATATTTTTTGCGCAAGAACAACTGATTTTTTCCCTTTTTAAATTTAAACAAGTGATACTGATATGATATTCCTTGTTCTATAATATTTACTCTTTCTTAGTATGTCTATACGTATATATTTAAAATTATAAATCATATACCTATATGTATAATCCTTTAAAATTAAAAGAAAATTAAAATATACATTATACATAAGTAAATACATAAAAAAATTTTTCTTTAATACGTACATATGCATATACAAAACTGATAAAGAATAAATCAAAAATTTATAAAAAAATAAAATTAGTATTGAGAAAACGAAATCAAGCAAATAAAAATATCTTTACATCAAATTATAAAAGAAAAAGATAAGAAAACAAAAATAAAATTACTTTGGTCGGTATACTTTTACGCGAAAATAATGTTCCACGTTAAAAAGAGATAAAATAAAAAATATGTATAGCTATATAAAGCAATAATCAACTATTGCACTTACTTATTTACTTAATTATTTGAATTTGGATGTATTTTAAGAAGGTAGATAATTCAAAAGCAAAATTAAATTTTTTAGTCTAATTATTGTTGTTCGTTTTGTATCCATATCCATCATATAATTTAAACGGAAATACAATTTAAGATAAATTCGTGTAAAAGTGAATAAAACACAAAAAAACATCGCGTAACAAAAAATAACTCAAGCGTATTTACGAAAAAAAGAAAAGTGCATTTTTAAACATCCAAATCCAATAAGAATATTATAAGAATTTATAACTGTGTATGTATATTATTTATTTTATTTTAATTTGTATTCATTCATATTCATATTATATATTTTATACATAGAAAATGATAGAACATAGAAGATAGAATGAATATTTTCAAGTTGGTATGTTCCATTGTATAGAAAGAGAAAACGTATGTTTATTGGTAGAAAAGAGAAAATAGTTGTGATAAAAAAAAAACATCATGATTGATGGAATAAATATATATAAATAGATATAATATAATGTACTAGACTTAGACACAATGAAAGCAGCTAGTACGAAAGTCAATAAAAATCTGCTCTTATGTGACATATTTCGATTAATTCGATTTATATTCGTATTTCGTACTGATACACAATAAAAGTAGAATTCAATTTATTAAACAGTTGAAAAAAAAAGTAGTTAAAAGTATTCTTGAACAAATTTGAAATTTTGCTAATATAACTTAAAATTAATTTTTACACTTATTTATACAGTTTTAAAATTTTACTTATTTTTACACAAATTATCTATCTATATATTATATTCTATGATATCGTATGATATTGATATACATATTATATTTCACAAGGTACCAACCAATATATCATAATCTAATTTGAGTGTGTTTTTATAATGTTGACTGTGACAGATTTTCATGTTTTTATTCTACGTCACGCCAGCATATTTTAGCTGCTTTTGGCAGCTGATATCTGATTTGATTGTGTTTCATATTTAATGCCTAATATATTTATTTTATATAAAAATAAGAAATGGAAAATTTATTTATCACTTTTGTTGAATGTTGATTGTGTAGATTGTAGATTATAGTGTACGGACTGTGCATATAAAATATATAAAAATAAAAAAAATAAAATTAAAATTATTTAAAAAAAAAAGGAAACATACGAAACATTTTAATGAGATAGATATCGTTTAATTTTAGGAATTAAGATTAAAAAGAAATTAAAACAAAAAAAAAATTATTTATAAATAATAATACATATTATGTAGATAATTGCTATTGCCGATTAAATTAGCCATGCATAAGTGAAATAAAGTATATATACGTATTATGTGTTTACTTGTGTCTTACTTTTTCCATAAAATCCTTTTCTGGATAAATTGCAATACAATTATATATGAATAGAACAGGTAATATATGTAATAGTTTTGTTATTTGTTTTTTCAACCCATTTTTTTGTTCAATTTGTGGTATAAATTAGTTTTTTTAAAAAGAAAATCTATCAGAGATATTGCTTTGTAAATAAAATATAAATATTTGAGATTAGTTTATTATTATGATGATTGTGATTGTGATTTTGTGAATTGTGATTATGAATATATAAATTAAGTAAATGTAGATTTAAATGATATTATATATATATATATATATATATATAATTACACTTACACTATAGCAAAAAAAAAAAAAAATCGAATATAATATTTTTATTTATTTAGTAATAGAGAAATAGAAACAAGACTAGTTGCGTATGAAATGTATATTGTATATGTAATATGTATGTATATATGCAAACGTAATATAAATGTAAATAATCATATAGATATAATTTGCAACTTTGCAAGTGGATTTAAGTAAGAAAGAGACAAATAAATACTTTAAATATAAAATAATAAAAAATAATGATGCATATCAAATACGAATATGTACGATATTATACCTACGTTACGTCTACGTGATGTGATGTTACGTACGTTACGATGTTGATGTTAGTACAATTGGTATTTGGTACAGTACACTACAGTACACAGTGGTACAGTTTTACAATAGTAACAGTATGCACAAATACTACATAGACATACATATATAATATGTAAATATATACATTTTTAAAAATGCATTCCATAAACGGTTTTATTTTTGTTTTTATTTATATTTTTCTTTTTGTAGGTAGAATGGTAGAATATATAAATGTGGATTATTATTGAATTATTTGTATATATTTTTATGCTTTCTTTGTCTTTCTATCTTATAGCTTGTTGTATTTGTATACACCAAACCAATCCAACCAAACAGAAACACTGGTTGACTTGACTGGTTTAATTTAGTTTTACTGGTAGTGTAGTGATGCTGATGATAAGTTTAAGTGGTGTTTTGTTTTTATTATATAGTAAAAGTAAAACAAATCGAAGGATTTGTGTTGTGTATGTACTGTTTGCTCTCTTGTTGCACAAACATTTTTTGTTTTTTTTTTTTTTTTGTTTTTTAAATTATACATATAAATATAATATATGTTTTGGATTTTGTATATTTTGTATACGTTTTTGTATATTTGCCTGTTTTTTAGGTAGAAAATAGAGTATAATAAAAAGTCAGAATGTGAAAATTTTGCAAAGAAAACTTGCCTGATCTGATCTTGTATTACTAGATTTTTTTCTTCCCTTTTTGTGTTTTTAAAATTTCCATTTTAATTGTCTTTTATAGATACGGATGCAAAAGAAAAGAATTTAAAAAAAAATATATTTTTTCAAGTAAAATTATCAAAATATTATTTTTTATGAAAAAAAAAAAAAACTATATAATATATATAATATTAAAAATTAATACAATTTTTATGAATATATACGATTACTTATGTATGTACCTATATTAATTCAAAATTGATACAAATCAAAATCGGTGCATTGTTGTGAATTTACGTAGTACATAAATATTATTATATTGGAATATATATACCTACATTTATACAAACTAAAATAAAACATTATTTTATCTCACATTTAAAAAAAAAAATAAAATAAATGCTTTCAGTGTTTTTTGTTTTTTGTTATAGGTAATAAAAACAGTTTTTTCTCTTTAAAAAAAAAAACAAAAAAAATGTAATAAGTGCATATTTTAAAAAATTTTCAAATCAATTAAATTCATTTCTAATCTACATTTAAATTTCTTTATATTCGGCATATTTCCATTTTTATTATAGATAGGTATCTAGCTATATAAATTATTAACAAATGACAAATTTTTTCTAACTAATTTAGTTACACAAAAAAAAAAAAGAAAACTCTACCTACTTACCTGTTTTTCAAGTATGCACTTGTACTATCAATTTTTTTTTTTATTTTTTTTTTTAATAAAGAAATTCAAACAAACGTAATTGCATATATGCATGTATGTATGTATATAAGTGTTTACCCTATAATTCTGATTGAATCCTATACTTACAGGAATAGGTGGCTAATTATTTACATTGTGTGTACTTTTATAAATAATAATTTTAACCGCTGAAATTTTTATTTATATTCTGCCTGTGTCATCAAATATGTAAAACGAAATTGAATGTATATATGTACTTACTTACCTACATCCTATATCCAATAATAATAATAAAAACTATCAGTATGTTTCATATTAAAAGTAATTGTTTAAATATGTTTCTTACAAAAATAAAATAATAATTAATGTAGTATCTACACATATTAATTGAGAAAAAAAAAATTTGTAAAATTGATATTAAAAAAAAATTTCTAAGTTGTAAATTTTGTGGAAAATATAAATTTTTGGTCCACAAAATAATTTGAAAAAAAAAAAAACAACTCAGAAATGTAAAAAATAAAAATTGATAAATACCTATTTCATTTTAATAAATTATTTATTAATTTTCAATTTAAATTATACCTAATTCAGATATGTATTTTTTTTTTTTATTCATTTTTTGCTGATATTGAAAATAGATAATCATGTAATGTAATTCAAGAACATTATTAAATATGTAGTTCACTCTCTACTGTAATTTATATAACATCAGACGAAAGAATTATTCTGATTCAAAAATTTTTGTTACACATAAATACTACAAAATAATTAAAAAGATAAAAAAAAAAAAATGGATTCGGATGAAAATAATCCAGAAACTACAACTACATCTGATGTATCAGATAGTCGATATCATAGTAGAAATTATGATATGTCGAAATTAAAGAAACAAGAAAGAGATGAAGAAGATAGATTTGTTGTACAAAGTAGTGTTGTCGATAATTTAAGAAATTTTGAAGAAAATACAACCGAAGAATCATCATCACAAGATGATGATAAACAATATGAAAATATAAATCAAAGTAATCAAGAATATGATAATATGGGAATGAATTCACCACAATCTGATACAGAAGAAAAATTATGCAAAGAAGAAAATGATCAATTTATATGTAGTGGTGAGGGTGAAAATGTTTCACAACAATCATCTGGAATAACAGAAGATGAAGGTCCATTATCATTAAAATCTGAACAACCAACAAGTCAAGGTACAACAGCAACATTTTCACCGCCATATGATGATTCTCAACTGTCACCTGCTCAAAATCCATCATCACATAATCATAATTATCATAATCAACAGCAACAACAGCAGCAACAGCAACAGCAGCAACAGCAGCAGCAGCAGGCAGCAGGTCTGTCTCCGGTATTAAATCCTTCCGTTGTTCTTCAACCATTAGAAATAGTTGCCAATGGTACAATACCAAAGTCTGGAAAACCTCTTATGGCTGCCATCAATAAAAAATTGAGTAAGCCGAGAGGTCGACCTAAGCGTAGCAAGGCACTTGTAGCGATGTACCAAAGTGAGGTAATATTATTCAATAAATTATAAATGTACTTAATTTTCATGTACTAATAATGAATAATTATAGATTAGTGACAATACAGTTGGAATCAAATTGTGTATAAAAAAATCTGATGCTACACATCCAAAAACGAAAAGTCGAAAAAGATCGCGCAAATCTAAACACAGAGATGATAGTGATGATGAAGGTATATACAAAAAACGTAGAAGAAAGGAGAAAGCGAATAATAATACTGATAAACACAAGAAAAATGATCGTGACTACAAGGAACCAGTTGAACAAAGTGTTTGGGGAAATGCTTTACCAGAAAATATTTTATATGATGTAAATAATATATTTTTATTTGAATGAAAAAAAAAAACATGATTAGCAAATAGATTAATTTTGACTTGTAATTCAATAGATATTTAGTAAAGTTGTTCAACAAGAGGGTTGTCTTCCCACATTGTTTCGACTTGGACGGGTATGTACGCTTTGGAGAAGGGTTTCATTGTCACCAACCCTGTGGAAAAATTTGGATCTTAGTGCATGGATAAAAGAGAAACATCGTACAGAACTAAAATTAAAGTGGTTAATAGATAACCGTCTTAGTGGTTGTACAGAATTAAATATTTGTAAGTTGAATAAAAAGATTTTTTTTTTTTTAACCTTTTTATATTATATAACAGCAAAAATGTCAATACAACATTAATTTTATATTTTATTTAATTTATCATCTTGCAGCAAATTGGAAAATTTCCGACATACAATGCGTTCTTGATAAGTTAGCTGATGCATGTCCTGGTCTAGTTGGTATTACATTAGCTGGATGGAAGGGATTCACTTCAAATCATTTGAATTTTTTGGTTGAAGAATTTACTAAATTGGAAAGAATAGATTTAAGCTCAATAAATGTAATATTCTCTTATACACATAACCATTATAATATTATATATATATTTACATATATTTTTTTTTAAATACATTTTTTAAATGTTTATTTAATTTAATTTTCAGATTGAATTGAATCCAAGTAAAAGTGCAATAGGTCTGCAATCTTTGTGCAATGCAATTCAAGCCTTGAATGGTCGCTTAACACATTTACATTTAGCACATAATCGTTTGGCTGGAATACCACAAATCGTATCTACTTTATCGGTAAACAATTTATTTACAAAAAAAAAAAAAAATTGTAATATATGTATACATATGTAATGAATTTAATGAAATTTATTTAAATTTTACAGACAAATTGTCCAAATTTAGTTCTTTTGGATCTTTCAAATGTACGTACACTTGCAACATCTCATGGGATTTTACATATTGAAAAATTACAACATGGTTGTCAAAAATTAAAAGTTTTACGCATAACTAATTCACAAATAACATTAAGTGCGACAACATTGCAATATCAAGTAAATATTTATAATTTGTGTTATTATTATTATTATTATTATTTTTTAAATAATTTTATTTTATTATAATATACACGCATATTTTATGTTTATTTAGCTTGATTCACCAGGTTTCCCAGAGCTTGAAGAACTATCAGTTGCATCATTAATTGATGAATCACGTCTAATGAATGATAATTCCTTGCAACGTATTTTGAAAAAAAGTACAAAATTAAAATTACTAGATGTTAGGGGTTGTGCTAGACTAACGCATGATAGTCTAATACGTTTACCTGCATGGGATTTAAAGCATTTGTTTTTGTCTGGATGTTCAGTTACGAGAGATGTAGGGTATGTACATATTTATTATATAAAATATTCTAAATTCTACGCGCTATAAAATTTAAAAAATGAATTTAAAATATAAAATGAAATTTTTTTCACATTATCATGTCAATTTAGGTCTGGTTTGGAATTAATTGCATCAAAATGGGCACATAGTTTAATTGAATTTGATTTAGCATGGGCAAATATGCAAGAACCACTCGATAATGCATTACGTGCTTTAGCAGAAAAAGGAGCTGAATCACCATTAGTGTAAATAAAAAATAATTTTTTTTTTTTTATTTTTCATAATTTGATTTTATTGCAATTGATATTTAATTTTATATATATATATATGTATTTATTTTTTCTTTTTTCTAAATTTTTTTTTAGTCATTTGAATTTATGTGGATCATCGGTTTCTGAAGATGCTGTAAAAGAAGTTTTAGCAAATTGTCCATTATTGAATTCAATTAATTTATCATCGTGTCGTGGCTTACCACGAGGTGTTAAACGTTTAATGCATGGACCGTCAAAAATTCAAGAACTTCGTGAAGTTCTAAAAGTTCAATTAAAAGTTAAACCACCTGGTGAAACTAATAATGATAATGTTAAAAAATGTGAAAATTAAAAAAAAAAACAATTAATATTATATATATACATATATTATGTGTATTCTCCATACACATACAAAACAAAAAATCACAAAGAAATATTTAAAAAAAAAAAAAAAAATAAAAATAAAATAAATAAATGAAAAAAATTTTTTGAGAAAGATACACATTTTGATTTAATTTATATTTTAAATTGAAGGTAATTATTTATATAAAATATACGCATTTCAATAAATTAATTATATGAATGTAAGTAAAATTATATATTTATTGCATTTAATTACAGCTATCATTTGAATAGAAAAACAAATTTAAAATGAAATTATCTATGGGTACACATTTTATTAATGAACATAAAAATAAAAAAAAAAAAAAAAACGTAACAGAAACAACGCTAGTCAACCAATATACACTGGATAAAAAAGAATTTTTACAATTTACAAGTTTATATGAATGTGCATATGTCAAAGAATTTTAATCAACGACGATAATATATTTGAAAAAACAAAAAGAAAAAAAAAATGCAATTTTATTGAAAAAAAGAAAAAAAATTGGAATTAAGATAAACATTGAATATTTTAATATGAATAAAATAAAAAATAAAAAAATATGCATACCGAATATAAGGTATATGAACATACACAATTTTAAATTATGAATTTTCACATGTATAGAAACAAACATATATACAACAAAACACAATACATTACAATAAATTTACAAAATAATCATTAATAATTACAGTTACAATATAGTGTATTATTGTATACAACAACAACATCAACAAAAATGTAAATTACAAAAAATTGAATAAAAAAAAATATATTTATTTATTTGTATGTTGTCAAAGAAAAAAAAAATGAATTGAAAATTATTGTAAAAGAAATATTTTATTATATGAATGTTTCTATAAACAAAAGAAATATTTTTATTAATTCACAAAAAAGAAAAAAAAAAAAAGAAAAAAGAATTTGTATTAAATATTTGAATTTAAAAAGAAAAAAGAAAAAAAAACAAATTAAGAAAAAATAAAAGTTATTTATAAATAATTGCATATTATCACATATTACACAAATTATACATCATCGATAACTCATCTCATTTTATATGTGTATTTGAATTTTAGATGACATGAATGAAAATGAAAAAAACAAAAAAAAACAAAAAAACAGAAAAAATCATTTGTAACTGAATGTACTCTGCTTCAAAAGAAGCATTTTTATAGCTTAAACACAATTCCAATGATAACAGAAAATCATTGGGTGCGTTCAGTTCCACGCAGCGATGTAAAATTTTCCATCGTTGCAATAATTTCTCTTACTGGAAGACTTCGCTGCATAGTCACTACTTTGCAGCAGCGATGGAAATATTTTGCAGCTGAAAAAAAGTTTGCTTTAAAATTCATCGTAAACAAATTTTGACATGTTTGAAAGATGAATTTTAATGGTTGAAAAGTTAATACATATTTATTAGCAAGGTGTATAATTTTTTATTATGAGAGTGATGAAATTACTTTTCATTTTGATGGTTTTAAAATGCTAATACTTAATTTTAAGTTTTTCAGGAATTTAGGCAGCAAAAAATAAAAAAAAATGCCATTGCATTAATATCAACCCAACCTACTTACTATCAACATCAACTGTTCACAGCGGATTACGCTGTAAACAGTTCAGTAAATTGTATGTAGGGATTATCTAAACATCGCTGCATTTTCATCGCTGACTTGCATCGCTGCAATGAACTGAACGCAGCACCGCACCCATTGTTATACAATATTTTTTTTTTTTTTTTTTTTTAAACAATCAACAAATTAAAATATTAGATTTTTGAAAAAAACATTCATTAATTCAATTAATTTTTCTCCAAAATTCATTTTTAAATTCAAAAATCACAACATAAAATCTCCATTAATTAAAATTAAAAAAAAAAAAAAACAATTTATTCATGGAATTAATGTACACTGCATGGGCGGGTCGGTCGGTCATAAGTGTAGAAAGCGCTGAGCGCACCCTATAAAATTTGAAAATACATATTTAGAAATTTTCATCGATTAAAATATTGTTATTCGAACGATACAAGAAAATTTGAACATTTGTATACGCTTAAAAAATATAATCAACACGTATAATCATATACTAGATATTGGGCTATATCCTCGATACACATAGCAAGCAAATAAGCAACTTTGCTAGCGGAATTCGACGTTTTCACATCCTCGATTGTTTTGACAGTCGCAAATTAGCAAAATCGCAAGAATATTTTGCGATCAGAGAAAAAGTAATAGCAATTCATTTAACAGCAAGCATAACCTCTAGAATACTACTTGGTTTATATTGAGATTGATAGTTTTTAAAATTTATTTTCGTTCGTGTTTTATTTAGGTATATATTTTAAGTACACAAATTTTGTATTAGTTGTGATAAATATTTCCATTTGTTTTTTAACTTGTTTTTAAATGATATTTGATTAATAGTTTCATTAAATATATCCATACTTACAGCAAATAAGTTCTCGTCGACTTTCCAATATATTCAATAAATTTAAAACTTCAATTGAAGTAAAATTCGGCTTTCTATTTTTTGAAGAACTCATATTTTCATAAATATAAATACATATTAAAATTTAAAACTAAATAACTAAACGAAATATAAGCAAAGCAAACGTCATTTGTCAATGGGCCTGATCACGAATGGCGATAAAATCGCCAATCGCCTCGCCTGTCAAATTTTTGTATCACGAATGGCGATAATCGTTCATTTTAGGCGATTTTATCGCCTATTTAAGGCGATCAAATAATTGGTATCGCCTAGCTGATATTTGAGGATACATTTTTATTTCATTAGTTGTGTTAATTTGTATTTGTGTTTCGACATCGGTGGTGAATTATAAAAAATAAAAATGTATGTATTTTTATTTATAAATTATATTTAAAATAAATATAAATTAATATAAATTATTTTTTCAAGGATTAAAGTTTCTAAAAAAGAATTAGAAAAACTCGTCGAATTTAAGATGACGAATAAAGAATTCGCAAAAGGAATTTATAAATCTGTAGGTGGAAGAGAGAAATGGAAAACTCTCACAACAAAAACATCTTTAGAAACTCTAAAAAAAAAAAAATAAAAAAAAAAAAAAAATTAGTTTAAAAAAAAGTTAAATTTTTAAATTTTTTTTTTTTTTTAAATTTTTTTTTAAAAACTAGTTTACAATAATTATGCCAAAATAAAATTTAAATCATCTTTTTGACATGAATGACAGTTCGAAACGCATAATATTACACGTTACGCATGGTAATGCTATTTAGGCGAGGCGATCGCCTTACGTGATACAAAAATTTTATTTTCTCGCCTCGCCTCAATTTTGGCGATTGGCGATTTTATCGCCATTCGTGATCAGGCCCAATAATTTAAGGTTTTGTTTGCTATGCGTTGAATTCAGACAAGTGCTGAATGAAAGAAAATGGCCGACTTGCAATTGCAATCGAGGATGTGGATTACATCAATCGCAATTAGCGATCGCAAATTCACCATATTTGCTAGTCGTTATTTACGATTTTGCTAGACGTATGAGGATATAGCCCATTATAATGTATAACTTCGTATGTATAACGTGTAAATGTTATACACAATAAACTGTTTACTAATTATTTGTTTTCATTGTATAGTGCTGTAATAAACTCTGCGCCTATAACTTTATATGAAAAAATCAAATTGACCAATAATCGTAAGCAATTTGTCCGATGTACGATTCTTATTGCTTGCATAGCGCAAAAAATGTGCGATATATATTATACTATTAGATTGATATAATAGGTATATTCAAAGCACTTAGGCATATGCGTTTGGTTACATTTACTGAACATCCTCTGTTCTTAGTGACCGCATGCCACTGATGTACAACTCTATACATCTGCATGTATTTAAAAAAAATGTTTTATAGATATAAATATCGTCGTTCTGCGTTGGTCTGCGAATTGTATTTAAAATATTATGAAAAATAAAATTTTAATGTCATCATAAATAATTCGAATATGTGTTATATATGTGTAACTTCATTTATCATCATTATTATTATCAACATCATCATCTTAAATATATAACGTAATTAAAATTACATATATGTGTATGTGTATGTCGAAGAAGTAAAAAAAAAATCAATAATCAATAATAATAACACTAAATATATGAATACCACATGCATTTTGTTTTTGTCAATGAAATTATAATAGAACTAAAATCCAGAGGCGCGATTATGGAACTTCGTTATAAATAAGGAAAAGTAAAATAAAGGTAAAGTGGATAAAAGTAGGATAAAAGGATTCCACGATATATAATTATATTTAACAAAAATATATTTTCACAATTAATTGACAATAATTATCTGTACAAAATAATTATTATATTAAATAAAAATTAAATTTAAATCATCTTTTTACATTAATGACAGTTCGAAATACATAATATTATACGTTACGCATAGTAATGATATTTGGGTGAGGCGATTGTTTTACGTGATACATAAAATTTTATGTTTTCGCCACGTCTCAATTTTGACGATTGGCAATTTTATCGTCATTCGTGATTATGGCCCATCTAATATAAAGCCTTACACAATCTTCATATATGTATACAAATATTTATCAATATTTTACTTGTCGACTGTCGTACTCTCGGTGTCGAGTCGAATGAACATATTAGATCACTAACTAAGCGATAACTAAGTAGTATGAGTGAGTGGTGAGCATATTGGTAAGACGGACATTTTAATGGATCGGTAAAATGAATTTTATCTCCTATCATTTTCAAATTGTGAATGAACAAGCAATTAAATGTATATTTTTAATATCATTTTACGAATAAAGGCAAATATGGATATTTTTTTTACTTAATAAAAAAGTAGAAATACGAGATATTAATAACAATAAAAATATGATTCATAACACAATTTTATATCGTTTTCGAGTTCACCACGATAATAGTAGAAAGAAAACTTTTCAATAAAATAGCGGAAAAATTTCATAATAAAATTTTATTTTTATTATGACAATAAGAATAAAATAATATATGTAGATAAATTTCATTCATAATCGCGTCCCCCCTCCTCCTGTACATTTACAATTATTTTAGTTATTGTTGTAATAATAATAATAATAATAATAATAATTTCGTCGAATTACTTATTAGATACGTGTGTATTATTGCATTGCATTTAAATATTACACAAAAGAAGAAGAAAAAGAGAAAATAAAAACAAAATGTATCGTAAAACCTAAACAAAAAGATTTTTTTTTGTTTTAATTTTAAATTAATGTCAATTATAAAATATATACATACAAAACAAAAAAAAAAAAAACAAAAAAAAATGCGTACATTCATACCTACAATTAATACAATATATTCGTTATATGGATTACAAATATATTAGTAGTTAAACACAGCATTTATTTGGATAAATTTTTATAAATTTTATATTCGTTTTTATTCATTTTTTTTTTTTTTTTAAATTCAATTAATTATCAAATCATTTATCAAATTTTAGATTATAAGTCATTCACATGTACATAATATATATGTATGTATGTAGTATACTTTGTATAATTTAAAAAAATGTTTTTTTTGTTTTTTTTTCAATTCAATTACGCAATGATGATAAAATTAATGTTAACTTTTCATAAATAATAATTAAGTAAATACATACAAAAATATGTAAATTTTATTAATATTATTATCGTTATTATTTTTTAACATACATATTTTTTTTTTAATAAAAATATATAAATTTTATTTTATAAATGTAATAAACAGTAAGATTTTGATTGAAAAAGCAAGAAAAAAAGAAAATAAATAAATAAATAAAACAAAGAACGTAGTTAGCTCGTAAATATTCAAGATTATTGATCATAGAAATAAGAACATAAATAAATATTTGTGTCATGTTGAAGAATACGATAACGTTATCAATTTTTTTTTAAATATTTCCGTGATTTCCATATATATATATATATAAAAAAAAAAACATTAATTATTTTTAAGTGTTTGTTAAATTTTTTTTTCTAATTTATTTTCTAAAATTAGTTTAGTTTTTATTATTATTATATAATGTAGGTAGTACATATATTTAATATATTTTAATTAATAATTTTATTTTTTTTTTTTGTTTTAGTTTTTGATTCATTAAATGATTTGATAATTAAATGAATTGTATGATTTTATACAATTTTAGAAAACATCTAGAACAAAAACAACAACAAATAAATTTATGTTTTGGTTTGGTTTTTTTGTTTTAAAGGTGACACTAAAATAAAAGTTGTTTTAGAAATTACAAAAAAAAAAAAAAAAATAACAAGCCTTTAGCAAATCTATAGCATTTTTCATAATGTTCTCGTCATTAACTAATCAGGGGCGCGATTATGAAACTTCTTTATAAATAAGGAAAAGTAAAATAATGGTAAAATGGATAAAATAAAATATGACATATGGCATTTTGATTTGAACTCTCTACTTTATACAGATTTCGTGATTTTATACAGTTTATCATACTTTATTTTTATTCACCACTTTAAAGTTTTTATTGACAATTTTAAAACGTAATTCACACTTTATGAATTATTATTTGATTTCGTATGAAAAAAAATATATGGAAAAATGTCGCAAATGTGAACTATGCTTATTAGCAATACACTATGCAAGGCAAATACCATAAATGAATCTTTATACAAACGGCCTTATTCTCGTTGTCGAGTGAGGAAACGACTTGGAAGTGGTATTCTCGTTGTCATGTGAGGTGACTTTTGTCGGCAGCACCGACAAATGTCGCATTCTTGTTGTCATAATGAAATAAAAAGTGACAAGTTATGTGACATTTTTTGTCGATACGTTTAAAGAAGTGACTACTAAAAGAAAATCAAGATGCAAGCAGAAAAAAGATAAATTAAGCATAATATATCAAATAATTTTATAGAAAAATTATAATACAAATTAAATAAAAAAAATTATATTTTCGATATTTTTAGTGTAAAAATTAAACTAAGAAACAATTTGAAGAAATGGTGGATTTTATGGCTATTTTTGTTTTAAATTAATTTTCCTTTTTTAAAAAAAAAATTTTTGAATAATTGTAATGATAATTGAAATTCTCAATGAATGTAAAAATATCAATAAAAAAATTATAACCATAACCCGTATGTCAACATAGAATTTGTTCCAATTTCACATGTTCCTCACACTCGTATCACATGACAACAAGAATACCAAATTTAAGGTGAGGTGAGACAGCAACTGACGACTGCTAGTCGAGTCACATGATAACCAGAATAAGGCTGAAAGTCTTACATAATACACTTCCTAACTCTGGTTTAGCGTCTTTTTGTTTTGCATCTTTTCGAAGTTGAATCAGCACTGGTTCAATATCAAAATTTGGTTTTGCATAATTTTAATTGTTTTGAAATATTAAACATTATCATACATTACAGTTCTCATAACGCAACTTCCATTTTTCAGTACATTTTCACATAAAATGATTGTTCGTTTTATGTCTTTTCGTATTGCATCACTTTTTCAAGAACGCAACTCTGACGTAAATAGAGAATTAAGTGTATACAAATATTTATATATAAGCAACATTTTATTTGTCGATTGCCGTACTGTCGCAGGATGGTATAAAGAGTTTTAATGGTATGATCTTAGCAATCATTTTGGTTACGTATCAAAGCATATGAATTACAGACGTTGGGCAAAAAGTGTTACCAGATAGTGTATATATTAAAAAAATATTTATTATTCAATATTTCGTTATTGATTTTTCTGTGGTGTAGAATAAAAATTAAAATAATTCTTTAATATAAAAATAAATTTATTAATTAAATTATGTACAAAATACATCCAGAAAACATATATTTTTTTATTTTATAAAGCAGAGAGATTAAAAATTGTACGATCGCATTGGCATTGGTATCACCAAAATTACGTTAAAGTTATCAGCTGAAATCGCGAAGTAACCAAGATAGCCGCATACCACGTGACCTAAGACCAAACCATAGTTTTTCTTTAAACCATGGTGGCATGGTACTGTCGTTGTCGAGTCAGATGAACATTAGATCATCGATCGATAGATAGAACGAAAGAGAGAAAAAACTTTTCAATGAAATAACGAAATACCATTTTATTTTTATTGACAATATAAGAATAAAATAATCTAAATAAATTTCGTTCATAATCGCAACCCAAATTTTAAAAAACATACTACATGCAAGCATGCAATGTTCATTCATATTTTTGAATATCTAGAATCAAGCATATTCAAGTCAATTTCAATCAGCCTTCGGCAAAAGTTTATTGCATTAACTAATAACATGAGGCGAGCGACAAGATTTTTTTATTTTTTATGATTCGATCTCGTAAATTTGATAAAGTGAAAGAAAAAAAAATTTTTTTTTCTGAAAATAGTCAAAAATATTTAACAAAAAAAAAAATATATATATATACATATATATATATTATATTATAACTGTTATAAATATTACATTATAGAATATGTATAATATTAGTATATTTGTATTCAGATAATTATTACATTACATTATATATTTTTTTGGCATTGTTGCTTATACATTTAACGATATTTAATTAAGAACACATATTATGTATATAAAAAAAAAAAAAATATTAAAAAAAAAAAAGTAAAATAGATAATTATTGTAATATGTAAATTATTAAAAATATACAAAATGCATATATATATATATAGTATAATATACGTATACATATGTATGGGTGCGTAAATTTTTTCAACATATTATACTACCAAAAATCACCGTATATAAATACGTGATATTAAATTTAAATTGTTGAAATTTTTTTGATTAGTTCAACATTATTTGCTTGCATCAGTCTAATAATGTCAGGTGAATTTATTTTATGTTGTTTGTGTTCTAGTTTAATATGGAATTATGTTGATGAAATACAAAAATTAATTAGCTCATGTCAGGTAACGTTTACACCGAATTGCTTGATGGAAACCAATATGTTGAAAAAGTTTAAGGCTGGAGTTCCGAAAAGGTGTTCCCTCTGATCCTCTTGAAATTTTGACCACAGATAGTCCTTGTGACGCAAAGCACAGAACTCTAATATTTTTTGTCGGAAAGCCCTCTATCGGTCACAATTCGCATTTAAAATTTTTTGTCGAAATTCTTATTTTAACAATATCTCTGTAACGGTACATGATACAGGTATATTTTACATCTCAAAAGATGTGTCTTAAGATGCTCTATATTCTGAAAAAAAGAAATTTTCAAAAACTCCTAGTAGAAGGATAATAAAGGACATTTTGTGATTTTTGGCTATTTTCACATTTTTGACAATTTCTCAGAAAGGAGTAAGGATAATCGGTTCAAATTTTTTGCAAATAAGAAAGGACATCAGGAGCAAGATTTTTCATTCATTACTTTGATCCTAATGAAAAAGGAAAATGTCCTGCAGAGAAATAATTTTATTAATACTGAATTTTGCAATTTTATGTTCGTGTGCACGTGTATGTATGTGAGTATGTGTATTTGTAGAAGTCAAATATATGATATTTTTTGTATGTGCGTATATATGCGTGTGTATGTGCATTTGTAGAAGGTAAATCTAACAGTGTGTACATTAAGTATTTTCTATACAGGTATACATATACACTACACGTATATTGGCAAATATGATAGAGTACGCTTGCTGGTTTGTGTGTGTATGCATTTGTAGAAGGCAAATCTGATATTGTGTGTATGTAAGTGCATGTGTGTGTGTGCATTTGTAGAAGGAAAATCTGATAGTGTGTGTATGTAAGTGCATGTGTGTGTGTGTGCATTTGTAGAAAACAAATCTGATAGAAAATGCTTAATGCACAAATTATCAGATTTACCTTTTACAAATGCACATACGCGGACGCATATACACAGGCACGCACGCACACACAACACAAACGCGCGCGTTTGGTATTTTCAGATTGCTTGTAGAGTATTATTCCAGTCATTGAAATAAATGTAATATAATATAAAATTATATCTAATAATAATAGTAATAAACACACATGCACTTACTTTCCTTCTACAAATGCACACGCACACATGCACTTACATACACACACTACCAGATTTGCCTTCTACAAATGCATACACACACAAACCAGCAAGCGTACTCTATCATATTTGCCAATATACGTGTAGTGTATATGTATACCTGTATAGAAAATACTTAATGTACACACTGTTAGATTTACCTTCTACAAATGCACATACACACGCATATATACGCACATACAAAAAATATCATATATTTGACTTCTACAAATACACATACTCACATACATACACGTGCACACGAACATAAAATTGCAAAATTCAGTATTAATAAAATTATTTCTCTGCAGGACATTTTCCTTTTTCATTAGGATCAAAGTAATGAATGAAAAATCTTGCTCCTGATGTCCTTTCTTATTTGCAAAAAATTTGAACCGATTATCCTTACTCCTTTCTGAGAAATTGTCAAAAATGTGAAAATAGCCAAAAATCACAAAATGTCCTTTATTATCCTTCTACTAGGAGTTTTTGAAAATTTCTTTTTTTCAGAATATAGAGCATCTTAAGACACATCTTTTGAGATGTAAAATATACCTGTATCATGTACCGTTACAGAGATATTGTTAAAATAAGAATTTCGACAAAAAATTTTAAATGCGAATTGTGACCGATAGAGGGCTTTCCGACAAAAAATATTCCGTGACTTTTCTGATATTGTCGAGTAGAATCTGTGGTCAAAATTTCAAGAGGATCAGAGGGAACACCTTTTCGGAACTCCAGCCAAGTTTAAATTGAAGAATTGAACATGTCGCGCGCGCGCGCTGCTATATTGAAGAATTAAAAAACAAAAAAAATTTTTTTTTTTTTTTTTTTTTTTTCTAAACAAAAATGTGTATCTTCTCTCATCAATATTAAATAAAAAATAATCAATTTATTGATTGATTGGTGGTATAACAAAAAATACAACAAAAGAAAAAAAAAAGGATTTAATAATAAAGCAAACAAATTTAATTTATTATTAATAAAATGAAAATAAAAAAAAAAAAAACAAAGAAATATGTATATTAATTATAAATTATATGTATATATATACCATTTAACAGGGTATAAAAACATCATATATTATTTTTAAATCAACAACAGCATCATTTTTCGTATCAAATCAATTACAACATCCATATATATTTATACATAATATATAATAATTAAATTTTTTTTTGTACTGTGGTATATTTGAAAAAAAAAAATGTACATATAGTAAATTATGTTTCTTTTTTTTTTTTTTGCTTTTTCTTAACATTTTGGAATTTTTTTAAAAAAATAAATAACGTAAATATATAATTTTTTTTTTTAAAGTAACGTAATACTACTTATAATGCAAAATTAAATTAAAAATGTTTAATCTAATCGCCTTTAAGGTGTCCATTGTGAGTGTCGACAATCTATCAGATTGATCGATAGTCGATCGTTAAATGTGGTATTGCGAGTATCATTTATATCGCTGGGTATCTATTGTTTTATCGATCGCATATAAGTCATCGATTGTCTTTTCGAAATC
Source organism: Villa cingulata (assembly GCA_951394055.1). Classification (NCBI taxonomy): domain Eukaryota; kingdom Metazoa; phylum Arthropoda; class Insecta; order Diptera; family Bombyliidae; genus Villa; species Villa cingulata. The sequence goes on along the minus strand of OX596017.1, from coordinate 50,880,040 downwards.
TTTCTTATATGTATTTTTTAATACATACCGAATTCATTATTAAGATTAAATATTTTAAGTTTTATTAATTTTATTTTATGAAAACAAAAAATTTATTAAAAAAAAAACACATTAAAATATATGTACATACTCGTAAATAATAAAATGTCAAACGTTAACTGAAAATATTCACAATATTTAGCTATTTTACTGATGAACATGACAATGACTTTTACGTTATCGATCATGTTACACAAATTACCGAAAAAATATTCTATCGACAAAGTAAAAATGGTTGATCGATTAAAACGAATCGACACTTGAAATGGACACCTTAAATTTTTTCATAAATCATCAAATTAAATCATGTTAATATTAATTTAATTTTATTGAATTTTATTTGAACACTATTTATATTAACATAAAAACTGCTGAATTTGGGTGAGTTTCAAAACGTTTAAATACCGTTTCGATGCATAATTAACAGTTTAAAAACGATAACACTACTTAAATTGATAACAATTTATTACGTCTACATTTTCAAAACTCATTGTAAATGCATCTGATACGTATTTCTGTCAAGCAATTTACGCATCCAGAATTTTTATGATGCAAAATAGATTTGAATAGAATTTTTCTTCTCAGTAGCATTTCAATGATTTAGTTTTATACGAATTTTGTTGTGTGGGACCAAAGGTTAATCTGTTTTAAACAAACATTTTGTACTTTTATAATGATAAATTGAATTTTTAATGTGTAGTGTTTTAATATTAATTACAAATTCAAAAAATAAAAAATGGAGAGTATTTTATTATACTTACATTAAAGGGGTTTTTGATCATTCGAAAATGGCTAATTACAAATGTCATCCTGATATTGTTTAATTTTATTAAAAAAATTGTTCCACCTTTGGTATTTTTCGTTTTTTTCTTTTGTCACAAACTAGCAGAAATACAATTATTATGTGTTTTCTTTTTTTTTCAATCTTTTACAAATAAGCTGGAGTAATGTATTTTGATTTAGTGTAGAAAATGAATTAATTAAATTATTGCATCATTGATGCTGCATCACAACACATTTTTGAGGCATTTTGAAACTCATCCAATATTATACATTATCTAAATTGAAACATTCATATTTGACTAATGTTGAAGAGAATGATATTAAACAATTTCAAGGTAATATGGTAGCCATAACGTAACGTGCCATCCCGTCCCGTTTCGTTTTTAAAAGTTAAAAATTTGACATTTCCATATAATTAATGTACCGAAACGGAAAGTATGTCACAATGCAAAAAAAAAAAAAAACCCGGAACGTACGGAAACATAAAAGTTGGTTAACTTTTAACGTTTAGCGGAACGGATAACCTCAAAAATAAAATTTTTTATTTTTAATATGAAAGTGACAGTCGGTGTTATAACATAAATATTAAATGTGCTATTGTGACACATAAAAAATAAAAATTTAAATGGGACGGTATGGAACGTGTTGTTGTGCCTTCAGTATGTAATGCAAAAATATGTGCTGATTTGAATATTGCTGAGAATGACTTAAACAATGATTATTTTGTCTTGAAAATTGTTTGTTTTGATCCGGAAAAAGTATAAAATCAATAATAATAATAATTACATACATAATTAGAAATGTTAAATTATTATTTTAACGATATTTTATGTAAATATGAAACATATGTATTTTATTATATTATACGGCAACGAAAATTTAAATCAAAAAACGAAATGCTAGCCATAATCAATAAAAAATTACAAATATTTACATACTCTCTTATACAGATCGGTTTGATTTGAATCGCGGTTATGGATTGGCATAATATGCAACATTCATCATTGTCTAAAGAAAACATTATGTATATATATTTCAAATACTAAACTATATAGAAATTTTACATAAATACAAATATGTATGTATATCATGCTGGAGCATTGAATAATCAAAATTAAAAAAAAAAAAAATGAAATTGATTGATTTATCATACATTTGAGTAGATGACCATATCAAATATAATACATTTATATATATTTTTCATGCATTTCTTTGTATCACATTCGATTGCAATTTTTCAAAGATTATAATAAAGCACCATTAATTCGAAAAAAAATTATGACAGTTTTAATAAATATGATATTGTAAGGAATACTTTGTAAATAATTATATTATCTAATCAAGTACTCCTTGTAATTAATTTCATATATTAAATATTTATAATTAATAAATATATTATAGAGTCTTTGTGAGTTAGTAATACATTTTAAGTCTTTGTGACTAGTAATACATTTTAAGTCTTTGTGACTAGTAATATAATTTAAGTCTTTGTGATTAATTGTATTGTGATTGTATGACTAATCTAATATAAATGTATTAAAAATAAATAATAAATAAATATATATTAATATAAAATCCTGACAAATTTTTCAGAAGTGGGATAAGATAAAAAAAAAAAAAAAATGTGTATAATAAATTTCTATTTTGTCAATAATTGTGTATAAAATTTGTAACGTATAATAATAATTGTATATAAATGTCCAATTGGTTATTTTATAATTAGTGTAATGAAAAAAATTATTTGAATTTAAATATTTCCAATTAAAAAAAAAAAAAAAAAATGGCTGAATATGTTGATAATGGACTAAATGAAATTTTGCAAAAAAAAGATGTAAACGCAGCAATTTACGTGGAAAAATTTGTCAGGATTTTATATTAATATATATTTATTTATTATTTATTTTTAATACATTTATATTAGATTAGTCATACAATCACAATACAATTAATCACAAAGACTTAAATTATATTACTAGTCACAAAGACTTAAAATGTATTACTAACTCACAAAGACTCTATAATATATTTATTAATTATAAATATTTAATATATGAAATTAATTACAAGGAGTACTTGATTAGATAATATAATTATTTACAAAGTATTCCTTACAATATATAGCTATGTATTTTTTTTTTTGATTTTTTACCCTTAAAAATGGTATATATATATGTATTCAGAAATTAAATTAATAAAAATAAAATAAAAATATATAATAAAAATTTGTATTGTTGAAGAAAAGTAACATTTTTAAAAAAAATGAATGAATAATGATAATAAATTAAAGATATCGTACGAATAAAATTCGTTATATTTATATTATATATTATGTATAAGAGAAAAAAAAAAAGAAAAAGAAAAAATAATAATATATAGCATTACCACTTTAAATGAAATTTTATGCAAATGGAATGAAAAACTTTATGCAAATGGAATGAAACTTTGTACAAATCAAATGAAACATTTAATTTGTACATTTCATTTGGTACAAAGTTTCATTTGGTTTGTACAAAGTTTCATTCCATTTGCATAAAATTTCATTTAATATACATATATGTTTGTGTATATATTTATATGAGTAAAAATGATTTAAAAAAAGAAAAAAAAAGAAGAAAAATAAATAAATAAAGAATGTATAATTTAAGACCTGAAAGAAAAGTTACGAATTATTATTGTATTGTTTTCTATATAATATATATATATATATACATATATTTAAACAGATTATTATTGTTTTTTATTTTTATTTTATTTTATTTTATTACATTTTTTAAATTTTCATTTTAATATAAATTATCAAAATAATTATCTATTTTATATTTTTTATTAATTTTTTTTTTTCACTTTTTACTTTGTTATAAAATGTATAAAAATGTTTATTATTATTATTATTATTTTTATTATTTTTTTAATATAAATTTATTGTTAATGGTTATATAATATATATATACGTATTATATTTATGTGGATATTGTGCGAATAAAAAATGTAATAATTTCAACATTTTTTAATTAAATATAATCGAAATGATCATGAAAACAACACAGTGAATATAAATAAATAAATAAAAACAATATATGTATACAATATATTTTAATCTTTTAAAATATTTTTAAAAATAATAAAACAAACAAACAAAAAAAAACAAAACAAAAAAATATAATACAAAAAAATCCCATCACACATACAAATATCAACAAAAATAAAACAAAAAACAAAAAACAAAACAAAATCAAATAAACGAATAAAATTCAATCAAAAATTATTATTAAACATAATTAAATAAGAAAAAAATATATGTATGTACAAATATATAAATGGCTAATTCCAAAAGTTTGTTAAACTCAATAGCATCCCTGTAATTATTCAAACTTTTTTAACGATTTCAAAATAGAAGTCTTCCTTATGAATATATTTACCAAAAGTCTTTGGTAAAAAATCTTTTAATCAAAAAATATATAAAAAAGAATAAAGTCCGTTTGCGACATAACTATACTTAGCTACATATAGCTACTAAATTAGACAAAATTGACATCTTGATAAAAATTCTAAATTTCTTCAAAGTTTCAAACCGTAAATTCAAATGATTTTTATTAGGCAAATAATTCCATAAGTAATTAAATTGACATTTCATTCACTAGTTTAGAAAAATTGTAATTTTATAGATTTTAAAATGAATATACAAAACTGTTGGCGACATATTGTAAAATGTTGGCGACATAACATCCTTCAAAATCAATATGGATTTTTATTACAAATTTTCGATTTTTCAAAAATTTTTTAAGAAAAATTGCAAAAAAGCATCACCAAAAAGGAAAACGATGAATATTATTTTATAATTAAAATAAATATTTTGAAATACATATGTGTTTTTATTTTCTTAGATTCGGAAAAACAAAATAAAATCTAAAAAATGACATATAGGTTTACCTTTTATTAGAATTAGCCATATATATATTTATATATTTATATATTTATATATATATTTTTTTTGAATTTATTAAAAACAAAAAAAACTTATGTTGTATTTATTTAAAAAGAAAACAAAAAACATTTTTAATCATTTCAATATTAGCTGCTTTCGATTTAGCAATTTGAAGTAAATACTTGCGAATAGATAAGGTAATAATAGGAGCAGATAAGAGTTTAGAAACTTTCAAAACCTGTTTAAGTAGATAAACTCCTTGGTCTGTCAGCAATCAGTTTTGATAAGTCCGTTCAAAAGTAGTTTAGTCTAAACCACTTAATGCAAGTATTTAGTTTAACTCGATGAGAGCTTTTTGCTTTTTTTTGAACATACAATAAATGACAAGACAACTACACAAAAAAATACGAATATACACGACAACTACATATACGAATTCTTAACTAAAAGCTTTTTCTAAACTGATTTAGCTAAATCCAAAAGAAAATTTTTAGTTTGTCAGCACAATAAAAATGTCTGTGCTAAATCATCTACTCGCAACTACTCATTTGAAAATTTTTTCAATTAGATGCAAGTACACATATATGTAGTTACAAATAATTTTTGTGTCGTTCGATATAACAATAAATTTATCGTAGAAACATTTTTGTATTCGCAAAATTACTTAAAATTGCTAAATGGAAAGCAGATATTGTAACTTTTAGTGCATTATTATTCTTTAATTTTATTATTTTTAATGAAAATAAACAATTATTAATTTGTTTTTTATTAAATTTTATTTATACATAATTTCTTGTTTTTATAATTTCATATTTTTATATAACATTCATATATACAATAAAAAACAAAAAAAAGAAAAAATAAATAAAAAATAAAATATATTTAGAACAAACATACATACACATATACCTACAATACTTATATAATACCTACATATTGAACACACAAAATATATGATATATAAAACTAAACTAAAACTAAAATATTAAAAATAAAAAAATTAAAAATAAAACAAAAAATTGTTTTAAATAGTTTTTCTTTTCTTTTTTTTTTTAAATTACTACATATATTTAAAATAAAAAAAAAAAAATTAAATAAAAAACTAATTAAAAAAAATTGTTTTACCATTTAAATATAAATATGTATCTATATGTATAAGACAAAGAAAAAAAAATCACAATTTTTTTAATTAATATGTAAACTAAAAAATATATGAAGAAGAAGAAGAACAAGAAAAAACATATTAAAACAAAAATAAAAACGCCATGAGAGAAGAATAATATGTTAATTAAATTTTTGAGTTTGAATTTTGGCATAATTATTATTTTTTGTATTTTGTATTTGGAACAAGAAGAAGAAGAAACAAATTTTCAAATATAAAAAATACAAAAAAAAATTAATGAAAATATATATATAGTATATATATATATATATACATATATATTTAGAATATAAATGAAGAGAGTTTAATAAGTATATAATTATTAATTAATGTGAATGGTAGTAAAAACAAAAAAAAATGAACAGAAATAAAAAACAAAATAAATAAAACTAAAAAAAGAATTATTGTTTGTGCTTTGTAAATAGTTGAAACGCAATATTTATTAGATTTTAAGGAAAAAATAAAAAAATATAAAAAAAATATATACATATATATATATATATAATAATATGAAATTAATTTAAGGTAGAGAGAAATAAATTAAAAAAAAAAAAAAAAAAAAACAAAATAAAAACAAACATTTGGAAAGAAAACAAAAAACAAAAAAAAACACACTTTTTAAGAGAAATAATAATGTTAGTCGATAAGAAAAAAAAAATTTGAAAGAAAAAGAAATTATTTAATATTAGATTGCAATTTTAAGTCAAATTTTAAAAATTCAATAAAATATTTAAAAAAAAAAAACAATGTATATTTAAAAAATTATTGTTATTAATTTTTTACATGTTAATTTCATTGAGTATGAGTAAGCCATTATAGATGAACGTATAAATCATATTTCAATAAATCCGAGTATATACTTCACTATACAAATTAATCTGAATGTTTGAATAGACGGAGATTTTTTTTCCACTGTGATTTCATGTTGAAGAGAAAATTGTAGTTTCCTCTTTCAAACAGCAAAAACTATCACTTGCCCGTAGACATTTATAGGTGTCAAATGTGCATTGCGACTGCGAGTGTCGACGATCGATTAATCGATAGTCGATCGTTGAATGTGGTATTGCGAGTATCGTTTATATCGCTGGGTATCGATTTTTTTATCGATCGCATATAAGTCATCGATGGTCAAAATTATATAAAAAAATGTACGGGTGAGTTTCAAAACGTTTAAAGACCGCCTCTGCCTCTATGCATAATTAACAGTTTCAAAACGATAACACTTCAATCGATGACTACAGTCTACAGTTTTGCATATCTCCGGAATACTTGACCAATTTTAATGATTCTTGGCACAATTGAAATTTTTTTACCTCCTCTACAAAACAACGTTTGTAAAATTTTCAATATTTTGTAATTTTATTGAAGTTTTTCATGATTTTTAGACAAGGTACGCAGTTGTATGATCATTATTATATGTATATCATAATTAAGAGTAGGTTTCGACTTTGAAAAATTTCGAAAAGAACAACAACGATTTTACATACAAAAATTTTAAAAAATGACTTTGCATAACTTTTAGGTGTGCTATAAAAATGGATTTTTGAATATTTTGATGAAAAAAAAACATAATTTTATTTTGTTAATAAAAATGGAAATATAACAAAGAATTTTATAATTTTTTTTTGCAAACTCTTCAAAAAAGTCCAAATTTTATTTTGATACCAAAATCATATAGAAATATGAAGATTTAATGTTTGAAAATATAAGTCAAAATTGAACGATTTTTCAAAAAAAAAAAAAAAATCTTGTCCTCTTTTAAGAACTATAACTAAATTTCAGTATGTACTCAAAATCAAAAATGTGCTCCATTCAAGGATAACAATATCATTTAGGCTACCTATATTCAAAATTTCAAAGAAATTGGTCAATCAGTGTTTGCTGTACGAGGTGCATTTGGAAGCCGAAAAATCGCAATTTTGACAACTTTGACACCCTGTAAAAAGGAAACAAAGACATTTTCTCCATTAAGCACCACAGTTTTTATCAAATCATGTTTCAAATTTCATTGAAATCGGTTAAGTAACTTCGGAGATAATTGGTGCACAAGATAGCAGATATCTTGAATCCTAATCTTAATGAGCGAAAATAATAAGAAAATAATTCTACATTATTTGAGAAATATTTTTTAACATTTTTACGAGTATTCCACAGGCACATTTTTTCAAAGAGTTTCATATCATATATATTATATAATGAATACATTTGTAATCACATATCATTAACTGAATAATTTTTACTACATACACTTGGGTGAATTCATATTACATACATACATATATGTATCTAGATATCTATTACATATTCGTACATTATATGTACTTTTTGTTTTTACATCTGATTCCTTTTTTATTCACTGTATATACATAAATATATAAATGTTAAAATAATACATATATACATACATATACATAAATATAATTTAATATATTATACTACATACATATATCATAATTTAAAACTTTTTAGAAAAATTTTTTTTTCGCTGTTGTTATCTCAAAAACAAAACAAAATGAATAAATACCAAACTTTTCTTTAAATTTTCTTCAGTTATTGATGTTTTAATATAGTAGACCCAGAATGCAAAATAAATAAAATAAGAAAAGAAAATAAAAATCAATACCTACCATATTACATATAAAATAAAACAAAAGAAAATAACAAAAAATACATATTATACAAAAATCTTTTAAGAAGAGATACGATTTGATGATATATAATACAATTTCTAAAATATATGTATGTATGTGGTAGTATGTGGTAATGTTTTGTGTAGCATGTACGACTGTACGAATATATATCGCACGATTCATATTAATATAATGATACATCATACATGATACGTATACGTACGAAATGCATAAGTAATATTATTTGGAAATTGTGATTTTCAAAACAAAAATTATTTTTTCCATTTATTTATAAAATTTATATTTTTTTATTTGAGATTTTATTTACTTCATAAATTTATAATACTCGTATTCGTATACATACTTATGTAATAGTATGTACAAAGATACATATGTACTTATTAAATTTGTGTAAATAATAATAATTTATATAGTTAATTTGATAGTATCCATTAAGAAAAACAAAATTAACAATTAAATTAAATTAAAAAAATTAATAAAAATGTGTGATTTTAAGCACATTTTTGACCATTTCCGCGCATCTTTGATCCTAAATAACTCAAAAACGGCTAATGCAATCGACGTGAACAATTTTTTTTTGTTTGAAAGAGGACACTTTTCCACTGTTTTTATTAAAATTGAAACATTTGTTGTTATGGAATTTTTTTTTTTCAAGAAACCTGTTTGTAATAAAAGTGGTTTTTAAAAATTAATCATGAATTTTGACTTCAGGATATTTTTTTATTACGAACTGAATTCTTAATTACCTGGTTGTAGTATTATATCAAAAGAAAGATAATTTTGTTTGCTATCATTGACTTGAACACTAAATTTTGATACGCGTGGGATATACAAAAAGTGTTATACTATATAATTTTGTGTTAAAAGGTCTTGCAAAATATTCAAAAATTTAAAACGCCCTCTAATGTCGAAAATAAAGTGCAAACGAAAAAAATGTCATATAATATTTTCGACTGCAAATTGCCTCTACTTTCAACCCTTAAAATATTTACCATGACTAACGAAATACCCTGTATAATGTTCGATACAAAATGACAAAATAAATAGAAAAAAGATTGTTTATTTATATACATACATACTAACTTATATGATGGTATTCATTTATTTTTATTTTTTCTTTTATGTATATCTTGTACATTATATTGTCATATATACATATATTGTAACATCTTATATAATCGTATGCTATGTATATGTATTGTTTTATTATGTACATTTTATTGTTATTGTGTAATTTTTGTACATATCAGCATTAAATTTTTCTATTGTAATTTTTATTTTTATTTTTTTAGTTTTGTATTCTATACATAGTTCCTTCTTCTTATAGAGTATAGCTATTAAATCACATACAGAAAAATTACAAATGTAGTAGAATAATAATATATGTTAACTTAAAAATTATTAAAATAAATTTATATAAAAAAATATGAATTCAATATTTTATAGTATGACAATAAGTATTTACGTCTACGTGTATAGACCTTCTGTTATCGTATTGGTATTTAACAAAATCCTGTAGAATATTATTTCATTCTTCTTGTAATAACTTTTTTTTTTTTAGTTTAGCAACTGACTTATGCTGGCATTTTTTAAAATTTATTTTTCTAAAAATTACCAAATTAAATTACCAAAAATATTCGACATGATTTAAGACAGTGCTTTATGAAGGAGTTTGCATCACATTTAGGGAAATTATGTTTTCCCTTTTTGTATGTGATAAATCATTAAAAATATCATTTATTCATATCAATATCATATTATACGTATGCATTTTTTTTTATTACTTATACCATTTACTTGATTTTCATTTTAAAAATGTCCTTAACATATTTATAGTCTTTATTTCTTCTATACATAAATTCATAATAATTATATATATAATCTAAAAGATAAATAGAAATAAAAATAATATCGATATTCTAAGTACTTGTACTCGTATATAATATAATATACTTACATATGTATAAACGATGGTACATTATAATAATTTTGATATTTGTGCATTATGCAATATGAATTTGTATTGTATATACAATATACAGTTATAGAAAGTGGCTGTATATGCACTCATTAAAAAACTTTTTTTTTATTATTATTCTTTTTCAATATTTATTCTATATATACACATATATATACATAAATAAATATATATTTTGTATTTATATTTTTTGTAATGTATTAAAAATTGAAAAAGTTTGTTACACTTAATAACTTATAAAAGCTCTTAAAATTTTTTTTATATTTACATACATACATATACCTAACTGATAACTGTATTAGTTTTTGATATATGTATAATATGTGTACATAATGTAATATTCAAAGAAAATTAAAAAATATAATTTGAATAATTTATTTATTTTCTTTCGTTTTATTTTATTTAAACTTCTTTTTTTTTTTTTTCATTTTTCTTTTCATATTTTTATCATTTTATTATCAACATGTTGCAAAGAAATTTAAAGCAATCCTAATAATATTTTTACATCAAAGAAACACTATATACTATACCTATGTACATATATGGATGTTTACAAATATCAGTATATTCACTTATGTTCTGTATTCCACTTTTTCGAAATTCCATTTGCGAAAGTGGAATTGTGTGTTCTGCATTCCACTTCCACTCATTTTTAGTGAATTTAATTCCCTCAAATTTTTGTAAGTGGAAAAAATTAATTTATGTATATTGAAATCAAGTATGATTTGAATTTTTTTTTTTTTATATACATATATTTCATTTCAAATTTAACAATTTAAATATAAACTTTGTCACTTGAAGAAAGGCTAACTAAAATAAAAATAAAAAAATTTGACACTTTTTATATACAAATTATGTCAAATGATTTCGAAATTAATTTTCGAACTCCATAATTCCACATGAAATGCAGAACACCAATTTTCATTCTGCGTGGAATTGAATTCGTATTCCACTTTCATTTTTTGCGAAATCCAGAACATGGGATGCATGCATCAAATGGACATATTCATTTTACATTTTAATTTATCCGTTAGTATACCATATCATTTTAAACATAACAATGTCTACATATTATTGCATGTACGCGTATATGTGTAAAGAATTCTTGTAAATATTTTAATTATCTAATTTAATTATAATTACAGAGATATGCATGTGCAAACTAAAAATTTGGTCAAAAATTTACCTTTTTATCCTTTGTCCTTATAAAAATCTCCCTAACAAGGATATGTTTTTTTAATATCTACCATATTTGCTAACTGATCGGAACATGTAATATATACTGTTGGAAAGCTCAGTTGAAAAGCTTTTTTTTATTGAAACCTGATTTGTCCTTTTATGGTGTTTCGGACAGATATTAAGTATATAACGTTTTAGATGAGCTCACCTTCCTGCACAAGCGAAAATGTTTCAACCCTTAAAAAAGGGATGAAGAAGAGATTTCACGAAAATATGATTCATTGTACACGCTAATCACAACACTTCAAAGAAATCGATTGGTACATGTTGAAACACTTTATTATGAATCACCCTGTACATACATATATGCATGAAGAGAAATAAACTTTTTATTTTTGAATATCATCAAAAATTTCATATGTAAATATGTATATGTAATACTTAAAAATGATTCTATAGGTAATGTATATACAAAATACATTACTTATTGATTGAAAATTTTTAATTTAATTATGTATATATTCGTACATATAAATAAATAATATAATAAAAAGATACGTATATACATGATATTATATGCGAATCCAGTATACTTACAGTATATGCATATATAATCAATTCATTTCTTTCTTAAACAAAATTTTTAACACTGATCACATATACATCCATACATATAAAATTAAAATAATTATTTGAAATGAAAATAAGTACTTCAAATTTTGATTTTTTTCTGCTGTATTTTCATTTGAAAATCCAAATTAATTACATTCACTCACAGCCATAATTTTATATAGAGATGCATATAATATATTTACATAATACATATACATAATTGTATATTATTATTTAGATATACATATGTATTTATTTCATGAATTCCCACTAATGAAAATTTTATCCACACAAATAATTAATAAAATTATTATATTCATGTACATATTTTATATAATAATCTATATAAAATACGTTATCAATTCTATAAATGTATACTATATGCATGCATAGAACATATATTATATGTATATACATATTATTTTATTTATTGAAAATGAATATGTCATACAATTTTTATTGAAAATTTGATTATAGTAAAATAGCAAAAAGCCACTTATTCTAACCCAAAATAAGTATGGAATTGAAATACGTTATAGCAAATAGTGTAATAAGTATAAAATTATTATTAAAATTACGTATACACACATATATGTATGTAATATTGTCTAAGTATGTGAATATAAATACTCTTATATATACATATGTTCGTATACATGTATGTACTTATATGTATATTATTATGCATAATTTAAATAATTATTATTACGAATTATGTACCAATAACAGTTAATAAATAGAAAATAAAGGAGATACTTACATATTAAAATAGGTATACTCGTACATTATATAAAAAAAAATATTTACATATTATTTTTTTTCTTTTTTAATTGGTTATCTATATTTAAATGAAAATTTATTAAATAAGATTAATATATATAATATATCAATAATTAGATTAAATATTTAAAATTAGATCTATACCAATTATAATATGTAATATGTATTTTGATTACATTACAGTTTACCTATACAATATTGATTAGTTACTTATTACATATATTATAATATACATATTATATGTATGTATATACTATGCACATTTAAAATTCTCATATTACTTTAACTCTAACCTCGAATGTACATACTTTATAATACATTCATGTAGTATTTTTATGCATCATTTGTATCATGCATTCCTGGAATGTATTTGCATTCCCTTTTGCGTGTTTATATGAGAAAACAATGTAACATACATTATGTACATATTTGTATATATATGTACAAGTATGTATATATAAATTATATATTTTATGTATGCATTGCACATTTATGCATTGTAAAATTATATCAAAGAGTACATACATTATATCAATATAATGATTCACAATATGGTTATACAACTGTTTATTATTATATGTTACAATATAATAGTAACATTATATCATAAAATATTATAAGTTATATGTATGCTATATATAATTACACGTTATATACATTACAATACATTACAATACATTATATACATTGCATATATGTACATGATCATTAAACGCATGTAATCCATTTATTTTTTAAATATACATATAATGATACGAGTATATTTGTAACAGCAATTTTACTATATAAAACCTGAAATGAAAATGTATAATGCTCGTATGTTGAAGAAAATTCATATAAAAAGCATAGAGAAATAATAATACATAAATATGTAATTCATATATATATATAAATAAAAAAAAATTAATCTTCAAATTAATGTATTTTAATTTTCTTTGTAGAATAATGGCTTAGTTAATGAAAAAAACAGAAATATTTTTTTATGAAAAGCACAAAATATATCTTCTATAATGATAATAATTTCTAATTATTAGTAATAATAGCAATGAGTTAATTCGTAGCTATAGCTAGTATATTGTTACATTAGTATAACACCCATTGCACAATTCCCACTACAACTACAGCGTATCGCCGAAAGTTCGCACAATTCTGGCTCAACTGCAGCGTAAAATATATATGAATTTTACATTTCTTCTTCTTTCGAATAGATTACTACTACTGTAAAATCCAGATCGGGCTCGGTATGGCTCGTTGTCGCTGAAAAATAGAATGGAATTTATTTGGGCGAAAGCGACAGCGTAAAGTTCAGCGTAAAAGTCCCATTTAATTACTGTATACGCTGTAGTTGTTGCCCGAATTGTGCGATGGCAGTAATATCTTTAATAACAACCTATTCAGTCATCATTCATTATGTGATTGGTATAACATAAGTAAGAAAAACATATTTCATTGCCAGTTGAAAAGTACACTAAGTTAATAGTATATCTAGAGTTCTATAGAATCTATAATAATAATCCATTCTCATTCACTCACCATATATATTCAATCGTATTTCAATTTTCTTTCAGTAAAATATGCAAAAACCAAAATACTCAAAAACAAACTACGATATGAAAAATTTAAAAATTCAACAAATTTAAGAACTTAAGTAATTAAATCAAGTTAAATTCAACAAATGTTTTTATATTATATGATATTTTCATAAGAGGGAATACATGTAATATGTACTCGTATGTTTATACTCGTATGTATGTATATAGCTACATAAACTTGAATATTAAAAATATTTTATAGTACCACAGATAAGGATATTGTCTGTGATAGTACATAGTACATATACAAATATAACAATAATTCTAAAATTAAGATAAGATATTTCATAAACGTGTTTATGACAACATTAGATTAGACAAAAATAAATATTTTCAATCTGATAAATTAAAACAAACAATTACAATAACAACAACACCATTAAAACAAAACAGCAACAAATAAAAAAAAAAATTCAAAAAGCAAAAAAAAATATCTTAATAACTAATTTTTGTTGGTATACTTTTATAATTTTTTTATATCTAACTAAGGATATACCATGCATACATACCGATATTATGCGGATATTATTATACATAAATACGGTACATATACATATTTCATTTATATAATAAGTAATTGTACGATGATTATAAACGAATATGTGAAACATTTACGTACAAAATATAATATATATAATATGTATATACATGATTTTTATAAATTCAACACAATATCTCATTTTTATTTCATTAATTTCAATGTCTAATATACATATATGTACATATACATATGTAAATACAAGGTGATTCGTAATAAAGTGTTCCAACATATACCAATCGGTTCCTTGAAGTGTTGTGATCAGCTTTTACGATTAGGAATTTTTTTCGTAAAATCCCTACTTACCATTCACCCACCCCCCTTTTTAAGGATTGAAACTTTTTCGCCTGTGCAAGGAGGCGAACTCATATAAAACTTTATAGCTTCTAGTTCGGAAGAATATACGATAGGAGAACAAAATAAGGCTTTGATGAAATGTATGTATTATGAGCTTTCCAACAGTATTTTAAATGCTTCGACCTGTTGCCAAAATGTGACAAATATGAACGTTTAAACTTGAAATTTTAAATAATTTTGATAAAAGATTTATTTATTTATCCGTCGTCCTTAAAAAATTTCCTTAATAAGGTAATATGATGTTTTTTGACACAAATGCACTCTTAAGATGTCTTTCAAATAAAAAATAATCATGTTAATAACTCTAGTCTTTCAATAGTTATTAACATTTTTGTGGAGTAAAAAAAAAAAAACGCAAAATTGGAAATACAATTTTTAAACACAACAAATGTTGTAAGAGGTTTATGTGATTAAAGTGTTGATCGCAGACATTTTTTTTTTCAATTTTTTATGTTTTTAACTCCAATTTATGTTGCAACACTTTATTACGAATCACTCTGTATTCATATATTATCCATACATTATTTATATAAGTTACATAATTTTGTTTTTGTTTCTGTCTAATTTGTAACATGTTTCCGTAAAAATTTTCCTTTTTTTTTTCATTTTATTTGACATAACAGAAAACATCATAAAAAATTATAAAATTGTATTTAAAGCTAAAAAATAATGAATACAAAAATTTTTACATGTATTCCACAAGTAATATACAGCAATCTAATGGTTGAATTTTGAAAAAAATTTCAAAAGGATTTACACATATGTAGATATCTCATTTGCATACATACGAGTATAATGTTTTAATGATATACACACATAATCGTATACATATGCATGTGAAACATAAAAAAAAATCCTTTTTTTTTTTGTAATTATTCCTAAAATAAAACTAAATAAAATATAATATCAAATGAATTATTACTAATTATAGACATGTATATGTATTTATATACTTATATGTAATAAACATATGTATAACATATATTTTTTTATACTGCTTAGAAAATAATTTTATTATCTGATTTTATTACATTCATAATATCATCATTATTTTTAAATTATTATTATCATGATTTTGAAATTCATTCAAATCGAATAACTAAAATTATTTGTATAAAATATATATGTACAAGATACTTATCCATACATACATGTATAAATATGAAAATATATAAAATATTTTAAAATAAAATTTATATAAATGAAAATATCATATACTTCACGAATGAGCATATACAGTGTGTTTCACCACAGAAATTCAACGATTCTACTTACATCCTTCGAGTCTCAGGTATGATTTTTTACATATATAAGGAGGAATCGAATCTCTATTTCCGATTATAATTAAATTTGTTGTTAGTGCCATACATTAGTTTTTTTCGATATTAAAAATGAAGTGAGTTTACATTTTAAAGCACGTTTTCAAGATACATTTTTATTTAGCTATCCCAAATGATCAAAAATTACCTTTTCAGAAAGTGGAATAATCGTTATCTACAAACTGGTTGTGTTGATGACGTGCATAAAAAGGGCAGACCTCGATCGACAACAAATAGCGAGCGACTATAAGATCATTGAAAAGTTATTTTTACAATACCCTTCATTGGCGTCTTGTATAGACAATCCAAAATCTTTTATTGAGAAGTTCCCATATGGAAAAATGGTTACAATGGGCCCGATAAAATATGAATCGAGATTGGAATAATGTAGTCTTTACAGTTAAAGGTTCTTTTCTTGTTTCCATTTTGAGACGTGCTTGGACAAAAAAAGGTCAACGCTGTATAGAGTGGACTGTGAAGTACCAAGAAAATATGAACGTTTATGGGGCATTTTGTCAAAAGGGATACTGGACTCAAAACGAATGACGAAACTATACCAAAATTGATATTGTATTCTCCAAGAAGACAACGATCCCAAACATCGAATCAACACTAACTGTACCCAGTGGAGAAATCAAAATGTGATCACTTCTTTGGATTGGCCTTCTTAATCTCCAGATTATAACTTTATGGAAAATGTGTAAGGTTACATGAAGCAGAAATTATGAGGAACAAAAATAAAAAACACAGAGAATTTAATTCGTGTTCTAAAGAGAATTTGGTAGGGTCTTATCGAAGAGTACGTCAAATATTAGTGGAAAGTTATGACGAAAGATGCTGGCATGTTATTGAACTATAAGTATAGAGATTGGACGAGCTATTGAATATAATGCCAAACAGAGATTTTATATAGTTAATTAATATAAAATATATTTTTTAAAAAAAATTATTCGTTTGTAATTTATCGCTGGATTTTTGTAGTGAATCACACTGTATATGTACAATAACACATTAATGTAAATATTCTATGATTAAAGATAATTACATAGGCGTATATATATAATCTTATGTATTAAAAAAAAAAAAACAATTATAATTTAACAATTATAATTTAACAATTATAATTTAATATTACACAATCAAGCAGATACAATGAAATTCTATTCAATAATATTTTACAAAATTTAATCTTCTTATTACGATGAGTTACATGAAATTAATAATTCTTTTGATTTGCATGTATGTAATTCGAAAAAATAGTAATTAATAATATTAATCATATAATATCTATCGTATATTATTTTCAAATTTATATGTACATTTTATTGTATAGTTTGTTCAAAATGTTTATATTTCAACTCATCCTAACTTTGAAAACTGAAAATACAGCAAATTGTTGAATACACATAATAATTCTGTATCTGTTCATCAATGCAAATAATAATTAACCTTCCTTTGTATTGTGTGGATAGAAAAATTTTATATACGTTTAATTTTTAAATATGTTTTCGTTGTAAATTAAAAGAATAAACAAAAATTTATTTGAATAAAAATTAAAAAAAAAAAAAAAAATTGTTTTTGTTTAAAAAAAAAATAATGTTCAATAATAGTCAAGTCAAATATTTATGCATAGATTATAGACATATGATAAAAAAGGTTGTATGTGTCAAAACACACAAATCACACATTTCTAAATAAAACATGAAATTAATTTTTTGGACAAAGATTCCCGATTATATACCCTTATAAATAATAATTTTCTTACATATTTCTCTAAATTGATCCTACTTTGTGGCATAAAACAAAATATAAGAACCTCAATAACTCAAAATTACCTAAATGTCAGATACGATTTTCTACCTAACGACGGCAGTATACTCGTAATATGTAATTTGAATAATAATAAAAATATTAATAAGTATTTTTTTTAATCTCGTACAGGATTTTTGATTTCAAACCAAAATGTCTTTATATACAAGACATAAGTCTACAGTTAGTCAATAATCTTTCAGGAAAGTATTCGAACTGTTTCAGTAACAGATTTCAGTAAAGCGTTCGATCTACTTCCACATAGCGTAATATTATTCAAATATTAAAAAAGTCCTTTGATCCGGTTTTCGAGAAATGAAGTAAAATTACATATGTATGTATATTTTTATTTATAATTAAGTTATATAAAGCTGAAAAAATAATTTCCAAAATCCAAATATCAAAAATATGAAAATTTAAAAATTTTTTTTTGCAAATCGGTGCGACAACTCTCCCCCCTTGTGAAGAACCTTCAATTTTTTAGTATTACGTTTTTATTTCATATCTCTGGAATTAATTATTATATTAATTTATTGTATGTAGTTGTCATTTTTTTTAAATTAAAAACAAAATGATGAAAAATGACTTGTTGGATTTTATTGTTCAATAGAATGCTTATCTTACATGCTAGATGCTACATACACAACACATTATGTGAGAAAAAAAGATAAAACAAAAATTGTAAAAAAAGTTCAACCAAAAAGGACGATATAATTTTTTCATTTTAATTTGAAGCAAAACAAAAAAAAAGCAATAAGAAAAATGAAAATGTAAAATAAATAAAAGTATATATTAAATGTAGATACTATAAAGGTGTCTATAAAAATATATGAAAACATCATATGTCATTCAACTGCAAATATACCTAGGCATATATGTATGTATAAATTCATGTATATCTGTATATCTATATATAATCACTATATGTACATATGTATATATAAATAATAAATTATATACAGCATGCATATAAATATCTATGCATAAATGTTTGTACATAAACATTTGAAAAAAAAAAAAAAATGTGATTTTATTTTTATTATAATTACAATTTTTTGTAAAATGTGAACTAAACTATGCGAAAGAAAAAGGATATGACATGTAAATTTTTTTTTTCTTATAATATACGAGTACCATACTGGTATATTTTTACAATGTTTAACATTTACATATATGAATCTTTGGAGTGAAATAATAAACATAAAATTCACATTACATATAAATATATATACACGTATATGTATACATAATATATTTAGATACATAAACACATAAAAGTATCTACATATATCATGCATATGTACATATATACATACATGCATATTATAATATCTATAAAGTATATCATTTGTAAAAGTATATACGAATAATATCTCTCTGTTCTGTTATAATGAAAAAACTTATGTACATACGAGTATATATTTTATATCCACGATGATGAATCAGTAAATAAATAAGAGAATTTCAACTTAACGTTAATATGAGTACTTTATTTTCGAACTTCCGTATACATAATAATAATAACATATATGTACTCGTATATGCATGCATATATATACGATCAGTATTATACATACAAAATTATGAATATTTAAAAACGGTTGAGAAACGTCTAATAAAATATTTAATATTTTTGATTAAATTTTTCATCTTTTATTTTAAAAAAAAAAAAAAAAAATGTACAAAAAATAAAAAAAATTCGTAAAAATCGTATGTATATGATATATACTTACATTTATATAATCTATATAGTATATAAATTTCTTTTTATCAAAAATAGATGCAAAATGCATATGAATACATACATAAGTATAATAATATTAATCTACATACGAGTATAGATACAAATGTATTTATGTGTATATTATATATATAAGTAGACGAGTATGTATAAGTTGTTAGAGGAGTATTACTATAGTGTACCTGTAAAATTAATTTTTTAAAAAATTTCATTTTATGTTGATATATATGTAGGTACCCATGTATGTACATATAATTTATACATATGTACATGCACACACGTATTCATACTAATATAGAATAATTCACACTTGACAAAAATCCTCCGTGCTCGATACAGAAAATCAAATTAAAACTTAAAGGAATTTTTTTTGTTTGTCAATTACTACATACTTACTTACTTTAAAAATATTTTATTTCTCTGTACTGCACACGCATATTATATTATATTAATTATAAAATGATATAATCTATGATACATATACATATATTTGCACGTATTACGTCTGGGTAAATCAAACGATACTTTTAGAGTAGCATCGTTTAAAATAAAAATTTTTGTTTAAATAAAATTAATTTATAAAAAATTTTTTTGAAATCGATTATTTTCTATTTATTTTTTTTTATTATTTTTTCAAACTAACTGTGGAATAACAATAATGAGAACTTAATGAAAAATAAATAAAACAAGTTGTTCCTTAATTATTATTATTAAATTATTGTACGTGAATCAAATGAATAATATACTCGTATAATTCGTATATCTATGATACATATTTTATATAAAACAAAAGATTATGAAATGAACATCGAAAATACATAAATATATAATATTATAAAATAACATGTATATTTCTATATAATATTGTAGACACACAGAGGTTGAAATTAAGTATTTTGCTAATTTCTGCCTCGAAATCCGGAAAAAACGACGGATTTGGGCCGAAATCTATAGTTAACGAAATTACATAAAAAATACGTAATTAATCGCTCGAAATATACTCATGTTTTGCTCTTTACGTAGAACAGTGACATCTACCAACAAATTGTAAATCATAAAAATGTTTTTTTTTTTTAATTTTTATTAAGAAATAATTGAATATAATTGACAGTTAAATTTTATGGAAGAAGTAGGGATATGTTCAGATAAATTAAATTAAAATTAGATAAATTAAATAAATTAGACAAACTGTCAAAATCGCTGTGTGTCACCTTCGTAATTTCTACTCGAAATTAAAATGAAATCTACTTAATTTCAACCTCTGTGTGTCGAAGACATAACATACATTATGTATAGATATTTTTACACATAACACAAAATAAATATACATAATATATATAATACACATAAATATTTATACACATGCATACATATAGGATAGATAAAATAACTTTCTTTAAGATTGTCATCTTCAATTTAACTAAAATGTAGAAATTTTCATTTATTTTTAAATAAGAACGGAAACAATTATGTTTTCAAGAAAATTCAATTATTATTCGTTTAAAATAGTGAATTATATGTATATATACAATACGTGAATAATGTAAGGAATAAGCATACATTAATATATGTTCTTAACAGACAATTTTACACGCAATAACTTATAAGTATAACGTGAAATGTGAAATATACATTTCAAAATCGTTTTATTTTAATTATTGTAGTACACGGTTGTTTTATATTCATATACATACATGCATACATACTCGTATGTAAACATATAAACTCTGTGATATTACTTATACATATATATGATTTACATATTGAATGTATGCAAAGTGCGACTGAATTCTAATTTTAAATCAATAAAGTATAGTTAGTATAGTATAGTACCTATAGGTACATAAGTTATAAGATGCATACATTATCGTACATTATCGTACCGTGTGCGATGAAATTATCCACATCGTTAACTTGCAAATACCCGAATTTAGTGAATTTTTTCATAAAATAATTTTCATTGTATATGTATGTATATAAATAATAATAATGATAACAATTCTTAATTAAAATTTTAACATGATTTTATTAAATAACTCGTACAAGTAACTAGAGTAAAATTTCAGAAATTTTGTTAATTCAATGCAATTAAATCAAAGTCGTATTTCAAGCAAACGTCTAAGGATTTTTTTATTAAATTATTAAAGAAATCAATACATTCACATATAAATAATATTATTTTATTATTTTTATATGCATGATATGCACAGGTTGTCTAAAAAAAGATTTAAGCCTCGACATGAAGATGATGCTTGTCGTCGAATTCATTTTGAAAGATGACTATAAAAATCGTAGCCATTTTATACGCTCCATATTGTTGTTTGACAGGAATTTTTGTGTTACTCAATATATCAGTGTTTTTGTAAAAATGGAAAAAATCGAATACCATCTTATACTTAATTCGAATCGAAAATTCATGAGCTGCGCGGTTTCCAGACGATTGATCATCCGCCATATTTACCAGATTTGGCGCTTAGCGATTTTTTTCTGTATTCTAGACTCAAAAGTTTGGCTCAAATACAGAAATTTATCAAATAAAGCGATCATTGTATCCGTTGAAGCAAAGCATATTTTCCAAAGCAAAATTAAAACTATATTATTTATGGAGGTTAAAGGGATGGGCGAGCATCTTTGGAAAAAATGTGTAGACCCGAAAGAAGACGCAATGTTCAAACATAAAACATAATTTGAGGAAAAAAAATACTCGTTCCTTTGTTAAGCCAGAAACTTTTTAAACGACCCTCGTAATATAATTGTGATGATGTATGTATATAATTATAAATACTCGTATATACTTACATATGAGTATATACGAGTATGTTATAATGCATTTGAAAATTAAATTGTTAGGTAGGTACATAGGTACCTTTATCTGTGCTGTTTGAAAATTTTATCAGTTGCGAATAATAAAATTAACTTACAGCAATCATTTTCTTTCAAAAATGTTTCCTTCTGAATATTATCAAAGATACTATAAAATACATCTTTGATATTATACAAAACGATAAAAACACAAACAAATTCATTCATATTCATATTTACATATATGTATGTATTATGTATTATCATTTATGTATTATAATAGTGTGTGTATGATTTGTGTGTTATAATGTAATTTAATTGAAAATGAATTTTTTAATCATTTTAAGTAGAATATTTTATGTTGCTTACCCTTTACCTTAGGGTACGTTCATGTTGGAGCTGCGATACTAGCATCGATAATAGCGAAGAAAATAAACAAATTATTTATTGACGTTTTTATCGAAGCTATGCAAAAAATGATCAGACTCTGGAACACATGCATTTGAGTGTATACATATTTTCTTTCTACGCTATTGTCGCAGCTATTATCGATGCTACTATTGCAGCTCCAACATGAACGTACCCTTATACTATTTTCAGAAATCGAAGTCAGTACAGGCAAGATAGGCATGTTTTTCTATATTCTTTCACATTGCGTTTGTATAAATCTGTCTCGTGTGTGGAGTGATCAGATCTTAATTTAAATCCGAGGGAAATATTTTAAATTGTATATTATGAAGGGCTACCAGTTTGCAAAAAACTTTTTTTTTAGATTTTACAAAAAAACAGGTAATTTTGGACATTTTGGGAAATTTTATGATATATGTTCATTTCTTTACAAAATAACATATAATAACAAGCTGATTTGAATAATATGATAGCAATTTGCATTGTAAATAATTTTCTTTCTTATTCTAAGAAAAGACAGAACAAAAAATAAAATTCAGAATGTAACGGTAACGTAACGAAATCATTAACAAGTAGATAAAGGAAACAAAATAAAAGAAAATGGACAAATAAACAAATATGAAAATGAATGTATGTACGTACGTATACAAAATTTAATATCAAATTGATACTGAACACATAATTTTATAAATAAAATTAAAAATACTGAATATGGTTTAATCATAAATTCATATTTTTTTTATAAATTTAATAAATACTCCCAGTAGCTACGGCAACCCTGAATTATCATCATTTTCTTTTATGCCCATCTTCCCGCTGACACGAATCAATCAACATTTTATACTTTGAGTGGACATCGGCTGCGCAACGACTTCATATTTTATAGTTCGGTTTTTTATTTTTCCATATAACCAAAATGGTGTTAACTGATTAAATCAGTTGCCTTCACGCTGTGTGATAGGCAACATCAAAGGGGGTGGTGTATTTCTTTTTCCCAAAAATAACAGGGTGATTCATTATTAGAAATGAAAAAATCATCAAACAAAAATTAAAATTTGTCTTAAAAACCGAACATTTTTATGATATTTTCAAATAATGCTACTTTTTTATCAAATATAAATTTACAGGAATGTGAAATTTGTACAGAATCTCCCTTTTAAGAATTATTTGTGAACAAAATTATAAAATTATTTATGCACAATTTGGAACATCCTGTTAACATATGTTAAAAAGTACCTTCTTCAGGGTTGACAGAGATATATTATTCAGAATTTCCTACAAAATATTATATGTGAAGTTATCAGAAACTCATCGGGTAACTATTCCCATAAGCACAATACTGACTTCGATTTCTCAAAATAGTATAGTGAATTATCCATAAAGACAAATTTAATTTTATTTTATTTGAAAAAAAAAAAAAATAATAATAATTTTGAATTACATATTGAAGATAATAATAATGATTCATTAATATAATACTCTTTTAAAATCGATATGATCTACATACAATACATGTACGTAATGTAGAATTTTACATTTTATAACCTAAAATATATATATGAAATGAATGTATGTGTTTGTGTTTATATGTATGCACATATATAGTAATTTGTCATTAACATAATAATTAATAATTCAATTTTTTATTCAGTGATCATAAATCATCATGTGAAATCCATTAAAAAATCGTAAACATTTATAACAATGTACTGCGTATACACTTTCTATTACAAGTATTTTTATTACAATTCCGGAAAATATGTAGTATACCTATACAAGTATACTATATATCTATACAAAAATGAACTAAGAAATAAAGAATAAAAAAATAGAAAATAAAAAAATGATTTTTATACATTCACCCATTTATTTTTTTAATTTGATCTGTTATCATTTAATGCTGGAAAATAATACATAATTCATTCGGAAAAGAAAGTAAAAAAATCATCAAAATTGAATTATATATATACGTATCTGTGTATGTATGTATTTAATGTATAAATACAAATATAAATACTCATTTAAATTATTATATGTAATATTCAAAAATAAAAAATTCGTCAGAAAAAAAAAAATTGAAAATTATTATTTTTTTTTTCTTTTCATTATAAATAAGAATAAGATTTTTTAATGAAATAATAAAATATTCGAGAGAGAATATTATGAAAAAAATTATTTCTTTTGTCGTATAATATAGGTATATTTAATATTAAAAAAAAATATATACATATATACATTAACATATATATACGAGTATGTATATATGTAATAATAAATATTTTTCATTACATTTTGAATAATTTACGTATCTCTTTACTTTTATGTATGTATGTATATGTACATATAATATTCATTGTGACATTTATTTATAAGAAAACTTAATCATATACTTTTAATAAATATTCTTTGTGTATTACTTGCTTATATAATCGTAAATATTCTCGTAAATATACAAAATATGTATGCATGTACGTATATATATATGTATATAAAAAGCAAAAAAAAAGTGAAGTTTTTTAAAAAGTTTTCAAAGTTTATTTTTTGTTTAATTTTTTTTTTATTTTTTATTTTATTTATTAATTTTTTTCTTTTTTTATTGTCAGCGTTCTCCTTCATAAACATATACATATACTAGTATATTTGATGTGTATGTATGTATAATCGAGTATTTACTTTTAAAATAAAAACATTTTTTTTTATTTTTTAGTTTTTGTTTTTTTAAAATGATAAGCGTACAACTTTTTATGTACGGCAATTGTATAATGTAAGTAAGTAATACATGGTAAATACATATGTACAGAGTAAATATATGATTTGAAAAAAAAAAACAAAAATTGCGTCTTTCATCCCTCGTAGATACAGCTTCCTAAAAGTTGTTCTTTATGAATAAAAGGTAAATGATTGTAGAATAACCCATTTTGGGAAGGGGGATGGTGTGATGGTGGAAATGATAAAGGAGGTAACTTATATCATCATTACGCAGAGAAACATTTCGCGTCGCTAAACCGCCGTAAAATGATACAGTTTCTTAAAAATTAAGTATTTACAAATAAAATTGTATGGCAATTGGTTGATTTATTTGACTAAGTATCAGATATCTGTACATTTTCCTATGTTATTGTATATACACACAGACCCACACGCGCACACAGAATATTAGCATTGACCCGTGCCGCAAAAGGATGACATGCAAAATTTAATTCTTTTTTCATTTTTACGATATTTTTTTCAAAATATAGAGCATTCTGAGACCCATATTTTGAACCATATACCGTATCTGTATATCATGTACCGTTATCAAGTTATTGGAAAATAATGTATTAACTTTGTGAGGTGTATATCATTGTTATGGGGGGGGGATGGTGGTTAGGTGGTGAGCAATGGAAAATTGTTTGTTTGTTGATGAGGAGCATTTTTTCTCTAGCGTTTCCAGCACTACTCCACAGTTGAAAAATAAACATTTATATACGCATTTACCTTATTTTTCAATAAATAAATAAGTAAATTTTTTGTCAGATATGCACCGCACTGTATTGTCAGTTATGTACGAGTATTTTAGAGTCGGAAGACCAAGGCTCAGATGAGGTAGAAACGGATATTCGGAAATTGGGTGTAGTTAATTGGAAAATGAAACCGTCTGGAGGAGTATCTTAGAGTAGGCCAAGAGCAGGAGGAGTATCCTAGGGTTGTAGCGCCACTATTGATTGGTGTATTTGTATTACAATTTCTTTTTTGTTTCATTTTCTTCAAACTTTTAAATTCATAATCGAAACTTATTTAACATAAAAAAACGAAACTAAATGTGTACAGTCACATACATATGTATGTATTTAAAATGACTGAATCAACAAAGTATTTTGGATTAACATTTTATTTATTTTTTTTTTTTTTAATCTAAAAGATTATAAAACTTACAGCTAACACTCTCTCTACCCTACCACATTTATCGACATGAAAAGTATGAAAATGCAAAGCAGGAAAAACTAAAAAATATATAAAAATAAAAACAAAAAAAGACAATAGATAATAAAAAAAAAATATATATACATATATATCGATATTTCATTTTAAATTTTCTTCAAATACAATAAATAATCGATTCGCATGATATATTTATGAAGAAAAGAAATATTGTATATTTTTTATTAATGTTTTAGTTTTTAGTTTTTATATTTTTTCTAACTTTTTTCTAGTTTCATTTTTTTTGTGCTATTCTATGGGTACACTCGTATTTTTATGGTAAACTTTTTTAATCATTTCAAACGTACTTTTCATGTTATAAGTTTAGTTTTTTTTTTCTGTATTTTTTCGCTTGTATCATATATTTTTATTTAAAAAAAAAAAAAAAAATATGCGATTGAATATTTACATATTTGAAAAATATATGATTGAATATATTGTATATACGTATATGTGTATTATGTTTATAACATATTATATATAGGTATTGTTTTTTTTTTTTTTTTATTTGAAAAATAAAAACATGAATAATAAATAAAAAATTCAAAATAAAAAAATGAAAATTTACGTACATATATATATAATATACTATATAAAATATATTTAATAAGTATATGTATGTACATAGAATAGTAATTTAGTATGTATATGTGTCGAATAGTAGGTATACAAAACTTAAAATAAAAAGTTAAAAAAAAAAAAAATTAAAAAATTAATTAATTACTAAATTAAATTAAAATATTTCACAAATGATATTTATAACTTTTAGGGTAAAGATAACAACTATACTTACTATACATATACTACTAAACAAAAATAAACAACACACAAAAAATGTCCATACTGCTAAATTTCAGTTAAATGTTTGACTCATATTATTGGTAATCTGAATTTATCAATTAAGCACATTTTTGGTATATTTCGCACATTTTTGATCCTTAATAGCTCGATAACTTATTATACTATCAATTTAGAGAGGATCTTCTCACATACTTTAATTTCACAAATACTTAAAAAATTTGACTGTATAATGTAGTTCACATTTTTTTTTTTGAGGAACGCAATTTACACTTAAAATTTTTAAAAATTTTTTACCACAAATTTTGAATTTAGGATGTTTTTCTGCTTATAACCAAATTCATAATTTCATGTTATAGATAGGATATCAAAAAAAAAATGTAATTTTGTTTTGTATCATCAGTTAGAATACAAAATGATGCTGTTTGGTGCTAACAAAAAGTTAGAAGTGATTTTATGATAGAAGATCTTGCATATAAAACACAACATTTTCATTGCCCTCTAGCGTCGAAAATAGGATCGAAAAAAATTTTTGATAGTACAATTTTTTTGTATGAAGCACTTCAAAGAATCTCGTAGTATCAATTTGTATATGTTGAATAGAACCATCTTGTATAAAATACACCGCATACATGTATGCTTAACATACGATAATCTATCTATACGCTGAATTATGAATACCATCTATTCTGGCAGAAAATTTACCCTGGGTTGTAAATCTAACTTAAAATATTTTTTTTTTTTTTTTGATATGCTTTGTTCGTTTTGCTTCAGAGAGCCATTAATGAAAATTTTCAAACATTTTCTTTTGTTGTATGTATATACGAGTATACATTTTTTTTTTGAACACAATCTATTCTACTGATATCTGTTTTACAGTGTGGAGACCATACCTGGCTATAGCATATTCAAGATTAAGACGAATCAAACAAATGTATAAGCGTTCAAAGATATAAGAAGGGTCCTTGAACTTCTTTGATAATCGTTTTATTTATTCTAACATGGAGCTTGCCTTATTTATCATGTGATTGTAGTGTAGTTTAAACAAGAGTTTAACAACAAATTGTACACCTAAATCACTGACGGCATCGCCTTTTTGTAAGATTTGATCATTAAAAGTATATTTATGATTTAAATGACATTCTTGTGACGAGTGAAACTTATAAGATTTTCATATTATCGGCATTTATATTCGTGAATCACTGTTGGACAATACATATTTAACGTCATTAATCGCAATTATGAATAGATGTGAGATAAAGTAAAGTGGCTTCATTGGATGACTCAAAAATTTGTTTTATATGCGGCTGACTTAGAAGATCTCGTACCCATAAGATATACATATACTTATGAATTATGAACTAGTCGAGGCTATTAAGTATGTTGAGAAATTTACATAATATTGTACGTATTTATAAGTTCATATATCATATATGTATGTTTATAGTATGTATATGTATATATGAGTGTATAATGTACAGTTACTCTGTATATTACAAGTTCATTTTGTGTAATATGAAATATGTGTTTTTAGGATATTTTTATATCTTTTTTAGTTACATTTCTTAGTTACATTTAGTTACATTATATTTATGTTGTAGATATATATGTAGATATACAGATTTATAGAATGTAGGTGTAGGTGGTTAAGGATACATTTATTTTTCTTTTCATATATATACATATATTTCTTTTTTGTTTTGCATTTACATATTTACTTATGCTAAACGTATATCTATGCCAAAT
This sequence comes from Villa cingulata, assembly GCA_951394055.1. Taxonomy (NCBI): domain Eukaryota; kingdom Metazoa; phylum Arthropoda; class Insecta; order Diptera; family Bombyliidae; genus Villa; species Villa cingulata. Next base: position 50,849,861 of record OX596017.1, on the reverse strand, counting down.
ACAAAGTACATACGAAATACTGCAAGTACATGCGGACATATGATATATTCATGTTTTTTTTTTTTTCAATTTTCAAGACTTTTCTATATTTGTACGTGCATCTATATACCGTTGTCATATCATATTATTATAAAAATGTACTCGTATGTATATTTTGTTTAGTTTTATGATACCCTAAATATGTATTATATATATGTAGATATGAGTATACATGATGTATTGAATGTACTATATAAATACCTTAACATGTACATACATATTAATATTATTTTTCATTTATCATTTTTTTTTTTTTTTAATTTTTTCGTTTATTTTCTTTGGTTTTTTTTTTTTTTTAAATACTTTTTTCAGACATATGAAATGAATGTGAAACATTTCATTTTGCAGACAGGTAAATACATATACATATATATAATATATAATATATAGATATATATGTACATATTTTTATATGTAAGATATATGTACATACAGTATATGTATGTATATAGAAGATATAAAAATATATATATACGAATATATATATACCTACATATATATGCGCATAGAAAAAAATTACATATGTACGTATATTTACATAGTATTAGGGATGTATTACATATTATTTGCATATGGATAAAATTTGTATATTATGTACTTGGAATATTTATATTTTGAAATCGCATAGGAGTACATTTATATATTTATTCCTTTTTCTAACAAATACATATATATGTATATGTGCATATATATCATTGGAGGATACAGTAAAAAAAATATCATTTGTGATACCTTTTGAAGAAACAGTGTTAGTCAATTTAATGATGATTTAATATGAATATATGTACATACATAATATCACTTTAATATAATAAATATATATGTATGGGTATTACATATACATATACGATGTACTTATGTAATAAGAACATACAAGTATTTATAATACATGTATATTTAAATAATTTTCATACCAAAAATAAAATAAAATAAAATAAAAATAAAATAAAACAAAAATGGAAAAAAAAAAGGACGAACGTTGTTTATTTATGCCTCAAAGTGCAAACAAAATATGTACAAATACTTATTATATACGTTATTGATTTGTATAAGCAAGTCTATATACGTAAAAGTTATTACATATTTATTATTAACAAAAAAAAAAAAAAAAACGTCATCAGTTCATGAAACCATGTGTAGTCTATGGTGAATCTTTAAAATCTATCATTTTTACTTATTTTAATGCAGAATACAAATTACATGCGGCTATCCAAAGCAGAAGCGAAAAGAGTCATTTTAAACCTCACCATTGATGAATATAATAATCTTGAAGGTGTCAGAAGTTTTGTGTATCTGTATATGTGCAGTATTAAATAAATAATAACGACATGAACGAATTTATCCACCCACCGCACAGACTAAAAAATAATAAAAAATAAATGGTAATAAAAAATTCTATGCTCATATTAACCTACTGAAATCCAAGATACTATCGAGAACAACAAATCTTAGAATATATAAGTAGAACTCTAATTAGACCGATAGTAACGTATGGAATAGAAACATGGACAATGACTCAAAAGAACGAACAGAACAGGACTTACTAATCGAACAGGAGATCATGAAGAAGGCTAAAGTCTAACCCGGACTGTAATGCCAAAAATGATGATGATTTTTATTTTAATAAATACATATGTAATATATGTGTATAGTATCTGTATATTTAGTTATTTTTTATAAATTTATACATACGTTGTTTTTTTATTCTTACAAAAAATTTTGATCAACTATACTGTTCATTTTTGTTAAATAAAAAGTTTGATTTGTATGCTTGTTTTGAGTGGAATAAAAGTTTTTTAAATTCATCAATAAATAATTAATTTTTTTTGCTTCTTAAAATTAATTATTTGAAATAAACATTTATTGCAATAATTCGTATGATTATTAAATAAATGAAAATGATTTCAATATTAAAATAATACATAAGTATATATACATTATGAAATATATATATATATGTATGTACGTTTACGTATAAGTGTATATATACGTACGTATGAAATGTATGCATTTATGTAAAACTAAAAAGTTATTGAAAAATGAAAAGTTTTTCTGTTTTTTTTTTTTTTTTTATTTTTTTGAATTTCATTAAATTGTCTTTAAAATGACTTTATTTATATACATTATAATGTATGTATGTAGAGGAGAAAAAAATTGTTTGGAAAAAATTTTGATCATTTTTTCCCTATTATAAAAAACATTTTACTTTCGAAAATTCAACACTTTATGTATACAGATATGTACATATATATACACGAGTATGTACATAGTGTTTGTATGGTACTTGAAATATCTTTAAAATCTTGAATAATTTTTTTTTCTTCCTCTTTCTTTTAGTACCTATCCTTTATAAATAATTTAGATAAGTACTTTCTATATATACATACATATGTATATGAAAGGTATAAGTATGTATATTTTTTATCTATATATAATAATTTTTATTCATTATATTATGTTCATTTCATATTTATGTACATAAATATACAAACATGTATTTTATGTGTTATATATAGATACAGGGTGTGAAAAATTAATGTAGAAGGCGCTGTACTTCAACAGCCTGCATTTTGTCTGAAAAAATTTGCAAAAAAATCACTGAATTCTGACTATAAAACACAGTAACTCTTAAAAGAAAAAATGTAGAGTCGCATGTAAGAAATCATTAGAGGAAGGGGAGAGTTTTTTACAGAGTTTTTTTTACATCATTTTTTTCTAGCTAGTACATCGCAATTGTTTTAGAGTGTTTCTTAGAGTAAATGCGAAAAATCTTCATCGCTCTCTAGCAGCTAAAAGGTTGAGATTAACCCTCCTTTGTAGAACGATCAACCAGCAGGTTGATCACCCGAATGCAAATACCCTGTATAATATACATATATATGTATATATTATATATACATATATAAAAACATTGTTTATGTATGTTTAAAAGATAAGTATTTTTATTCAGTAAATTTTATGAATAAAAATTCTTTGTATCATGTATTATTTATTTTGAGTTATAAGACGTATATTTGAATTTATGCTTAAATATAATACATTATATATGTATGTACATATAGGAGGTATATAAGATGCATACATATGTATGTGCAGATAATGTATATTTTTTATTCTTCCATATCATCATCAACTCTATACAATATATGTACATACATATGTATATAATACGTATACATTGTATTTATAATATAATGAGGTGTTTTATGACGGAAGTATAATATGTTGAATTCATTATGATATGATGGGTATTGTATACGGACGCTAGTAAATATACATATATCTCTCATATAAATGTATACTATATACTTTCATAATAAAATGCTTTTTATATTTGAGAATGAATCGTTAACAGATAAATGAATAGATTGATGAATAATAACCAATGAAATGAATAGTGGCAACTGGCCGAATAAATCTTTTCTATACCATATTATTATGTAAATTATACGAGAGTATACTCATATGTAAAAATATTATACAACATTATATATATATGTATACTTACATAAATGTGTACATATGTATATGTATTTTGATATTGTAAAAATATAAAATACGAGTATAATATATACTTATGTATGAATGCACATAAACAGTTGAATAAATGTTTATGTATTTTAGTTTAGGTTCAAAGAAAATAAAACTGTACATTACATATTTATGTAATGAGTATATATCATGTATAAGTACGTACATAATATCTGGTAAAAATTTGTTCTAAAAAGTAAGGTTTTCAATTTTCATGAATATCCTGTAAAAATGCACAATATGTTCGAATATATACATGTTGTATATATAATAGTTTTATTATATATTTTATTTTATTTTTATGGTTTTGTATTTATAAAGGTATTATTTCAAAGATAATGTAGTCATTTGAATAAATATATGTAGAGAGAATATAGTTTACGCACATAATGTATGAGGAGATGATATAATAAGAATACAATTTCAATAATTTTATAAGTGTATTTACGCATTACATTGTAATCTTTTGTTTCTATACATACATGTACAAGAATGTAAGTAATATGGTATACCTTATATGTGAGAGTTGCACTTTTTTTTTTCTAGCATCTTTAAGATTAGGATTCGAGGTATCTGCTATCTTGTGTACCACATATATCCGAAGTTACTTAAAACATTTCAATGAAATTTGAAATATAGATACTTTGATAGGAATTGTGGTGCTTGAATGGAGCACTTTTTTTTTTTTTAAATGTCCTTGTTTCCTTTTTACAAGGCGTCAAAGTTGTCAAAATTACGATTTTTCGGCTTCCAATTGCATCACGTGCAGCAAATACTGATTGACCAATTTTTTTGAAATTTTGAATACAGGTAGCCTGAAGGATATTGTTATCCTTAAATGGAGCACATTTTTGATTTTAAGTCCTGAAATTTAGTTATAGTTCTTAAAAAAAGTAGAAGGTTTTTTTGAAAAATCGTTCAACTTTTACTTCTGTTTTTAAACAATAAATCCTCATATATCTATATGATTTTGGTATCAAAATAAAATTTGGACTTTTCTAAAGTGTTTACAAAAAAAAAAATTATAAAAATCTTTGTTATATTTACATTTTTATTAATAAAATAAAATTATGTTTTTCTTTCATCAAAATATTCAAAAATCCATTTTTATTAGCACCTAAAAGGTATGGAAAGACATTTTTTTAAAATTTTTGTATGTAAAATCGTTGTTGTTGTTTTTGAAATTTTTCAAAGTCGAATTCTACTCTTAATGTTGATAAATAGATATATGTAATACATATGTCTAATAAAAGTAATTGAATTTTATACGTTAATCAATACACTAATATAAATTCAATGGAGAATTTAATTAATTAGTTTTATGATTATATCAAAGAAGAATTCCTATATCATATATAGTAATAATGTATAATTTTGAATTACAAATTTTCGGTTGCATATATCACATTCAAATTTTACAATTTATTATATAGAAGAGAATGAGAAATTTATTCAAAGGACATTCATTAGTTTTGTTATTTGATAAATTAAAAATAAAAATGTGAAAAAAAAAATGATATTTGAAGTGACAATTTTCAATCATTTTATGTAGATGTTGAGCAAATAAAGTATGTAGTACCACAGACAAATATAGTACATATCATGATTTGTATAAGAAAAAAATAAAAAATTTCAAGTTTTAAGGAAAATTAAAAATTTTATTTTTACATAATGAAAATAAAAAGCTTATTTTGGAGTTGAAGAAAATCATTTTTATTAGAAGATTTGATGTACATAAATTATTGAATATTAATTGATTTTTTTTTTAAACTATTAAAATATTATTGACTTTGTTTTATTAGCGAAAAACAAAAAAGAAATGAATAATTCAATATATTTGCTACAACAAATACATATGTATATAAATGTATATAAAATTATATATGTATACTTAGTTAAATATATAATTTTAATGTATCATTCATGTTAATACGAGTAGATGAATATTTATGATATTCTTTTAATAATTTGATTAATGTAATTATATAATTATACAACATTTTTAAGTATGCAATTATGTGTTAATACTTATTTATAAACATACATTTTTTTTTATTCTATGTGTAACTACACTGTATATACGCAGATTCTAATAGAATTTAAGAGTATAATAAATGATTTTAATGCCCAATTTCACAGTCGATGCTTAAGTTTTGGCTTAATTTTGGATTTCACAATAGAATTTTATCTATAGCTTAATTAAACCAAGCTTAACGAAAAATAATCTTTTTTGTAAGCTATTGTTGCTTGTCACAAATATCAAAAATGTCAAATTTATATTAGCATTTATTAATTTGTGATCTGTAAACTACTTACTTAGCTTTTCAAAAATTGTCAAATTTATATTATAACTTATTACATATTTGGTAATTGTAATTTTGATGGCGCTTTTATATTATGATTATAATTTATTTATATTTATATAAACAATTTTATATCTTATGATTTTAGATTTTCACAAATTAATTCTATATAATTTCAAAATACGATAATTTCATTTATATAGGTTTGACATTTGATTTTTATTTATTTTTACCAGTTAACTTTACTTAAGCGCTGGATTTTGACGACTTAAGTTAAACCAGCAATTAAGCCAAGTTTAGACTTAAGCTACCACTGTGAAATCAAAAAATCTATGAAGCGAAATTTTAAGCCTTATCCTGAGCTTAAGCTTCCACTGTAAAATTGGGCATAAATGATTCAGATAAATATTTTCTGATTTAGAGTTTTTCGTGTGGTAGAAAAATGATTTCGTGAGATGGATATTTAAATTTAGAAATATATGTGCATATCTACTGTAATTTGTATTCTAATGATATGATATTACAAATGGTTTAGATGAAAAAATAATAAATAGCTAAGTGTGAGAAGAATTATTTAAATAATGAATTGGGCGATTTTATGGTAGAAGACATTTTTTCTGAAGTTTTTCATTAAAAAAGTATTTGAAACTGTACATAATTAATAACTCACATTTTGTACACAATATAGTCACGCCTCTAAAACATATCATATACATAACATTCTGATATATGTACTTACATTATTTAAATTCTTTTTAAAAATATATATATGTAAAAAATAAACGGTAACGTAGAAGACTTTCACTACCTCTATGTACATATATATAATTAAATCTATATAAAAATATTATGTGTATGTGTATTACATTGTATAAAAATATGTATATAAAATACAAATATATTTATATGTACATAAAAAAACTTAATTGTAATGAAATTAATTTATAATCAAAATTTAACAGAAAACGAAAAAAATAGTAAAATTAATAAATATAAAGAGTATATTATGATATAATGTACATATTTTGTAGTTATTTATAAATGAATATGTGTTTAACCACAATAAAATAATAAAATGTAAGGAATATAAATATATATGTATATATATATATATGTATGTATATGTACATGTGTAATACTTTTGTATAATATGTAAATATTATGTAAAGGTGTAGAGGTTTTTATTGCATACCAGACCACATACTTTACATATAGATAATAAAGGTAGATACATAATTATATACAGTCGAGTCCAGATACATATAAGTGAAAAACAGATAATTGCAAGAACCCGATTATTGCAAATATTTTTGAATTCTCTTCCCTTTTTGTTAATTTCTAGTACAAATTGACTCGGGTATAAGTATAAGTGAAAAACGGTTAAGTGCAAAATCGCCATTAATGTATGCATATGTATTAATAATTATGTACCATAAATTCACATTACACTCTACCTATTTAATACTGATTAGTGCAAAAGCTATTTCAATGCAGATTGAAGAAATATTTCAAATTTAACTTCACGTTAATTCCTTGTAAACTAAAATATTTGACATTTGTTTGACTGAGCCTGACCTGAGTATATGTGTGTGTGTGTATGTATAAAATGACATCACTTGTAAGTGCAAATTCTGCAATTATTGTGCACTTATTGGATGTCTGAACAAAACCGATAAGAGTGCACGGTAATCTTTATCCAGACCAGAACAATGTGCACTTATCCGGATCCGACTGTACTATATATAATATGTAAATTCTTCACATTCATTTGTAATAATACATAATAATAATAATAATAAAATATGTATGTATATTAATTCTCGTTCGATATATCCAATCAATTGTTAAATTAAATATTTAATTATGTTGGTTATATACTAATTTGAACTTTAATTTATTTAGTTAGCATGTATGCATTGGTATACATATAATTTCATATAAAATTTTATATACTTTAAAGTGCATAACTATATATATAAGTACTTTGTGTAATATGTTTATTGTTGATATTGTTACTAAGTATATAGCAACATTTTATAAACAAATCATTGAAATGAACTCATATTAAAATTTTCTTTTTCATGCATATATACATATATGTATGTAAATATGTATGTGTACTATGTACATACATATATACATACCTATATAAGGGTGTGTTTAAAGGATATTTTTATAAATGAACTATAAAAATTGAAACACAAAAACAAAAAAACAAAAAAACAAAAAAAAAAAAGAAATAAAATAAAATAAAAGGTGTTATTCATTGTATTCAAAATTAATATTAATTTCAAAAGGAATATCAAAAAGAAGAAAAACAAAATTATTTTTAAACTGTTCAATTCCTATTTTTACATATAGGATTTTATATGGTATACATACCGATGCATAAATATACACATATTTGCATACCGACCAGTAATATACGTATGTACTACAGGTTTCCAATTGGCTAATCATGAATGGTAATTGTTATCGATTTTATGGATTTCAAATTTCAATTAAAAAAAAAAAAAAAAAAAAAACAAAATCAACAACAATTTCCTATATAACAAAAAGAAGAAAAATAGTATTAAAGATAGTTTTTATTTTGTCAATATTTTATGCTAGTGTATATCTGTATGAAAATAATCGTATGCGGTGCGGTGCGGTGCGGTGCGGTGCGGTGCGGTTATTTGGTTAAACAAGTGAACGATATCATTTTGTATACAATACATAATTGAAATAAAAATATAACATTATATAAATACAGAGTATACTTGTAGTCGTATGTACACAAACTTTTCGTCGTAATCATAAGTGTATATAATGTAGGTATTATAAAACTACAAAAAAAAAAGAAAAATGAAGTACCTACCTATATTATGTACGTATGAAAATGTGTTAAAAATGAAAATACTTAAAATATACTACTTATAATTGTTTTTTTAAATTTTTATTTTTAATTAATGTGAAATCTGATATTATATTTTCATATTAATTTATGCATATTCACTTATTTATAATAATAATAGTTAATATGTCATTTATAGTATTCATCTGATATATAGAACACAGGATATATAAATATTGTTCATTTTTTTTTTTTTTTTTGTTTTTCACATTTCATATTACGTACAATCAGAATTTTAAAGTATGATAGGTAGAAAGTTGATGGTAATTCTTTTTATTATATGTATAAATTACATATTTCCTGAAATCTTAAATATTTATATTATACTTATATAATATGGGCTACACAAAAAATAAATGGGCTATAAAAATAAAAAAATTTAATTGAAAACAACGAAAATGACAATATACTACTATATACAGATAATATAAAAACAATAAACAAAAACTGATTGAATACAATAAGAGAGCAAATGAAAATAATAATAATAAATAAAATGATATTAAAATCATATGAGCACTATTATTATAGGTAGATAAATATACATATACTTAAGTACTATATGTACTATGTACTATACAGTATACATACGAATGTGTACTGTGTAGTACATACATATTATATCAGCAAACAGGATATATAAATTTTATTTGTATGTATTATTTGTGTCTTTTATAAAAGTATTTAGTAGGTGAAAATTTTATAGCTTCATAAAATTCATGATAAATACATATTTCAATTTCAATTTATTATTCATATAGAGTTAAAATTTATCTACATATATATAGACACATGTATGTATGTATCATGTACATAATATGTATGTATATAATATACAATACATATATTCATGTATACATACACATAACATACATTATGTATTTGCAATAATTGTACAGTAGATCATAGTAATAATGTGATATTGCATATAAAATGTGCGTGTTGTGTATGTAATATACGAGTATATAAATACATATATACATTATATGTAATCATCTATACTTTCATTAAAATTTATATAAAATATATAAAAGAAAATATGTAATAAAAAAAACTAATAAAAACGAAAAAAATAAAATAAAAAGATAAAAAAGGAAGATAAAAGAAAAATATTTATATAAATGTGCATACATAAACACTCAATACCTATATTATATATATCTTATATTAAATATCATTAAAAGTATTTTTGTGTCAGGATCATTTGATTTAACAATTTTAAAATTTTTCATTTTATCATATTAACTTTTCTTTAAGACACTTTAAAGTTTTAGTGGAATATTATAAAAAGTATACATATATGTACATATGTATATACTTACGTATGTAAACTGTTTTAGTTATATTATATATTATATAAATACATATACATATTTAAGTGAACGTACATATATACATATACATATGTATGTGAATAAATACAAGTATATAGGAAGCTTTGAGGTGAATTAAAAATTTGAAATTTAAAAGTTTTTAAATACATATGCACATACTATACCTTATGAATATACATATATTACATATTATATATTATGAATATTTACAATATTAATTTACATATATTTATATGCATGTATATTATTTCATTGTGATATATATTTATTTTATATTATTTAAAAATGTATAAGAATTTTATAGGTAAATTATTTTGTATTCTGAGTCTCTTCGCTACTTACATATGTATATATACATATGCACATATTGATACCGATCAAACTAACAAATTCAGATTCAATATTATTTTAGTTGGGGATAGAATTCTCATTTAATATTACATACTCGAATGCATATATACATATGTACATATAGTATATGCATGCAAATATATGTATGTCTATTTGTATTGTGTATGATTTTTAATAATTAAATACTTATACATTATTGTACTTATCACAAAGAGTACTTGCATAATATTCTTGGGTAAATTGAATTTAGATTTGTATAAGTGTATATTATAAAGGAAATTATGTACTGATATGTGTACATATTTATTCATTTTTACGCGTATATATAATATAGTCATAAACATAATCACATGAATTACATCATAGGTTCAACTATATATAATAAAATTATCACACATTTTTACATATGTATTTTAAATAAATGTTTGTACATTACAATGGTTGTGGTTTTATATTGTAAAATAAATAAATATAAAGTATGTACTAAATAATTCGTGTACTATATGTACATATGTGAATTCAAATTTATATAAATAAGTAATTTGTACACTATACACATTGATTTTACGAAATTTACCTTCGTATTTCTATGATATTATTGATTATTATATAATATTATCTTATATCAAATATTTTTAAAATATGATTATAATCAGATAATTATATTTCGTATTCTATACACGCGTATATGTATATGTTCCAATGTATTTTTTGATATATATACGAGTATATAGTATGAATTTTGTTTTATAATGTCTATATGTTATATATAATATATATAATTTTTTTTAAATTTAATAATTACCGTAATACAAGTTATTTGAATGCATATATGTTTAGTGTTAGACGATTTTAAATAATAGATAGGTACTTGACTTTTTCTTATGTAATACGTAATACACATGTACGTATATACATACGAGTATCCTCATATATAAATTACCTATATAATCTATGTATATAGGTAGGTATATACTTATAGCTATGATCAGTATATGTACATATAATCATTTTAAATACAAAATATTTAAATTTAGTTGTAGATAACTCAACCGCAGTACATATACTTGTACATATACTCATATGCATTAATTATACTATACTTATTTATATACATGTGAAAAGATACATATGTATATACATATGAATTTACATATCAATGATTGAATTGATAAACCGCATTTATACTATAGTTACATTACATTTCATATTTCAATATGCTCAATATGAAGGGATATTGTATATATATATATATATATATATGTATGTGTATGTCAATTGTATATACATATTATATCAACTATAATGATATGTCTTTTAAAATCACACACCCCAGAACAATACCCAGTAGAATTTTGATATAATGCGATATTAATAATAGTTTTATCAGAATTAAATGATTGTATATAGTATCTGGATATTGTTTTAAGATATTGAATTATGTATTTATTTTTCACATTTATACATATTGTAATGATAACAATATTATACGATGCGTGTAATAAAAATACAATATGTACAATATAAAATAATATGAATTATTAGATTATTCAATATTATCCAATATTATGTACTTTGTTTAAATTGATAAGAACATATTGGTGTAAATTTATTTTAATGTATAATTTACTATATATGAATATAATTTTAAATTACATGTATACATATATGTATATGTATGTACATATTATATATGTATTAACTATTAAGTATAAAAATATAAAAATTTAATTTATTTAATTAGATATTTTTAAATCTTGATTCATTGTTATGTATGCGAATATATTTTACTCTTGTATATTTGTATTACCTATACTACATAATGTTTGTATTGCTTTATTTTCTTTATTTTATCGTCTGTCACACAGATCGAAAAATAAATTACATAAATAAATTTATTTCATTTAATCTATATTTACGTTATTAAAATATTCTGATGTATTATTATGTATATACATTTAAGTAATTCAGTTTTTCAAATGAAATATATGAGATACATCATAGTCGTATGTCAATGGATACTGACATGAATGAATATTAATACCTATATAAATAGTGAATAAAAGTTTTGAAATCTTTTACTTTGAATACCTGTATGTAATATAAAATCAATGAATATATATGTACATATATTGAAATTACTTTTTTTTTCCATTAAAAAAATTAATATGTAAATAATTTAGATACTTATTTTTATTTAAAAAAAAAGTTGTTAACAAAATGAAATTAATCTAGAAATCAAATACATAATTACTATAATTATTATTATTACTTACACGTAAATGATACCAAAACATTTTTATACAGTACATATACGAGTTTGACTTACCAAATACGCAGATAGACTGATTTATGTTAGTGTTGTAATATGTACTTAAATCGCTATAGATAGTGAAACTAAGTATATACAAATGATAGGAAGATAAAACATTTAGTTGAGTTGAAGTAACAATGAATAATTCAAGAGCAAAAGTTATAGTACAAGGGAAGAAATCGAAATCGTTTGAAGTTACATAATATGTAGTTGGTTTGAAACAAGGAGATGTATTATTAGACCGATTGATTTTTATTTTTATATACTAATGCTACATTACGTAGCTAAACAACTGAAAATGGAAGAGGACATTATAATCTATAAGAGTGCATAAATGTTAGTTTATGCAGGTGAGATTGTACCATTGTGAAGCTGGCACGAAATTTATACAAACATACGAACTAGAAGACATTTTTTAAAAAACTAGAAGAAGAAGCGTTGGCTGTGGGTTCGATAATAACTAAGTTGAAAACTAAGGTATATCCAGGAGTAAAAAAAGAAGAAAACCAACAAACATAAATATTATGAACCACAAATTTGAAGGTGTATCTGTATTATACCTTTGTTTTTTTTTTTGGTGCGATGCTAAGGCTAACCAATAACAGTGACATGATATACACAATACGCAACATAGACTAAAGAATGGTAATAAAAACTTTTACAAATACGAGTATATATGTACAATTTCTTAGATGCCAAATATTGTCTAGAATTTTTAAACTCAGAATATCATAAAGCCATTATCATATTGTGTGCAACATATGATTCAGAAGCATGAGTCTTGAGTAAAAAAACAGAAAATAACGTGATGATATTTGAAGGGCAAATATGTAACAATGAAATGAGTTTAGAATACGAGCTAATATGAAATTAGATCAGTTGATTGGAAGAGAAAATACCATATAGGATATGTTATATATATCAAATCCACAAGAATCAAATCGCTGGAACATCTACAAAGAATGCTGCGATGAATCAAATGCCCAAAATTGTGTTCTCCAGTACAATGCTAAATGCAAGAATACGAGAAACACCCAAAACAATGTAGGTGGCGATAATTTATAATTAAGATACTATATGTCATGAATGGGAATAAGTAACTGGCGTGATACTGCAGAAGATATGACGCGGTGGAGGCAAATTGTGGACAAGGCTAAAGCTCAACTAAGGGTCTATAGCGCTATAGAACCAGGAATGATGATCGAAAAAAAATATATGATATCGAAAAAATACATATATCTACTTTGATTAAGAGAAAATAAAATACACAAAAATTTCAAGAGAATAAAGAAAAAATAATAATGAAATTCCTTCTATAACCACGAATAAAATATTTTGAATAAAACCGAATAAAATTACATAAAAAATTCGAAATGCATATAATGTATGTACAATATAAATTTTACATGTTTATATGTATTAAACGAAAGTTAACGAAATGTTAGTAAAAAAAAAATATATATGAATTTAAACTTATGATTATATATTTATGCAAATGCATATATGTATTATATATATGTATGTATATTGGTGTTATTTTTGTTTAGTGTATGTAACATGAATACATAAATAATGTAGATAAGTGTATATATACAGAGATAATGTGTAAAATTTTGTCAAAATGAAATAAACATGAGTATACTTTTGTAGTGTTTACATACATATATTATATATTTGTAAATACTCGCGTATATATGTACATATGAATGTATTATATTAATATACCGTGTTAACTATATACATACATACAAAATACAACAGATATATTCATCATATATACATAATATATATTGTATTTGTGTGTGTAGTCATTTTGAAACCATAAAAGTTTCTTTAACAGTATTCAATATATCTACTATATATGTAATTGAAAATGTTGAATACTCGTTTACACGGTAAAATGCAGTATGTATTAAATATTTAATTAAATTTGATCCTTATAATTTTGTTTCGAAGTTATATACGCGCACAAATATAAATTTATATAGTTATGTTATATTTTACATCCTACATATGTTTTTTTTTTTTTGGTTTTTTTTGTTTTTAAAATAGATGACATTTTACATTATTCATCAAATATATTCGTGTATTATATATTAAGTAAGTTTTTAGTGATATTTAACTTACGTATGTATGAAGTTATGTACATATATATTTTATAATATGTAAATTATTATAGGAATACTTGTACAATAAGCTGAACAGTAATTTTAATTATGTTCAAAATTTATATAACAAAAATAATAAAAAAAAACAACATTTTATTATTTTATTATTTCTACTTCGATTTTATAAAATTGTCTTTAAGATTAGGATTCAAGATATCTGCTATCTTGTGCACCACATATCTGCGAGGTTACTTAATCGATTTCAATGAAATTTGAAACATAGATACTTTGATAGGAATTGTGGTGCGTAACGGAGCGTTTTGCTTTTTAAAAATGTCTTTATTTCCTTTTTACAACAGGGTGTCAAAGTTGTCAAAATTGCGATTTTTCGGCTTCCAAATGCACCTCGTACAGCAAACACTGATTGACCAATTTCTTTGAAATTTTGAATATAGGTAGCCTGAACGATATTGTGGTTCTTGAATATATCACATTTTTGATTTTAATTCCTGAAATTTAGTTATTGTTCTTAAAAAAGGAGAAGGTTTTTTTGAAAAATCGTTCAACTTTGACTTCTATTTTCATACATTAAATCTTCATATATCCATATGATTTTGGTAACAAAATAAAATTTAGACTTTTCTAAAGTGTTTACATAAAAAAAAGGATAAATTCTTTGTTATATTTTCGCTTTTATTAACAAAATAAAATTATGTTCTTTTTCATCAAAATATTCAAAAATCCATTTTTATTAGCACTTAAAAGGTATGCAAAGTCATTTTTTAAAAATTTTTGTATGTAAAATCGTTGTTTTTGTATTCGAAATTTTTCAAAGTCGAATCCTACTTGTCAAAATCAAATTTTTTTTCTTGAACTTATAAAAAGGATACAAAAATTTATTACATAATAATGTGTATATTATACAGACTGTATATATACGTCATACGTTTTGATATGTACTCACATACATACATACTTGGACTAACATATACATATGTAAATAAAACGATTAAATACATATTTAAATTTATTTATCAATTTTTTATTATTTTTTCTTTATTTTTCTTTTTTGAGGACTTAATTTTTACATTTACATTTACATTTATATGAAGTGATAATGGACATTGTGTGTATTTAATTTATAAAATATTATCATAGTATTAATTGGTGATATAGAGTGTTGATGTCTTTTACCCTTAGAAAAACAATCATTTTTTAATACACATAGTGTAATGTACATAAAATTCTTTACAGACTCTGTGATGTGACATTTAAGTGGTATAATATCTAATTTAATAGTTTTCATGTGCTAATGTCGATTAAAGAAAATTATTTATTTGTATACATGTATAAATTACATATACTTAAATACGAGTATGTATACATATAAAAATAAATATTTCTGAAAAAATATTAAAAAATTTTTATTTTATTTTACAAAATTTTTTGACTGTATGAATTGAAATATAATCAATTTTATTTTAATATGCAATTTATTTTATTAAATAATCGTTATATGTATATGATTATAAGCATATACCTATCCATACATAAAAACATACACACATCAACACATAGATACATATGTACATATATGTACGTGTTCATAACATATCCTTAATAAATTATTTTTGCAATATGAAATCTATAAATAAGCGTATATATAATATATTATATGTATGTAATTATATTATTTAATGAATATTTATATAGTACGTACATTATGATTGTATATGTACATACATATGTTATACACATATACTATGATTGAATAAAAAAAAAATTTTTTTTGCACATAAAAAACATACAGTGCGTATCTATACTCTATATATATACATATATGTATATTATATGTAATGTAATGTTTAATAATAGTATGTATGTGTGATAAGATGATGGGTAAAAATAATAATATGTATGTATGTATGCATATGAAAATAAAAAAAATTATATAGCTATACAAATGTATTATATATATGTACATTGTATATGTACATACATATATATTATATTTAATGCGGTAGTTGCATAAAAATGGGTTATTCTTATTCATTTAATATATTTTCCTGTAACAGAAGCACAAACGTATATATGAATATTTGTATGTTGTACATATATTATATGTATGTATATAGACAGCATGAATTAATATACAATGGAATTTTTATCTTGATGATATACATATATATACAGAATACAATTTATTTAAATACATATATGCATAGTGACAATGATATAGTTTTTTCACGTATCTATATATCAACGGTTAAGTAGTGAAACCTTGTAACTAACAAAAAAAAATTTTTTCTTTTAAAGGAGAAGAAAAAAACTTAATTTTAGGCATAATTATAATGACTTTTCCAAAAAATTTAAAAGCTGTTTTAAGAGTTAAAGAAATAATTATTGGAAATATATTTATTTTAATAATTTAAAATTATGTATTCTCCGATTTTAAATTGAATAAAAAACAAAAAAATTGTTTTTCAACAAACTGCACTTATGAGGTTTCACTACTTAACCGGCAACGATATGATACATCTATGTATATGAAATACATACATACGATACATACATACATAATGTATGTGCATACTGGTACAAGATTTTAAAAATATATGTACATACTATATATGTATATTGTATACGTTAAACATGTATGTATGTATGTATATGTATAATTTATTTTTGTCTTCTTTCAAATACATGTCATAAATTCACACATTTAATATCAATATATATACGCAATAGCAATATGTAAACATGTTAATATGTATATAGACATACATATATAAATTTTCATTATACATACATATATATGCGTTCATCTACATTTATACTATATACTATATTTATATACAATTTATAGTCTTTCAGTGAACATAACATAATAATTATTTTGATGGAAAAAGGTGTTAAGCATTATAAACAAAGTGCTTTTACAAAAATTTTCTTCTTCATTCATTCAAGCACATATACTTACGAATCTATATGTAGGTACATAATGTATGTATTTTCGTACGTATATATATATATTTATGCTTTTTATATATAATTATATGTATACATATCATAATTGTTATTTACATATACATATATATAAATATGTTTGAATATAATGTACATACATATATGTATATTCTTATGTTTTAAATTCAATGTAGAATTCGAACACTATACATATAGGTATACATTGTTGTAATGTATTCGTATAGAATTTCATGGATCATAATTGTATGTATGTTATGTATACGCAAATTTATATGTAAAATATTTTTTACATAAATTTGATTTGTATATATACATACATACGTGTATATGTATATAGTTACGTATATTTACATATAGTGTATAGTTTAATACTTACATATTATTATATTTTATATTTTACTTGATTTTTAAATTTTTAATTTAAAATAAAAATAAAATAAATTGAAAACTAAAATAAAAGAATATGTGTGTGTATGTATAAATTATGTACTATAATACAAAATATGAATTAAAATAAATACCTATACCAATCTGCTTTTGACAAAATATTACATATTTTATTTAATTTTATTTTGTTTTTGTTATATTTGCTATGACAATACATATATGTATTTATATATAGGTACATCTAACGTCGTATATCAGTATATGTATGTGTGCATTTTTATTGTTTAAATGTGAGAAACAAAACAAAACAAAAAAAATATGTTGTTTTAACAGATTTATTTTTTTTCTTTGAATTAAAATAAATTTCTTTTATAACATTGTGTATATTACGCGATTCAATTAAAACTTGTAAACATATGTATTTATGTGTATGCATGTACATATATGTATGTATACTATTAAAATTTATGTACATATTTACATTTCATCATCATCTACTACATATGGTTATATGATGTATAAAATTTATTTTTGTAAGTATTACAATTTTGTTGTACTACTACTGTAAAAAGTAAAATTCTCAAATAATAATTGAAGGGCTGAGATGATGAAGGTGTTAACTGTCACAATACACTTTTTGAGTTATTGGACTTCAAAGTTCTTTTTTGATATTATTTTTCTAAGTGAAGATATCATTACCCATCCATGAAGAAAACATGAAAATTATGATAGATAGGAACTGGCCTGCGGGAGAACACGCAGCCAGATTGGGTCTACCGTATAACACGCATTGTAGAAGCTGTAGGGACAATTCAGAGAAGGAAACTCTCTTACATTATCTTTGCAGGTGTCCAGCATTAGCTAAAACTAGACTAAAGGCTTTCAGTAAGCCTTTCCTCGAAGAACTCGCGGAGGTGGCCAGTCTAACAATGGGCAGTTTGGTTTACTACCTGAACAAGACGAAATGGCTATAGTCTAGAGAAAACAACCAACACCTACGAGTCTGTGGTAACAAAACGGCACACAAAGTGCTAATTGAGTCTGTTTTCAAGGGAAAACGGACTGCCACTGCAACCAACCAACCCCAACCATGATAGATAGGAAGTCACACTCAATGTCATAAGATTTAAAAATGTGTTAATTATCACAAAATAAAATTTTATCGTACGCATTCGAATTTTTATGTTCAATAATTTCTATATTGAAAATTCCACGGGTAGAGCTATGCATCCTAATATGTTATACTGTGTATAATTTTTTTTATGTACATTCTAAATACATATGTATAATTTTTATTATTTTTTTTTTTTGTGGAGATTTATTTTCTAATTTATTTTTGTTCCTGATTTTAAAAAAATAGAAATGATAAAAAATTTTTTTTTTTTTCAAATACATCACTACTGCACAGTCGAAGCTTAAGTTTTGGCCTAGTTAAGCCTGCAGAAGAGCGTAAGTTGTGGCTAATTTTTTTGGATTTCACAATAGAATTTTATCTATAGCTTAATTAAACCAAGCTTAACGAAAAATAATCTTTTTTGTAAGCTATTGTTGCTTGTCAAAAATATCAAAAATGTCAAATTTATATTAGCATTTATTAATTTTTGATTTGTAAACTACTTACTTAGCTTTTCAAAAATTGTCAAATTTATATTATAACTTATTAGATATTTGGTGATTGTAATTTTGATGGCGTTTTTATATTATGATTATAATTTATTTATATTTATATAAACAATTTTATATCTTATGATTTTAGATTTTCACAAATTAATTCTGTATATGTAACTGCAAAACACGATAATTTCATTTATATAGGTTTGACATTTGATTTTTATTTATTTTTAACAGTTAACTTTACTTAAGCGCTGGATTTTGACGACTTAAGTTAAATCAGCAATTTAGCCAAGTTTAGACTTAAGCCACCTCTGTGAAATCAAAAAATCTATGAAACGAAATTTTAAGCCATATCCTGAGCTTAATCTTTCACTGTGAAATTGGGCATACATCATTATAAATTTGAAAAATTAATTTATTAGTTTTTTTTTTATGTAGTTAAATGCAATTATGCTATGTATGTGTATGACCTTCAACATAATGTCAACGAAAAAATAATAAATAAATAAATAAAATAAAATAAAATATCATGAAAATAGGAAGAAAAATCTTGCAATTGTTAGAAAAATTGTATATACATATAAGCAGAATGCAGTGTGTACTAGACAAACTATTTTCTATATTTGAATGGAATAATATTGAATTTTTTTTTTTTTAATTTATACATATACACGTATCTACTCGTATGTATATTCCTATGTAAAAATTTTTTTCAAATAAATTTATATCACAAACTTTTTGACTTCACTTTTAAGTAGTATGTATGTATGTAATTTTTCAAGATTTTCATTTCATTGTTTTAGTTGTTTTATTATTATTATTATTATTTTTTTCTTTCATTTTTATACTTTTGTCATAAGATCACGTATTTGAAATTTTTATAATGTTTGATCATTATTATGCTTCAATCCCTCTTTAAGCACATACATACATATATGTATGTATTATTATATACAATATCCTCGTACTATCGTTTCAGTTAAATTTTTTGAAAACTTAAAGTTTTCTTAGATACATATACTCGTATTCTATGAGTATAAAAGTTTATGTATACTTAGAATTTAAAATTTTTGATTATTTTTATTTTTGTTTTATTTTTGTTTTTTTATTTTTTGATTTTTTTTTAAAGTTTAAAGATTAAAAAATTTCTTTCTGTTGTTTTTGCTATACACATACATAGTTCACATAATAGTGTACATATAGTTTGTATACATATATAAGTATGCATAGTATACATTATTATAGGTGTATTTAAATTGGAAACCCCCACATGTACAAAGAAAAAACAATCCAAAATTATACAATTCACTATACGTAAGAATATTTATGATACATATATATATATATATGTATATGTATATGTATAATGTGTATTTGGAATACAATCCTGAATTCGTGGTATGGATGCGCTTTTGTTCTGAGTTTTTATTAATTCTAGCGGAATTGAAAGGTAATTGTCTGATCTAAAGTTTTTAAAAATTTTTTTTTTTTTCAATTTTCGCGCGATCTCCTCTGTTCGAAATTTTGAAAATATTGAAAATTTTTTCTATATATTTTTTTTATTCATTTACACTAAAATATTTATAGAATATTTTTTGATGTACCTACATTATATCATTAATTATTCTTTATTCTTTATTACATACATATAATGTTGTACTTATTTTTGTGTATGAACTAAAATTTACTCAATTATTACAATACCATACACATATGTATGTACATTTTATATACTAAGTATATGTAAATATTAACTAATTTATCATTTTAATTTAAATTGTCTAATTTTACACTAGACAAATATGTATTATATGTGTATTAGTATTATACATTTTTATTTAAGTATAATTTACGAGTAAAGATAGAAAATTGTAACATTACTATATATAGCATTAAGTTAGAATGGTTAGAATCACCTTTACACTGTCTTCGATCAATAAATTTTTTTGTATTCTCTTGTGTTCTGTTCTATGCACATTATTATATAGTCATTATGAAAACATGGTGATTCAATATGATAAAATATTATATGTTATAGATAAACGAATATTATGAAATAAATTACTCGAAGTATAATTAGATTTATTTTATACTAGTGTGTACCTGCGACTTCGTCCGCATTGCCATAGAGCTACTTATAAAATGAACCATGATGTACAGAATAAGGTGATCCCGAGCGAAGAAGCTCTTTGTAAAGAGCATTATGTTATTACGTCATTTCTATCGAATTTGTAATTCAATTACCACGATCAACCACGATTATCAGCTTTTCATACATTTTATAGATTTTTTTCAGACATTCATCTGTTTAAATCAAATTTTTATTGTTTTAAATAATAAATTTTGGAAAAAAATGTAGCCTATTATTTGTGGGAGGAATTCCTCTTTCAGATAAAAAAAATTCCATCAAGATTAATTCAGCCGTTTTCGAGATTATCCCGAACATACAGACAGACAGACAGACGCACCAAATTTATTTATAAGATTTTATTTACTTATTTTTCCTTTTTTGCTTTTTAAAAATATTTTATTTATTCGATTTCTGTATCTTTATCGATCGATTATTAAATAAGAATAATATTATTTGTAATACCTATACATAATTTGAGATTTTGATCTCGTGAATATACATATAATGATAGGATAGGGGCAACAATGTACTAAGTGAAGGAAATGGAATGGAATTTTTTTCAAGAGATTTAATTAAAATAAATTTAATTAAATATTTTTGAATAGTTTAACATAAAAAAGTACACATCTTATGTATATAATATTATAATTATGTGTCACCTTATGAATATGATTATGTGTAATAATGTATGTTTAATGTATTATTATATATATCTAAATTTAGCAATCATCATAAAAATGATATTATAATAAGGAATATTATGATTTCAATATAAT
This sequence comes from Villa cingulata, assembly GCA_951394055.1. Lineage (NCBI taxonomy): Eukaryota > Metazoa > Arthropoda > Insecta > Diptera > Bombyliidae > Villa > Villa cingulata. The sequence goes on along the minus strand of OX596017.1, from coordinate 50,827,092 downwards.
ACTTACATACATACATATGTACATACATACATACATGATATAGTACGATAATATTAAAATATGAATGAATAAATGAATTAATATGAAATGTATTGAGAGTACATATATACGAGTACTAATTTATATAATATGTATATGCGCTTTATTAATGTTATTATTATATTTCTGATATTGGACTATACACATGTATGTATGTATGTACGAGTGTATAATGTGTGGTATATGAAAAAAATTTATACAATTATATACACACATATATATAATAAAACGAATAAATACATTATTCACTAGAATTTTTGTAAGAATAAAAATATAATCAAGAATGCTAAGACAATAATAATAATTAATCTATGTGTTTCTTATATTTTGCACATAACTACGTACAATAAATTATATATGTATGTACATTATAATAAAATATGCAATAATAATTTTAATTTCATATTTTTCATTTGATATATTTTTAATATTTAATATTTCACATTTATGTACGAATCAAACATGTTTGTATGTATCATAAAAAATGATTATGTAATATTTTGAAAAATTTAATTAAAATTTCAATTAATATTTACATTTATAGTTTACATACCGATATCAGTATACATATAAATACATATAGAGGGTGGGCCATGTAACGTTTGGAATTTGAATTGGCCATATAAAATAAAAACATTTCTATTAGTAAGAATGAAAAATCACATCACTCAAATTACTATCACGCACGCCTGGCTTGACGACAGTTCCCGATTTGATTCCGATCAATCCAATTTTTCAGTACATTTTCGATTGTTTGGGATCCAATCGCATGAATAGCAACTTTTCTGGGTGGTTATCGTAGAACACTTATCTTTAAGGCTTTCTCACAAAAAACTAAGTTTCAATGGAGTTAAATCACAGTTACGGTTGGGCGGGGCTGTGTGACCAATTGACATCACAATTTCGGCTGATTATTCAATTTTTTTTATTAAATTTCTTATCGTTTGTGTATAGAAGACTCACCACTTTGAAAGTACCTAAGTTTTTAAAGATTTTCAAATTTTGTTCAAGCGTAAATTGTACAATTTCGTAAATATCAAAGATAAAATTTAAATTTATATTAACTCATGAATGTCATTAAACCAGTCAATATCAAAATAACCGGTAGTTCAAATTCCAAGTGTTAGCTGGCCCACCCTATATATAAATATATTATATTATATTATATAATAAATAAGTACGAAAATCTATATGTACATCAGATGTACATATATGTATATTACTCACCACATATGTACATATCTATTGTACCTACCTATACTATATGTAATTTACTAGGTTTTCTGATTGAACGCACAGAGTGAAAAATAATTTTTACGATAAAATAACTTTGTTTTTTTTCAGTACAATTATATGCATATATATAGTATGTACATATATTATATGATTTTTCTTATACATAACAGTTTTTGTTTTATTTTCGATTATTACTTATGTTTTTATATATTTTCATATACATACATTCATTGTATTATATAGATAGTAAGATACTGAGTTTTAATTGCAAATTCATCAAAACGAATTTTTTGGTTATTTGTATTTTTTGTTTTTGACTTTGTTTTTTTTTTTTTTTTCTTTTTTTTTTTCAATATTTTAGAAGAATTTTATATTAATTATAATGACACATACATATTTATATTTAATATAGAACAAGATTAACATAAGATATAATATTATTTGTTATATCAATTCATATACATATATATAATAAATATGTATATACGGGTATACTATATGTATATACTTATATAATTCACATATGTATATGTCAAGCAATATACTATCTCATACTCATACATTATAATATAATATGCGAAATTGTACGAGTATATCGTATAAGTTAGATTACATTATTATTATAGACACCTATTCCACAAATATAAGAAATACATGAATTGTATATATTTTGATAAATAATCGTATTCACATATTGTATTATGGTATATAGTATCTACGTGATTAGTATTATTATCATTATTATTGTATTTTCTTGTCTTATTTTTTGCGTTTCTTTTTTTGTTTTTTTTTTTTTTTTTTTTTTTTTTTGGGGCTTCATTTTCTGATTTTGTGAAACTACAAAAATTGTCTTTTCTTTTGGATAAATAAATCAAAAAATGTTCACATTTTGTTCCAGTGTATATATGTCTTATATGTCTATTACAAGGAAAAATTTATAAATATGTATATAAAATATGTAAACATAATGTATGTAGTTAAATGTAATATAAAATAGATAGAGATACACATTCGATGTATAGGTAAGGTAAAAATATAGATACATATGTACATTTATGAATGTATGTATTTATTTTCGATTTATATACCATGTTATATGTAATATACACTATATAGCTTTGTAAATTATTGTAATAAATATAGAGTCTGATAAATACTATTTGCATAATATGACATTTTATTTGTGTCTTTCTAAAGATACATATATGCATGCATATATAATGTACATATATTGTATACACATATGAATATCATATGAATAATATCGTTTATTTTATTTTTCGTTTCATATTATACAATATAAATATGCATACGACTAAGTATATATCATAAATTATATGTATTTCTAATTGGTGTAAACAACAACACTCATTATATATATGTATATGTACATATATATACTATAAAAAAATATATACATATATACATATATGCAGATATAAATTGTCTTCTTTTATTTCTGTAAATTCATAACTTTATAACTGGGTAAAAATGTGAAAGAAAAAAAAAAAAATAATGCCATAAAAATAATTTATAACGTTTTTTTTTTGGTTATTCTTTATTGAATTTGCTTTTAATTGTTCAAATATATGTATGGATATGTAATTTTTTAAGGGACTATTCTTTTGAATGAAATCATTCAAATTAATTATAAGACAAAATTTATACAAATACTTTTTATATAAGTATAGAAGTATCTACTTATTGTTATATACATTATGTATAGTACATATCTTGGACTCTTGAAGTAAGTAAGATAATATCATTTTTTTTTTTTTTAAGTAAAAGATTTCGTTTGAAAAAATCAATTATAAATATTAGAAAAATTTTAAAAGTATGTACGAGTATTATAAAAATTACATTAAAAAATCTACAATAAATACAAGTATGAAACAATAAAAATGAATAAATTCCAATATTATACATAAGTAATGTATGTACATATATAGAATATTTTGTATTAATCGTTAATCTAAAGACAAATAAAAACAAAAATCTTCATTTTATTAAAGTTAAACAACAAAATGTAACCATAAAGTATATACACC